>CM065052.1:117157354-117689854 GCA_032883995.1 Coronaproctus castanopsis
GTGTAACACGTAGGTTTTCTTCTTCGTATGAAATGTACAAATATTGATAATCATTAAGCAGATAATTTATACTCGACCTCGAATGAAAGAAATTCCGAACTACTAACATTATTTAAATCCAGATCGTACGGGCAAAACGCAACAGCATTAACGTCAATCCACAAGGCTGATTATATCTCAGTGAATCGATAAAAAAAAAAGGTAAATACATCACGTCATTATTCAACGACAGACAGTTTTCTTATTTATTTACTCTGTAATTTAATATATATATATATATATATATTATATAAATAGGCACAGATACATATATAATTCATTGTATCAGAATGATATCACCATATTTGCTGATAGCAAACTTCAAAATTCTTCCCTAGTTAATCATCGTTATGATTTCTAACATTATACGTCTAAACAAACGTAAGCGGAAATCATTTCGATATCACCGGGTAACATATTATTATTATTATTATACCGATACGTTTAGTCCGGGAAAGTAAATACACTGTTTCGTTTAACTGCGAGTGTAAAACGAATAGGTGAAAGATAATTTATGTTTATAAACTATAAAATTTCCACTTTATTTTTGTATGTATAAGCATATTTACACTTTAATTTACACATAGTCTTCTCCTATAAAATATTTCATATGTATAATTTATTTTATTATTCACGTTTCTTTATTTGTGTTATTCGCTTTTGCACAAACCATTTGTATTAGGGGAGTTGGGACTAAGATTTTGCTATCTTGACTCCCCTTCACAATTTTTTTCCTCACACAGGTGGGCAACAATACTTAACAGCTGATTGTAAAAAAAAACAACAAGGAAACTGATCCAACCTGCGCTTTATGTGGTGGCAGTCATCCTGTAAATTATAAAGGTTGTGCTGTATATTTAGAAATATGAAAAAGAAAACATAAACAGTCCAGTAACCCGCTGGAAATCACAACAGCAAAGTGCAACAAAACTTCTCTGTTAATGATGATGTATCTGATTTTGCTAAACTTCCAAATAACGCCAGAAAAGTGGTGAGTAGTCATACTGAGACACCAGTAGTGCAACAGATGCGTAGCTTTAATTCTTCTGGCATATCTTATGCAAAAGTAGCAAAAAGTAAGAAAAGAGAAAATTTTAAACAATATATAATCCTAATATTATCGCCTGGAAGGAAATGACAAACCACCACGCACAACACCCTATGCGGACTAGTAACAATATAGTACACTACAAAAACATCAGTTCTCCCAGGTGTATGCGCGTGTCTATCTACCCCACGCCATATTATGATTTCCTTGTACACTACTTACACTGTAAACAAAGTATGTATCTCCGATACGGAGACGGCATTTAATGATGATATACACACATATATATACATTCTATGTCTTTTACATCGCGATGATATCTAGTAACATCAATGAAGTCGGATGGACCATATTTCTACAATTTTTCTGACATGATACCTTACACGTAGCTCCAATCTGTGTACTTTTGTTTTATTCCATCTGTGCATCAAAACGAACACTATCTGTGCTTCAAAACGAACACCTTCTTCTGTTTCTATATCCTCCTAATATCCCCTGTAGGATAGTATGTACGAATGAGCCTTCATTGTAATATGTTCAAAAAATATTACTGCATTACTGTGAACTCTCGTTAATAAGCGACTTTCACATAATCCGATATCGACGCATTTGTTCGGTATGCTGTCCGAGGTGTTCAAAGTAATCTCCTATAAACATACATTTCAAAAGCGTCAATTCGCCCGGCATCTGTACGTGATAATACTCAGGAATGAGAACTTTCGGCGAGATCGATATCATAGATTTATCTAATATCGTTAAAGTATAACCGAAAGTTCGTTTAAAGAATAGAAAAGTTTTAGTAAAAAAAAAAACGACAAGCGGCTGTTGCGAAAACCGTGTGGTTAGCATTTGATCAGCTAGTTGTATTCGTAGATTAATATGTAGTTGACGTGCAAAATTATTTGATAGCGCTAGTAAACAATATCCCAGATATATATATATATCAATACTCCAGATATATAACCGTCATGTCCACAATGGCTACTGCATAACACCTCATGCAGGTTAATGACACCTCCTTGATATAAACGTCATTGAAAATCATTGGCATTGCCTTGATGCCCAGATTCGTAAACGCGAGATTTCCAACATTAAGGATTTAGATCAAGATTTACCAGCGGCGTGGGCGGAAACTTTCTCCCACGCGACACTAGAATCTATACTCCAAACGCCTTCAAGACATCATTGATGCGAACGAAATACGTACGAAGTATTAATATGGTTTTTTCATTTGTGCTAAACGTTTTTTAATCGAATACTTTTTTTATATTTTAATACATACCGGAGCTGCTTTCCATTTCTTTCGTTCAAACACATTTTTTTCGTCCGTCTTTTTTTTTTGCTATATGCAATGTGTTTTAACGTTATGCGTTGCCTTCCTTCAGTCTAACAACCTGTTTAGTGATGATTAAATACGTTTAAGCTTTTACAGAATTTTAAACTGATAATGTTGACAATTTGAACCATTTCTATAACTGATTATACCGTTAAAACTATTAATATAACGAAATATAAATTTAAAATTAGATTTGTTCCATTTTTAGATTATTATATTTTTGGGGCAGCCGCTGGGAGACGTCACATCGCACAAAGTCGTGTACCGTTATTATTCAAATTAATATATTTACCTTTATTACAAGATGAAGTATAAAACTTTTATTTCTTGACTTATGTAACTTTCAAAAATCGGAATAAAATCTATTCTGTATCTCGTATTTACATTCATCAATACATACTAAACTTTATATATATATGTGTGTGTACGTGTTTTTTTACCGTCGACGCAAAAACAACATTCGATTTAGGTGTGTGTTAATGTACGTTCGATTTACTTATATATATAACAAGACGTGTGTATTTTTCAATGAGGGTAACGATGACAGAAGATGAGAAAAGTATGAGGATTTATGGATTTATGAAAAGGGGAAGTTTGTTACTGTTACTATTACTATCGTTATTACGGAATTAACGTAATTATTTCATACGATAATAAAAAACACGCGTTAGTTTTAAACAACCCCGTTATTGATTAATCATTATTATAAAATAGTCAAAATCCCTTCACGTTATTCAGATAGTTATTACGCACGTTCAAGTCGAATTGATACGAAATTACGTACGAAAGACATATTTCAATGATAATGTTTCTATTCAATTCTTCGATTAAATTCCTTTTCTTATCTCACGCCTCTCATTGATATCCTCGCTTAGTTTGTTTACAACTGATAGGCGTCTAATTAACCATTAATTAATAACAACGTACATGGCGCTTAAACGAATGCGATAATAATAATGATAACCTCGAAAATAATAATATTCGCTGACGGATTTCCCCAAATAAAAAATATAAAGCTGTTTATTCGTTGTCTTCCCAAATTGCATCACTTAATGAGCTTTTTCGAGTTTAAATTGTATTCGGTCATTATCATTGGGAATATAATTACTACCGTTTATTAATTTCATCATCATCATCATCAATGATGATTATTATTATTATATCCTGTTCTATGCGCATGATATAATTTAAAAGGATTTAATATAAATAACGAGGGAGATTTTCAATTAACAGATATATGGGTGAAGGGAGAACATAGGAGGATGAAAATCGTTAAGGGTTATTTAATGTTTTATTATTGTTATGTTTATACTACTACTATTCCCAGACTTGTAAACTGATTTTTATTGTTCTGCAACAGGAAGTACACTAGACGATGGTAATTACACGTAGATAATTCGTCTAGTAAGAATTAACGCGTGGAATTTTTTAAAAATAAATAAATACAAATTTTAATATTTTAACCTATACACGCACGTACGCTTACGCGCACTGGTTTATAAACAAAATTATTATCGTATTTCATAAACGAAGACGTAAATTACTTACACGCATTATACTACATCTGTAGGACAAAAATTTACATTTATGACGATAGGAAACTGTAAAAATGTTTCGTAGGGATAAATGTAAACAAGTTTACTATGCATAAAATATCTTTAATTCTTTATAAATTTTGGTAACCGACTATTTAAATTGTATACTTGAAACTAACTTTTAATATATATAAATTTTTTTATATGTGGCGTGAAAAGCGGGAAACATATCTGAATTAGAAATAAGTATTTATGGGTAAAAAGTGTATGCCCACTGAGTACGCGGAACAGAGCGACTTCATATTTTCTGTTCATGGCGTGCCACCCAGTTTGCCTTCGTTCGATTCGCCGTAAATTGTGGTAGTTTTAAAAATCTTGCAGCTGCTCGGCTATTCAGCTGGTCGCGTACCTGGTCCGTAAAATCCGTTGTTGGAATTGGTAGGCTTGGTACTGGAGTTAAGATAGCGGACTCTTTAGTTGCTTTGTCGAACACATTGTTTTTCTAAACCAGAGTGCACCTTTCTGTGATTCCTGCAGCTGTCCTCTTACTATTCCTCACATCCTGTTATCATGTACTTCCTACGCAACCCATTGTCTTGCTGCTGGCCTTGCTTCATCCCTAACCGAAATCCTACAGTACACTCCATCCGCTGAATCTAAGTTCATAACCTTCCTTTCATTACCTAATCTTATTCCTTTAATCTAATTATCCTTCCGTGCTGGTCTTAGTAGCAGGCACATAAATTGAAAAAAAAAAATGAATTAGAGTCTTAGTGTTTTGATAGAATGTACTAGTGTTTCATTGCGTATTCTTTATGTGTGTGTGTTTGGTATGATATGATTTATCGATGAAGTCCATCTATATGAAAAATACGCTTGTTCATGGTTGTACGATTTCATGTTGATAGAATTTTTTGTATCAGTATACATACAGTAATTTTATTAATTTTTTTTTTACGCCCGTGAAATATTGATTATGTTTACGCTGAGATGGTGTAAATTTGTAATAATTTAAATTTCTTATTAACTATATATGGAAGTATGATTATATTAGAAATTTAGTTATATATGGTGAACCCGGTGCGCGCGCAGTTTTTAGCCGGGTTTGAGATGTAGCGCATATTTCGATTATACAATATTATGTATTATCTTTTTAATTACTCTGTATTCAACATGTGCTATTTTACAAATATAGTTCGATTTGATTTGATTTGATTATTATTTATTTTCGTCTTTATCTCGACGACATTTGTGTCTATCCTATCCAACTTCTAAGAGTATATGTGCATTGACACAGTATTTAATACATGTATATACATACACGGATATAAATACATAGTACCTAAACTATGGTATATATTCAATAATATATTTATACAGATATATCACATAGAATCGGCCGACCAAAAATCGCTTCAGAAATTTTTCAAAATCGAAAATCGAATTTTAAACTCGCGATTTCCAGTTAATTTTGGTAACATTTACGCTATAACATAAATGATAGATCTCGACGTCTACTTTCATCTAACGTCAGCCGGAAAATAATATATGTTGTAACTGTTACAGTAATGATACAGAAGATGTACATCATATAATATATGTATGTTCTAAATATAATAAGTTATGCTTAACGTATAATATAGACTGCTCATTGCCTTTCAACGAGATAGTTCTATTGGAATATTTTCCAACTTTTATATATGAAGTATTTAAAGTCAAATATATATATATATCCGCTACAGGTACCATAAACTATCCACCAGTAGGCTATGTTATCTTTATAACTATGATGTTTATATTTAATAATAATAAAAAAAATAATAAGAAATATATAATATATACATGCCTCGTAAACAGCTGTCTGTAACACACAAAGAATACGTCATTGATCTTAAGCTTATTATTATGAAAGCGTTCTGTTGTCCGTGCTACGTAATAGGTGAAACTGTATAGTATACTATTATGTCCGTCTACTATCGTGCGCATTATATGAATCTATGTATTTATTTATACATACACGTTTTAGCGATAGTAGTGATATATATGTATGTATATATATATATATATATATATATATATATATATATATATATTCAATTTGATTTTGCGTTCTGTTGTGCGTGCTACGTAACCGCGCGCGTTATAACAGCAACTGTAGAGTATAACTATGTTCGTATGAATTAAGATTTCCCTTGTTTGTTATTAATTTAATTCCTTAATCTGCTAATAATAAACAACACAACGTTCTGACAAGATAACGTTTGCTAGGTCCGCTAGTAAATAAATAAATAAATAAATAAGTATATATATATATAAAATCATAGCGACAATTCGTTCGTGTTCCACTCGTACGACCTGACTTCGAATCCCAAGATTTTTTTTTCTAATATAAAAAGTTCTCTAACTAAATCAGTTATTTATACCGATAAAGATATTAATTACGATTAATCGAATGTTTTTTTCTATAATAATAATTTCAATTTCTGGCGTATTATTCAAATTTTTGTTCAACCGTTACTCATTACAGACTTACTAGATAATTCTAAGACTGGTTGTAAAATTGAAAAAGAAAAGAGCTATTAACATTATCCATATTATCTGCATATATATGTATAAATATATAACACCGCGATATAACGCTAATAATGAAGTTTTGTTTCGATTCAGATGAATTTAAAATCGATAAATCTACATTATATGTCGATAAGATTTCGTAATTTTCGAACGATACGTAAACGATTGTGTAATCGGACAATAATTCAATAATGCATTATTTCAGTTGAAATTAATTATTAACGTCCTTGTGTGACTAAAGAAGTAATCATAATAATGATAATAATAATAATAATAATAATTTTCAAAAAATAATAGAAATTACTATAAAATTAACCGTTTGTAAAACCCGAAGCGGTTATAGTAGCTGAAGATCCCACGCTTCCAGTATTTTTAATTAAACTTCCACTTAACGCTTTGTTCGCTTGCCTTAAGGTCGTTGGTGTTCCATACTCTTCAAGCTGTATAGCCTGCAGTCTTATTCGAATTCAGTTTATTTCTTTTGTAACAAACAGTTTACTATTGTTAACAATATGTACTGGCGTTTACTTTTCTACATACACACATACACATGTATATATACATATGTGTGTTTATATACGAATGTGATGGTATGTGAAAATAATTAATCGCTAGAGCGTGACGACATAGTGTTCCCTTCTTATTTGAGTAATTTGTCTTACTTATTTAGTCATTTACAGGTCGCGGTATTTCGGTCTCAATGGGTTTTATTTTATTTTCCTAATTAATTATATTGTTGAATATATATTAAACAGTGTTAGTCCATCATTTACCGTATATATATATATATATATATATATATATATATATATATATATAGAGAGAGAGAGAGAGAGAGAGAGAGAGAGTGGAGCCACATAAACATAATTTTTCATTGACGCTATTTCACGTACAAATGCAACACTATGAAAGATTTAAATTGAATTGATTTCGAATGTAGAATAGAGGGTAAGTAATTTCAAAATTTAAAGCATCTTATTAAGTTGCTACATATTAAAAATTAAATTTTGTCTTTACCTATTTTGGCTGAAACTTAAACATTCGCTTTTGGTTGGTTACATTTGAAAATGAAATTGTTTTAGCGCGATCTTAACTTTTGAAATGTACTACATAATAATTTATCCATTAATTATGTGTCTATTATAGTATGTATTAATAGTGTGTATTATTTATAAACACACACATACACACACACACACACACATATATATATATAATTATATGGGCCTCGTTACATAGGGATAATCATTCTACGTCCTATTTGCACGACCTGAATTCGAATCCCATATAGGATAAAATTTTTAGTGGTAAAAAAAAATGGCTTCCAGCAAATTATAAAAAGACAATGGCAAGCCAGTCTTATTATTTTGTCCAGTTTTCTATTCAATTTTCAGGTCCGCGAGAATCGATTAGATGACGTTCTTGACTAATTTTCGAGTTAATGGCACTTATTGGATTGAAGCGTAAATTTTTAACTAAACGTACAACATCTAATGAAGATTATAGATAGTCGTTTATTTCAAGGCTATTTAGTTGCGCGATGTGATTATGTTAATAAATGTATAAACAAAAAACATGTATTCAGAAATAATTATACGAATATACTTCGCTATTTATCCAATTAGTTGACAAACGAGTACCAGTTGCCGAGAAGTAAATAAAAACCGCGAAAGGCAATAGCAACTCCATATTAGTTTGCCAAAGATGAATCGTTTATTACCTTTTTTTAAAAAATATATATTGATAAAGATCGCCAACCTTACTCACATTCAATCTCACTTTTCATATATATGATTAGAGCAACAAATCGATCGATACCTAGATGAAAAGCAATGTGGTTTTAGGAAAGGCCGCTCTCATCACGCGATGCAATTGCTTTGGTAGGTATATATAATAGGAGAACGCATGATAAACTGCGACAAAAGTCTATATACAGCTTTCATCGAATAAAAGCTTTTGATAAAGTACTTTGGAGTGATCTTTTCTCATTGTTAAGTCGAATAAGATGCTCAAAAACATGAATTACAACAATTTATAACTTATATAGCAGACAGAAAGTGACTGTCAAATTTAATGACATCGAGTCGGAAAAAACATATATAAACTAAGACGGGGATGTTTACTATCACCTGACTTATTTAATGTATTTGCGGAAATAATTATAAATACGTTTCGCACAGTGAATTTAAACAAGGGATCATAATTGGAGACAAGAGATTACGTGTACTTTCAGCAATGATTAATAAATTAAATACAGTAATGAAAACGTATGGAATAAAGATTAATACTACGAAGACAAAAGTCGTGGTAAATGAGAAATAATAGAACCGGTAAAAATATTCAAATATTTATGATAGATTATAACGCATAATACGGTTTATGCTCAAGATATTAGCAACCGTATAGCAATAGAAAAAAAAAGCTTCGAAAACTTCCATTCAAGCGGATAATGTAATTCCAAGTTTTATATATATATATATATATATATATATATATATATATATATATATATATATATATATATATAAGTAGGAGGATAGCACGTTTTGGTAGATTTTTAAGAATTTCAGAAATGATGGAATCAAAACCCCGAAGCTTTTTTAGTTTTCAAGCGTTATATTATGTATTTTACATTAGCTGAACTAAATTACGAGATAGGTGGTGATAATTGGAGTGATGTATTCAGCTCCCGTGAAATGTGCACAGCATGTCGATTATCAATATTGTCTTGCTGAGGAGTAAATACTTAAGGGAGATATTTTGCAAAAGTTTCAGATTTCAATTCAGGTGATTTAGCCCAAGAATCATTATCTAACTGTAATGGATGAGAACCTTCTTCATAATTAAGCATACTTTTTGCAGTTCCCCATAACCTTGTATTTGTTGCTGATAAGTACGCGGTGTGGTTTTGGAACTGTTCATTCCTGAGATCACGGAGCTGCATTTTAAGTACGGAACATAGTTTGTTACACTGGTGTTTAGAAGATGAGTATCTAGTCCGATATCATTCACGTCTGGCAGCTCGTTTATCGCTAATCAGCTGCCTGGTGTAGATGCGTTATCACTAATAAAACCTCATATTGAAGAGCGTGCAAAGCAGCCTAGATTGCAAAAAGTACTGTTAGAAAATATTTGTTACATTCTGTCTGCTAATGACATTGAAAATTATCTGTGCAACACAAAAAGAAAAAAAGTGGCCGTTGGTTGGGTCGTTCGGCATTCGAATCTTACCCAGGTCTCTTTTGTTGTTGTTGTTATTACTTGTTTAGTTGTTCGTGATCGTTTATAGTTTGTTTTGTCTGTCAAATTTTGTTACATATTCGACTCTGTATATTTTATTTATTACGTTTATTTTTTATTTTTTATTTTTTGAGGGGAGGGGTGAGCCCACAACAGATACAAATCCTTGGCGCGCCACTGTAATATATACGTATATGTATGTACGTATACATACACGTTAAATCCTACAAAGAGCAGACCAATTTTGTAGCACAGATAGAAAAAAAGATAAATCGGATTATTATAATAATTTTCTTCTTAAATGGGTTTGCCTTTACAGCCTACCCAACGTGATACTGTGGGCTGTCTACATCTTAATTAAGGATGCTGACTTCTCTAGAAATGTTGCTATTTGGGGGAATAATAGTAGATTATCTAGATGGATGAGGTAAGATACATTATACGGAGGTGTAAAAATCTGACATGAACAAATCAGATGGAATGTTAAGATACAATAGCAAGCGAAACGTTACACTGTGACTTTTAGCTTATTTGTATTTCTGCAGAATTATATTTAAATTAGAATTTAAACCAATTTAAATTGTCGCTTTTCAGCAATTTTTGTCTTTCAGTAAAAAACAATACAAAAATATTTAGTTAAAAGATAAAGTAGTGGAGATTAAATATTTTTAATTTATCAATCATTAAATGGTCTTCGGTAGCGATATACAAAATTTATTTTAACTACACATATGTACATACATATAAGGAAATAGAAACAATGAAGGATCAGAAAGAGGGGTACATATTTTGAATTAGTTTTAATTCGAAGTGAATATTTTAAAATAAGTTATCAAAAAGTAAATTACGTTGTTAAATTAATAAATTAATCGCATTAAAAATTAACCCAATTCAATATAACTTCACTACTTTGGGTTCAATTTTTTGAAATTAATTAATAATTTTTCAACGCACATAGTTTACTGTTCATCTACATGGTTCCACTGTTTAGTAGTCGAATTTCCATAATGAGATATATATAATATGTATATATATATTTGTACATGTGTACACCACCCAGAAATTATTAACGTGAATTCCTTTCAAAAGAGCTCCGGTTATAAAACGCTATAAAAATCTGTGGTGTACACAAAATATATATACCCGTTTACATGATGATAATAATAATAATTATTTTTTTAATGAAAAGTATAGACATAAAGGAATTTCCATTTTGCATGTAATCCAAAGTTGATTACAACGAAATAATATTCTCACGCAATTATAGCTAGTACAAATAACCATCATCATTATTACTGTTTTCCTTTACAGTACGTATAATAAATAACGTGTATTCGACTGGAAAAAATATTTGTCCCTGCAAAAAGGGATTTAGAAAAATAAACTATAAATGTGTCTAAAAACCGGTTTATGGCGTACTACAAACTTGAACCAAACGAGGGTAAATTTAACCCTCGTTATCTATTGAAAAAAATTACTAGACATTGCATAGTAAACGCCGCGACGTCTATAATATATTACCGGGTCTGCTTGTACGCTATCACATTGGGCACTGTTTCATTTTAAATAAAATTACGCTTAGCTATAACGAATTACGAGACATTTATTCCAGCGGAAGGGATGAATTTGGATAATCCACATTTTCGACTAGGCTGTTGGTCAATAACATATCGTTATCAAACAGACACACACACACACTATTAATACACGCACACATACATATACATTTATATAGAGAAATATACATTTTGAGGGCTAAAATGTGTTTAATTTCAACTATAAACCACGTGGAAGATGTAAAGAGCAGAATATCTGAGTTTACAGTGAACAGTTTACAGTAAAACACAGTTAACATTAATCAAGAAAAATTTCAATGAAAATCATTAAAAAAAAAGTGTTTCCATATTTCCACACAATTATTACATCGCAGACTATATAACTAAATATGGACTAATTTTTCCAGAAAATAAAAAATTACTCAATAATTAATATTAGATTCTGTTTATCATTAATTTTAAAAAACTACGTCGTATTATACGAACACGCGCTCATATATATTTAAACGAACAATTCCTACATATTAACGATTTGGATGAAATTTCGAACATACATGTAATGTATTAAGTATTTGAAAATGGTCTGTGTGGAAATTATCAATTTTTCAATTTTGGTCACCGACTTCGAGTACACCGACGCTAAAATTTAGGAAATTTCGATTTTCTTCCGTTTTCCCTTGACACTTATCTAAATAGTAGAAGATGCGCATATACAAGCCAACGACGCAAATACATTATGGCGCACGTTCAAAAACAAGACCATTAAAGCTTTAGCGAAATCGCAACCATGCGAAAATCAGAAAAAGCGGAAGGCTTGGGATATCGGAAGAAACGTTTAAACTGATTGAAGAAAGAAGAAAATTAAGAAATATATTGCAGCCAAATGAAAATGAGATAGATGAAATAAATAGGAAAATACGTAACTATTATCATAAAGACAAAAACGTGCTATGAAACTGTTTGCAAAGAAAACCAAGAATATGCTGAACGAAATAAACCGCGCGATTTATATAAAAATTGCAAATGCTCACCCACGATTTCAAAACGAGAAACTGAGCAGTAGAAAATGAGGATGGGTGTATTAAATACGAGAAAAATTAAATTGCAGAAGTCTGGAGAAATTATTGTCAAAAGTTATATCGCGCTACAAACAAAAACAGAACCGTAATAATGAATCCATTCGAGATACCAGAACCACCTTTTCTAGAAATGGAAATTGAAGAAGCGATTAGGCACATAAAAAGGAAGAAAGCAACTGTACATGACGGGATATCTGCAGATGTAATCAAAGAAATGGGCTATATTGCAGTAAAGATGATCCACGAAATATATAATATAATATGGTCAACTGCAGAATGGCCAGAAGAATGGTGTAGAACTATATATATATACCTATTTTAAAGAAAGATCAATCCTCAAAATTTGAAAATTATAGAACCATATCACTCATACTACATGCCAGTAAAATAATGTTAAAAATTCTTCAAAATAGACTCGGGATACATAAAAGAACAAATTCCGGAAGAAAAATCAGGTTTTATGTGGCGAACAAAATATGCGGCAACTAATTGAAAATGCCCTCGAATACAACACTCCGATGATTTTATGTTTTGTTGACTATACAAAGGCATTTGATAGCATTATTTTGGAAATGATGTGGCCCGCTCTGGTAGAAATGCGAATCCCAAAACACCTGGTTTACATTATTAGTCGACTATATGATCATAATAAAAATTATTGACGAACACATGGAATCAAAAGAATTCACAGCGCAAAAAGGAGTGAGGCAAGGCCGTATTCTTTCTCCAATGTTATTCAATCTATATGGAGAATACGTTATGCGTCGAATATTAGACGGATGGGACGGCGGTATCTCTATAGGAGGTAGGAAAATAAATAATTTGCGTTTTGCTGACGACACAACACTAATAGCCAACAGTGTTAGTGAGATGAAATTTCTCATGAAACGACTGGTCAAAGTAAGTAAGAATTAAGGTTTAGAACTGAATAAACAAAAAACAAAATTAATGATAATTAATGCGAAAAACTCAATTATCGGTGGGTATCAGGGATCTCTCCACAAATGAAGTAAAACGCAGAATTCAGTTAGCACGAAATACTACGAGCAGATTGAACAAAATATATAAATCCATCACAAATGCTGTGAAAATGAAACTTGCGCAATGCTTTATATTTTCAATAGTTATGTGACGTTAAAAGCGACAGATAAAAAACGCAGTGGGTTTGGCGACGGATGCTGAGAATACCCTGGACAACCAAACAGACAAATATGTCAATATTAAGCAGGCTCAAAATTACAAAAAATTAACCAGCCAAAAATTTTTCATGTTATGCGGCGGCAGAACTCTATTGAGTGATTAATTATAGTGGGAAAGACGCCCGGAAAACGACCTCGAGGACGAGTATACACCAGATGGACCGATACCACAAGGAAAGAAACAGTTAAATCGTTCGTGTTATGTGCGCAAGAGGCTGATAGCCGTAATAGATGGCGTACATTAATACAGGAAGCAATAACGTGAATTGTGGTCACGACATCCCTTCGGGGATTACGACCAATAATTATATATATATATACATAAATTCAAATCGTTATGCCCGTTATAAGTAAACTATATATATATGTGTGTGTGTGTATTTTCCTTTTTTAATAAAAAAAACTCCACCTAACTAGTTTTCAATATTTGAACATTCAGTAATAGTATAATTAATATTGATCAGATTTTTTAATATTTATTTTCATTTTACTTGTAAAATTGTGTTTTTTAAAAAATTTTGTGTTCGTATATTTTTATATTTTATATTTTACTTTTGGACATCATACATCGCAACAGTAAATGAAAAATTTAAAATTCCACCAGTATACAACTTTTACAGAATCCGGAAAATAATATTGAAGAAAAAATTAATATAAAAAAACAAAATTAGTAAACAAACATATTGATGTTAAATTTCAACAATTCAAAAAATAGACAGAACAGAGGCAGAACAGCATTTTTGGAGTATATTTTTACAATCACCATCAAATGTTTTTAAGTAATTATATTTAATTAATATTTTTAAAATTATGATTGTTTAAAAATGTTTCACTTGTTAATGGCGTAAATGCCGAAAAGCTTTGTTTTCTATAAGAAAATAAATATTAGTGATTTAACTAACTTTCAATTGATTTTTTATAAAAAATCACTACATTCCACATTATATAAAAAATTAAAATTATCTATAATATTTATATAACAACCTGTATGCTCTTAGTAAGTGTAGTATGTGGCAAACTAACTAATCAGAGGTAACTTACTTTTAAATTTATTTTTACAATAACCTTAATTTATAAAACTGATTTTTTAATTAATTTTTTTTTAAATTGATCATATTTTGTTACTATTTCTATATTTTATAATTTGGAATTTTTCGAATAATTTTCTTTTTATAATTTTATATTCAGTGGGTTTTTTCTTTGACCAATGACACTTTTGATTTAAGCTTGCTTAGAACAGCACTTGCATCCGATGATTTCAGTATAATTTTTTCTTCGGTACCATTTTTTTGCCTTTATTTCCCAATAGGGCATCTCTAAAAGATAACCCAGAGGAAGGAAGTTTATTTAAGTGTAACACCACACTCACAGTCGACTGAGCCTACGTTGACTTAGATTTTACTATCTTTTCAATATTTTTAAATAACAAGGTTGCTTCTGCAACACTATTTGCCGCCTCCAAGACAGAATCTTTCTGTTTTTTAGTGACGGACTTATCAGTAAAATGTGTTTTAATTTTCTAAGTCGTCCATAACTACAAATTACTGGAAACCAGTAACGTTAGCAATGGGCAACGCCCAAACACTGAAAAAAAAACCCAAAAAGAAAAATCGTACCCTCGAGGAGGACACCGACAAACTATACTCTACTTAAACAAAAACTAGAAAAACGTTTAAAAATCGATAACATAAAACTAATAGTCGAAATTGCAAGTGGTATGCACCAAAATAAACGTAAATGAAAACGTAAAAATAAATATCCAAAAACCCAAAACACCAAAAAGTTTAAAAATCGCTAAGTCAGCGAAAAACGGGACAAAAAGTGTGCGGGTCGCACGAAAACACTCGGGAGGAGTAAGCGAAAACTACTTACCTCCGCCCAGGAAACCGATCACACGAACGCAAAGACGGCAAACGACGAGCGCTCGGCATAAACGATATATATTCAGTGGGTTATATTTTGATATTACATGTTATATTTCCAGTGTTATGTTTTTCTTCTCAGCAGTGTAAACCATAATAAAGGTATTTGTCGACATTTTCATTTTTATATGAAGTTATTAGTCTATTATTTATTTGTCGCCAAGTTTCACCTATATAAAACTTATTACATTTGTGTAGTTTACTCGGTATACTCCAATATATATATAATTTTAGCTGTAACATATATTTATAAATTGTTAATTTATGCTAAATAAAGTTTATTTTATATATATATATATATATATATATATATATATATATATATATATATAGTCGGAATAATATAGTGGCTAGAGTACAGACTTCTATTAGCAAGGTACCGAGTTCGAATACGATCGGCGACGCAAAAATTATCACCAGAAAATAAAAATATGAACCACCACGCACATTATGATTACCTTGTACGCTACTTACACTGTACAACGAAATATGTATAGATAGGCAGTCGCCTACCTCTGATACGGAGGCGGTACTTAATGATAATTATTTATATATATATATATATATATATAAATAATCATAATTTTGTACACATATATTAAGTACACATACTTTTAATGTATAATTTTTTCATTCTTTTGTACGTGTGACGCAAGTCACTAGCACACTGTACAGTTTAATAAATAAATAAATAAATATAAATACATACATACATACATATATATACATATATATATATATATATATATATATATATATATATATATATATAACATAAAGAAGATATTAAATTATCAATGAATGAAGCAGAAAACTGTTTTATAAGTAACAAAATACAAAAAAAAAAAATGATTACATCATGAACAAAATAGAGAAGATGTCTGGTGGAGAACAATCTCTTTAATTCGATTCACGGTATACAGCTTAAAAACATATATATATATATATAGAAATAATGTGCGTCAGTCATCTGAATAGGACGTCTGTAAATTTGAATGAGATGGTAAACCGAACAAAAATAGTATTCTTTAATTTCTAAATGGAATGCATTCCCAGTTCAATTATGTTACATAACGTACACCAATACGCAGTTACTTCGACAGAAAATGATTATATCTTTATGTCAGGATTAAAAAATGGTACAGAGCGTTCAATGTAATTTTCTACTGGGTTATTCAACGTAATCGTTAACAACTGATATGACATCTCGTTCTCTCACACACATACATATTCTTATATACATGTGTGTATGTATACAAACGCATTTAAACTTTTGTCACCAGTCGCTCAAGCTATATTCATATGAAGATGTTAGGCAAGAATAACGGCTTACCTCCCTATTATGTCATACTTGGGAAAATATATTCTTAGGATGATGTATACTCCAATCACTAGTCGCTTATTGGTATTTTTTTTTTCAAAGTACTAGTGGGAGTCCTTTGAAAAATTATTCTCACTCCATCTCTCTTTTTTCTCTCGTCAGTCACTCAAACACATATATACCTGTTTCAACCCTTTTTAATAACCCCTTTTTTTTCCGTCAACACCGAATATATATTAAACATATGCGTAATTTCCTTAATGTGTTTTTATCCTTTTCCTTCGTTATGGGTCATTGTAATATTAGATAAAATCTTTTTCAACATTTTTATTTAAATATTCTAATCTGTGGAATTTGGACGTTAATCTCAGCTTTCATAATACTATGATACAGGAATTATTCTAGTCCATTTGGACGAATTCGATCGAAAAAACGGAACCAACGCCATGAAGTTTTGGGAATGATTTTTTTTTTAAAATACTAAAACTCGAGGAAACCGAATTATAGATTTTCGACATTTTTCTACGTATTTTTATGATTCCATGATGTCAGGTCCGATTTTTGGCCGTTCGCTGTAGATAATTTTGGCGAAGTATCAATTTTAACGTACGATTTTATGGGCAGTTCGATAATTTTGATACCGTGTTTCAGAGCTACGTTCTTGACACGATGATAATCCAAGTGTGATTATTTTAATTATATGATCAGAGAGAATCGTTATTATTATACTATTTTTATTTTATCCGAACCACACGTTATCATCCGTATATTGAAAATTATGGAATTTTCAGTAACCATTATTTTTAAAAAGTGTCTATATATATATATATATATATATATATATATTTATTTATTGCTTTGGCGAAACGAAGAAAGACTCGATATTATAGAAAACTAACTTGCGACAGTTTAAACAATTTTGATTGTTTCTTTAACCCGCGATCGCTCGCGCTGTTAGATAAAATCTAACAAACAACTTATTTTAAGAATAACTATAATAATTCTAATGATGAATAATCTGTTCCTCCACCACCAATGCTTCTTCTACATAATAATGGAAGGAATAACAACAAAAACTGCTGATTCGGTTGAACTTAGTGATGACTATTTCCTGTTTGTAATCGAAGATATGTGAAATGTTAGAAAAAATCTAACCCACGAGCGATTACATTACAGGAATTGTTGTAGAAATCTAATGCGTGAACAATTTGGAGTTGTTTTTTCAGCTGTAAATTATTATTTTTCCAGATTATATCACATTCTTCATACATTTTTTATAATATTTTCCTTTATATATATATATATATATATATATATATATATATATATATATATATATATATATATATATATTTATTTATTTGTACTAAATAATGCTGCGACGTTGAATAAAGCCAAAGTTACAAGTAAATGCGGGAAGATGAAGAAAAAATATAAGTGACCAGAACTCAGACAACGCATATCAAATCATGATACTGAGTCTGAATAAACATGTAATAGTGATTCTGATAGTTCACATTTATTTACACCTATACTAAGTAATTTATGAAATAAACACTGTCATTTTAGAAAAGATGTGGTAGCGAGTGGTTTGTACATAAGCCGCCGATTAAAAATACTGTTCGTCAAGATATAATTACAAAATTACCTGGAGTGTTTGATGTACCTTCACCGGTTGATGCTGCGCATCGAGCATCAAACTCTCTACTCCCTAAAGCAGTAGAAACTATAACATTTTGCAGCTCGCCATCGCGTTTCCAGTGTAATACCACGATTGCGCAGTAATTGTTTCAAAAGAAAGGAAAAAATGCACAGTAAAAAGAATAATAACGGTTTGGAGAAAACAATGTCAAGACAATTTGATAACGCAGTCTCGTAGCGATTAATTCGTATTATTAATAATAATAATAATATTATATTAAATTTTATTACTAAACGTAATATTAATTTATAGTCGATAATAAGAAATTTAACGATAAAAATCAAAAATAATAAATGTAATAAAGAAAGAATAATGGCAATAAAGTAAATAAAATCATCGTTAACAAGTCGAATAGCGATTTTATCCGTTAAATTACAAACTGAACGAAAACTATACAATTCGTATTTACCTTACGCGAACACGAATATTTCTTTTGGTCGTTTTGTCACGTGTTAGGTTTCAAAATCACACTTTTCAAATTTCAAAGCTGCTATTACTTACAAAAATTTTCACTGTAGCACTAACGGAAACACAAAGAAAAATTCACCATATCGACTCCCTAGCGACGCTTGAAGAGAAAAAGCTTGTATAAGCAAAGACGATTATATATATATATATATATATATATATATATATATATATATATATATATATAAAAAATATGTACATACACCGAAAAAGGAAAAAAAATGGAAAAACAACATAAAACGTACGTCCAAAAAAAGTCACACACGTAAAATTCAGTTTTTACGACATTTTAAAACTGAACGAGTTCTCTTTTCGTTACCGAAAAAAAGTAGGAAAGTAAAACATCCTTTAGACGTACACCGCAAACGAACATAATCAAATTCAAGGTCGTACGATTACGGAAAAAGCTTTTAAAAAGATACTTTTGACCTTCGCCAGAAATACGTAGCGAAAAAGAGAAAACATTTGTAACGTTAAACAACGAACGAAATTGTTTAAACAAATTTCGTCAACCGGAAAATTATAAATTCCCAACGATTTAAATTTACAACTACGAATAGGTCTGGTGAGGTACGACATGTCACGGCGTCAGCTCTAACGCAAAGTTTGGAGAAGAAAATTAAAGCCAACGAAATGTACGTTTAATGAAACTACGTAACTAATTTAAAATGTGCTATCGAGGATGTCGAGAAAAGGTAAGAAGTTCCATATTCGAGTGCAATGCAGAGAAATTATTGGACATTAGTTAACATCCTTTTCGGTGTGAATCGATCACGTCAGTGCAAAGAATTTGTTCGTCGTCATGTTTCTTCTTTAAACCTTCGAGAGAATGTGCTGGCCGTATATTGCTCGAAGACGAAATTTCATCATAAACTGGTAATTGACGAAAATAAACTCGTTTTTGTTTCCCTCATTTCGTCGTCTACGTCGTCTGGGCCGTACATGGTTCCAATAAAATGGTACGACGTGCCACTGTTCGGCAGAAACGCTTGCAATACTGAAAGAAGCGTTTAGTAACCTCATATTGTCGTCAGACTTAACGGCTCCAGATTTTTTTGTGGGGATAGCTTAGTTTACGAAACACGTCCACAAGATCTGGAAGACCTGATAACTCGGATTTCTGAAGAAATTTCAAAAATTCAGCGACCTATGCTCGGAAAAGTCTTCGAAAATGTTGTAAAAGGACTGAATGAATGTATTGTTGCAAATGGCAGTCATCCGACCACAAATCTCGTTTTCCTATTTTTAAATAAAATTTCATTCGAAAATTTTTTTCGGGTAGTTTTTGAGTTATTCAAAAAACAAAACCATCCTAGGTTACCCTAATAGAAGGCGTGAAACTAAGCGTTAACTATTCTTTTCTAGTTGGCTAACAATCGAAACATTGAAATATACAAGATGAGGAAGAATATTTAAAACGCGATATAATTACTATTTAAAAAATGCGTTGGTCATGCCCGCATACTTTTCCTGATGCTCTTTAATCTATACGCGGAAAACGTTTTCCCGAATCATCTCGAAGATACGGAAATTGGTATCAAAGTGAATGGAAAAATAATTAACAGTATCCGATACGCGAACTATGTTGTATTACTTGTTGGAAATATTCAAGACATGCGGAAAATTATAGATGAGACTATTGTAGCCCGTAGAAAGCTGGACTAAAGAAAAAAATTTTAATCCTCGCCATCGTCTGCAAAAAAAAAAGTAGAACTTATCACACTGCACATTGATGGTGAATCCATAGAGAAAGTGTCTTAGTTAAGTATATCTATACTTTGGTCAACAAAAAATAGAATTCAAACCAATCAGATCTAGATATAAAGTCCCGAATTGAACAAGAGAGACGCTTTCGATAGTTGTCTCCTTGTTTTATTTGTCCTAATATTCTTCGCAATATTTTCCTCTCTGTCAAATTGTAGATTCATTTTTTTCACTATTAGACCGTTATAATGTCTTCGATTGTACTAAAGTTTGGAATTGATAGCATTCCGTTAAATAGAAAACGATTTTTATTCCATCTGTCCTGTATTTGATTAACTTTTTTAAAGGTTCATCCTGATTTATTAACCCCCCCCCGACGAATATTTGAAGTTATTAAAGACCCTTTGCGGTAGTAGACCAACCACAAACAATAGTTGATGCTATATTTAATACATATTTGGTTTTTTAAAAGAAATTTTGCAGCTTGTTAAGTAATTCTGTTGGACGTTTTAATTTATATGCACACGCACACACACACACACACATATTATATATATATATATATATAAAGCACGTGTTTAATGAAAAACTTATTCCGCGCAGTGGCGGCTCGTACATAAAGGTTGCATGGTTGCACAACCACCAGAAATATCCGGAACAGCATAAAAATTGATTGTTTAATAAAATAGTTATAAGTACTAATTATTTTATGGAGATTAAAATAAATAAGCAAAGTTTAATTCTATATTTTTCAAGAATATATTATAAAAAGGTTAAAAATCTCTTAAAAATGCTTTGAAACGTCTAGTTACAGCGGTTGATGGTTGCACACTCAACAATGCAACCGTAAAAAGTCATCGGAAAGCCTTGTACAGAGTTATATGAAGATTTTGCGCCTAATGCTACTCGGTATGTAGAGTTTACATGGGCCTATATGGGCGAATGTTGATTGCAGTCGTTTTACAACCAAAGTCCTTGAAGTACACTCACTCGACTCGGCGAAATAGGTTTTTCTCGTTGTATTGTTCATAACACGCGGGTGCGGGCGCATACTACCGACTAACGAACGAGTCTACGACTTATATCTCTTTCCGAGATTAGTTTTTTTCTTGAAATTTTTTATTGTATATATTTTTCTGCGTGTCAATAATTTCATTGCCTCTCTATAGTTTATGTTGCTCGTATTATTACTGACCGACATTAATATACATAGAATTTTTTTTTTTTGTCGAAGCTTCATTATTTATACCGCAATTGATCGTTTCATTTTCAGAGGATTGTTTTATGTAAATTGTGAAAAAATAAGAATACTCAACTTTATGCATAGTTTATCGAATTGTTTTGGTTTAATTTTTCAAATTAATATTGTTGGTAGTATTTTTTTCAACATGAATTCAATTAAAAGTTTACTAAAATACCCATTTTCTCAGCGAAGTTCTGAAGAAAAATTGGAAACAAAACGGTTAGGTCGGCCTATTCCTGATTTAACATTAACGATGAAGCAGAATATTAATACAGGAAAAATAAACTTTTCAAAATCTTTTAAATTTGATTATTATAATAACGCGGACTGGTTGTGCGGCTGTGATGTTAAAAATGCGTTGTTCTACTTCCCGTGTATATTATTCGGATTTAGTAAAGAACCACGTTGGACTGACTTCATAATTTTTAATTGTTTTTCTGATTGCAGTTTTAAAAGGTTCTTGTATTTATATTACAATTTGTTGACTTTGATATTATTAATGTTAATTTGCCATGTTGTGTGAAATTTTTTTTTATGTATGTTGCGGGGGGGGGATAATTGCAATTGCTAAATTTTTTAACCACGAGCCGCCACTGATTCCGCGTACAAACCCGAAACTACTCAGATTATATATATACTTTTGATATTTTTGTATGTAGCAGTATAATCGAAGACATTGACGGACCCCACCCCCAGAAAAATAGATACTTTACGGATGTAATTATATTTTTGAACTTTGAAAATACTCTAGACAAAGAAACATACGAATAAAGAACAAAGGTTAACAGATATGTACCACAAGAAGTGGAAGAATAAATAAATAAATATATATATGTGTGTATGTGTTTTGACAGTCAGGCGTGACGATGTATTGTAGCCATAAGAATACTACGTGGTATACGTGATTAAGTTTGGAAATAATAATCTAGAAAAATATGTTTAAAAAAATACACACTCCATTTATACAGCTAAAAAAGAGAATTAAACATATCCCTTTCTAATATATATGGTGTTACGTTTTCTATTCGCGGATGGGACTTTCATATGTATATATATATATATATATATGTATATCAAAAAGTATTGATATATCGTACGTCACAACAGAGATCAGATTGGTAATAAACCCTTTTGAAATAACTAAAAACTTGTGTGTATGTTGTAAACTTAAATGACGTTTAACTTTGTTAAAACGTGTCAACGGTACGAAACTCGGAGAACAGATTGAACCCAGGCTATGAATAATGATGAAAATTCAAGTTTTTGACGGGTAATTAATAAAACCAAATTGATCGCTGGTAGGCATAATTTTGCGAAAACCGAACTATGTGCATCGGGTGAAATAGGCGACGAAGTAAAGTTTCGATTTTGCCTTAAATTTCGCTAATATTCGTAAAAAATTTTTCGGTTAATTTTAATTTTGCTCGATGAAAGTTTGACGGCGTGTCGTAGTACACTTGAAACGATGCATTACATATTTTTTGATGGGCCCCTAGATGAAACTAAATCTTTGTGGTTAATAAATTTTAAATTGAATTTTTATACAACAATTTTCAAATTTAATTACATTTTAAAATAAAAGCAAAAATATATAAAATACTATATGGTGAAAAAAAACGGGTTTTATTAAAAAATATTTTTATATTACCATTACAATTAAAGAGTAAGCGGTTAGTCTACAAAATTTATAGAATCATGACTGTTACATTGTTCCCTGGTTATCTACATTTGGAAAATTTAATGCTAACACGAGAATTATCCATGAGGAACCTACATATTATAGTAACGAACCTAAGAAGTGATTAAGATGAATTGTTACTAGGATACGAGCACACCATGCGACTAAATGGCGTTAAAATACTTATGTCCGAAAATCACCATTTGTTGAGATCTGCTGGTAGCGAGTAATATTTTTTAATTTTGTCAATAATGTAATTAAAACGTTTACCGAAATTAAGATTTTCATCGATGTTATGCCCAAATATTTCATGTCTCTAATTATTTTAGGTAGCTTATTAATCTAAACTAAGTTCAAGATTCATTGTTAACATTGTTCATTTTCTTATTTATCTGTGGAATGTCTTTAGTATTATTTATTCAATGTCGTACGCGTAACTTATCAGATTCATATTTTCATAATGTCCTATATGTTCTGTATGTTAGCCATCGCAATATTAAATAGAGTAGGTTTTAGAATAGATCCTTATAGAACACCTGCAGTGAGTGTCCTTTATACACGGTTTCATTATTTTTATTTAATTTCTGTGTTTATTAACAAATTTTTCATTATTTTAATTAAATTTGATTCAAATTTAGTTGTAAACAGTCAAATATTTGACCACTTTACGTTATCAAAGGCACCACTGATGTCGAAACTTATTAATACTATTAATTTATAATGACTTTTGTAATTTTCAATGATTTCCATACATTTTATATTTATCTCTGATATATCCCTACTATTGTTCATTTAGTATTACCTCGTTAATTTCATGTTTTATTATTCTTTCATAGATCTTTCCTATGTTTGAAAGTAAATGTATCGGTCTGTAGGACTTTGGTGAAGAGGGTTCCTTATTAGGTTAGTTTTGTAGAATGGTTTTTCCAATTTTCCACACTTCCGGAAACGGAAAATAGTAATTATCAATGTAATATGATGTTTATTTAAAATTTTTATCATTTTGTTCGAAATTTGTTAAATTCAATTAGCCTGTTTATTATTGCATCTTTTAATTATTTTTACTGTAGTTATTTCATCTACTTTATCTAATTTATAATTACGTAAAGTACCACTTGTCTTAAGGTTGCCTACTACATTCAGGAATAGTACATTGTCAATTAATTCAAAAACTTTCCTTTTTGGCCTGTAAAAATTATCTCTTCACCGTTAATTAATAATGGAAAATTAAATTTTCTGTTTCTGCATTACAATTTTATACGGCTGATCTCACACTGACGAGTTAATCACTATCTGTTTCCACGATTCTGATTTGACTTTGTCTATTTACTTTTTATAAGTTTCTACCAACAGTATGAGTATCATTTGTAAGTCTCACTTTATTTCTATAATTATTTGGAATAAGCAGTTTAAATTAAAATATTGTTTATCAGCGTTATCAATATATAACAAAGTGTGCTTTATCACTGCCACCATTAAACTTTTAATTTTTGAATTTGCTATTTGAATTGCGTTTATTTATAAGCACTTTTTTCATAAGAAACTTGGGTTAAATATTTAAAAACATATTGTTGTTTACACATATATTTCCCTTTCAGTTCTGGTTGATAATTCAATTTCAACATGCCGCTTCTTTCCTTGGATATCAACCATGAACCTCTGAGGTGTTCCTGATTGGACTTTCCTACTGTTTTTTCTTTTATTACATCAGCAATCCATATTGAGTGGCATATAATATGTCCTAGCTTCTTTCTAGTGTACTTGGTACTCCACGTTTTTTATTAACTCTTGACAATACCTCTCAGTTCGATACTTTATCGGTCTTTTTTTTTTTGTTAAACAATTATTTCAAACGAATCCAGTCTACATTTTCACGGCGTTCACGTTCCGCATACGTAAATGTTCCATCGAAAACGATGAGCATGTCGACAGTTCGCCACTGAAGTTAGATAAGTAAGACACCAGAAAATGTAAAAACTAAGAACATTGAAAAAAAAAACATAAAAATTTCAATTCATAAAAAGAAACAATTTCTTTTTTTATTTCGTGTAGATTTCATCAGAGTAAATATAAATTTAATTAAGTTTTAATTTATCATGATATGTAGTGCAATCCACACGAAATATATAAGAAAAAATGATTTCTTTATAAACTGAAGTATAAAGTTATTTTTAAGTCGAGGGAAGTTTAGATTCTCTTCGTAAGAATATATATATATATATATATATATATATATATATATATATATATATATATATGTATATATATATATATATATATCCGTAGTTTTAAATTTATGTTAAAAGAATTATACCGTTTGAGTGTGGGTGTCTATTAAACAACTTAAATGAACAAGAGTGTAAAAGATATGGAATAAAAGTAAAAGAAAAAAGAAAGCCCACCACTAATTTTAAAGTTGACAAAATACGTGGGCTAAACGATTTTTTTTTCAACGGAAAATTGATGGAGAACTCTCAAACCTATGCTTACGTTTCTCGAACAAGCTAATAAGGAATAGTTAAGCCATTAACTTTCACACCATGTGTAATTTATATATATATATTTACTAAAGTACTGTACGCAGGTATAGTAAATCAAGAGCATCCAGAACCAGCAGGTTTCCGCGCAAACTAAGGTAACTTTCACGTGTATGTACATATAAATTCTTCATGATTTATAGAATTTTGTATCGAAATTAATATAAATATACTATTACTAATTCTATCCAATATAGATAATTTGCATATAATACAGCAGTTTATCGAAAAGGCGGGTGGATACGAAATAGAAATATTTTTTGCAATTGTCGGCTTCCAGAAAGCCTTTGATTCATTAGATCATGATTTCCTTATGCTTCTTTGGAAAAGCAAGGAATACATAAGAAATATATAAGATTAATAAAGAACATTTACGATAATACTCGTGAGAAGATAATATTGGATCAGGAAATTGAAAGATTCGAAAAAAGGAATTAGGTAAGAGGACCCCTTGTCACCAGCTTTATTTAACGTAGTGTTGGAACAAATATTCAGGAATCTATCATGGGAACAATATGGAATAAACATTAGGCACACATTTAACAAATTTTCATTTCGCAGATGATGTAACACTTATAGCTCTCATAACTGAAAAATTACATATGATGCTTAACGAATTAGAAGAAAGTACAAAGAAAGCAGAACTGAGGACAAAAAAAAAAAGAATTATTATCTAACGCATGGCAAGATGTGACCACTAATTGAAAAAAATTAAAATGGACTAAAGAAGTAATATATCTCGGACAATTAATTTCATTCAAAAACAAAACAACCAAAGAAGTAAATAGAAGGATAGCAATAAGGTGCAAAAGATATTTAGCTTTGAAGGAAATTTTTAATACGAAAATGAGTCCATCATTAAAAACATATAAGTATTTATTACATGTATCATACCGGCGATCACTTTCACAAACATGGTCATGTATAAAGAAAATAAAAAAGTTGAAAATTGCACAGCGGGCGATGGAAAGAAAAATGTTAGGGTTACAAAATTCCATAAAATAGACAACAAGAGCACGATCAAAAACAAATGACCTAATAGAGATAGCAAAAAAAACTAAAATGGACATAGTGTGGTCATGTCATGCGGAAACAAGCAGATACCTGGATCAAAAAGAAAATGTATGGATTCAATTGAATAGAAAAAGGAAAATCAAAAGACCAAGATATCGTCAAATATGCGGGAACAAGTTGAATGCGGAAAAAGCAAGAGACAGAACGATTTGGAAGCAAATGGGTGCTGGATAAATAAAAAAAATAAAATATGCCTTTGTTCAAATTGGGCATTCATTATTATTTAATTTTGATTATTTTGTGTATATATGTTTGGTGTATTCAAATGAAATAAACACTTTATTTATTTCTTTTATATACATTTATTATTGTATACTTAAAGCAGAGGGGAACGTCAGAAATTTAAATAAATGAAATATAACATAAAGTTAATAAGAACATAATATTTTCACATGAATATAGAAGAGATATTAAGTCGAATAAAAAACATAGTATCTATAGAACGTTGTTTTAAATTGATGTGTTATGCCGTTATCCTCCGACGACGGATAACCGAGATAGCAGAGACAATATTTGGAAATGTTGAAACAAAAATAGAGATAGTAGCGATATTCTTAGTTGCTTGACAATCGATAACAAATTAATGTATAGTGTATGTTATAATTGTACCCATATCGTTGACTACTGGGGATTTTGACTCACCAGGCAACATTGGCCGACACACGCTCGATATTTCCGTGTTTGAGTTATTTTTTAATTCGATGAAAAACTTCCTGTATCGGTTGATATAGTACTCGCGCACATACTCGATCTCCAAATCATGGTGTAGCGTGATGTTGGAAACAAAGTATGGAGCGTTGGCTATTGAGCGAAGTATCTTCGACTGGAGCTGCTGAATCCAATTTATATTTGATGCAGCTGATGTACTGTAAACTTCAAAGTCATATTGTAGCGAAGGCAAGTAATAAGCATTAAGTGTATTCAATATTATCAATATTGTGCTCTCCACACTGGACCCGTGTATGTGGACTAGGCAGGTGGTATGAACTGCGCATACGTAGTTGTCTAAAGTTGTAAGAACAATATATACATAGACGTTAACTCTTTTCCATTGGAAATGAGTTAATAAAAATACACAATATGTTATCAATGTCAATTGTGGTCAAAAGATCGGTATGACACACACACACAAAGAGATATTCTCACAGTTGCTTGACAGTCGATATCAAGTTAATGTATAGTGTATGTTACAATTGTACTCATATCGTTGACAACTGGTGATTTTGACGTACGAAATATACAAGGATGAGAATAATATGTCAGGTAGAAAAGCGGAAACTGAACATTTTTAAATACTACCAAGTGCAAAACTATTCCTTTTAAATTTATACAACCAAATATGGAGATCCAGAATCATTCCCAAAAGTTGGAATTCAGCTATAGTTATTCCAATACTAAAACCAAACAAAAATCCCTTCTTCCCAGATAATTACAGACCAATATCTTTTCTGAGTGTTCTTTCAAAAACGCCGGCGAAGATGGTTAATAGGCGTCTCTTATTTTTTCTTGAAAATAACAATCTCCTTTCTCCTTTGCAAGCTGGTGGGCGTAAGACGAGATCTGCTATAGATCCTCTGCTCACTTTATAGAGGCGGATATTAACATCACAACATGATAAACAGCATTTATATGATGTACTTTTCGATTCAGAAAAAGCGTTTGACCGCTAATGGCGACATGGACTATTAATAAAAATAAAGTCCGCCGGCATAATCGGCAATTTAGGCAACTACTTATGCAGTTTCCTAAACAACCAAACTTTTCAAGTTAAGATCGGTTTGTCAAAATCAACACCAGTTCAGACTGAAAACGATGTTCCACAAGGCTCTGCACTTAGTGCAACCTTGTTCATGTTATATATCGATGACATAGCAAATTATACCTCGCAGCCTGTTACCGCTCGGCTTTACATTGACGATCTTAATATATCCTTGTCATCCAGTATTCCTTGTAATGCACAAAAAATCCTACAAAAAACCATAGATCGTTTGCAGCAATGGTCTGATACGAAAGGTTTATATTTTTCCACATCCAAATCATCATACATTATTTTCCATAACAGACGTCTATCATCTTCCAGCTTTTCTCTAAGTATAAAAAACTCTCCCTTAACAGCCAAAACAAGAGTAAAACTCTTAGGCCTATTGTTCGACTCCAAATTAACCTGGCGTTATCACATAACCGAACTCAAGAGTAGGTGTTTAAAACTACTCCCAATTCTAAAATATTTATCAAACCCAAAATACAATATAAAACTCCAAATCCTCATAAATATCTATAAATCTAGAATCCTATCCCGAATCAACTATGGGTGCCAGGTATACTCAACAGCCAGAACATTAGATACAGTGCACCATGCTGGGCTTCGATCCATCCTTGCAGTACATCAAAGATCTTGTGTGCATTAGCAGGATCTTTTCCACTTATACACTACAGAAAATACCATACTTACCTCTACATAAGCCGTCTGCTTAGCTACAATAAAACATTCTCATACACCAAAGAACATACATCCCCTAACCCCCTTTTTGCAAATGACCCTATACCAAACCTACTTAACATACTATCAACATATCACATAAGCTTCATTCCAAAATCAACATTGAATTACAATATAATGATACCTCCTTGGGACCCTTCCGAAACAAAAATAGACTTATCTCTCACACAGCAAAATAAATCTACACACCCTACAAATATAAAAGAAATGGTATTAAGCACTCTTCAAAAATACAATGACTACACACACGCATACACAGACGGAGCAAAATCTACAGCAGGCGGCGAGAATTCACCAGCAGCTTGCTCTTACCAAATTGATAATATACTACACTCAATCCGACTGAGCGATGGCTGCACTTCTCTGGATGCAGAGTTGTATGGAATTATACCATAATATTAGAAATGCAAAACAATCTACACACACTACATAAGGAAGGAAGGGAAATCCGCTTTCTGTGGATCCCAAGTCACATTGGGATGCACGGTAGTGATAAAGTAGACCTTGAAGCTCGGTCTATGGTACTTTCACCAGTACCAGAACACTCACCACCTCCATCAACATTAGTACATGTACTCATGAATAACAGCAAACAGGAATGGACCACCGACTGGACATCACAAACAACCTTCCTTAGGAGCATAAAATCAACCACAGAACCATGATGGCCTCCAGATGGCACAAGCAGAAAAGAATATGGTGCTTTGAACCGTCTACGGGTGGGTCATACAGCCATATCACACAATTATCTTTATACCAAAAGCCCTCCACCAACAAACTGCCCCCTATGCGGACATTTAACAGAACCAACCGTCACACACTTAATCTACAACTGCCAAACACACCACACAGGCTAAAACACAAAATACAGGGCCCGATACACAAAATACTCTCAAACAACCCTCAATCAATAGGTAGTATTCTGGCTTTTGCAAGAGAAAACGGACTCCTAGCATACATATAAACTAGACACACGTCTCCTTAAGCTGTAATAACCCTGGTAGTTACAAACGGCGTATGGAGATTTACATATTAATTTAAAAGAAAAAAAAAATACTAAACGAAAATAGTTTGGGAAACTTTTGGTTGTACATATTTGGACGATACTTAAGTTTGGAAACATTCGCATATATAAATCTGAACACACACACACACACACACATATATATACATATATGCATGCATGAAAATAATGTACACACACGACTAAATACATGTGTAAATATATACATATTTATGTTTAAAGACTAGACATGTGTAAACGCGGTGTACATATTATACACATATACAGTACCAAACTAAAGACTTACTCGTAATTTATATATATAAATTTCACTTTAACGGTCGCTCTTTGATAAGACAAATACATGTGTAATCTTTTAGATAGAGTATCGGTGCAATGTTTTTTGTTTTTAAGTTTTATTACTTTTATATTAACTAGGCTATTATATCCTTTTAAAAGAAATTATTGTAAAATAAATGTTAACAAGATTGTGCCTCAGAACAAAGAAATAAATTAAAAGAAAAAAAGAATGCTTACGAGAACAAACAATAAGTGGATACGAAAAAGGAAAATGTTAACAACAAGTAGATTATTCAGCCTTCGAACAAACAAACAAAATTAAAAAAAAAAAAATAAAAAGAATGCTCACGAGAACAAACAATAAGTGGACAGGAAGGATTTTAATGAAAAATTTTATAACAGCCAGTAATTTATATGAAAACCTTTTTAGTAGCCAGTAATTGAAATGGGAAATTTTACAATAGTCAATAATTTAATTTACACTTAAAGAAATAAAGAAAATTTTACAACAGCCAGTAATTTATTTTACAAAATATACAATAGCTAATAATTAAAAAATATTTATAGAATTTAATTTACGTAAATAAATTTTAATAAATTGCTGGCTATTACTAAATCTTGTGTAACAAATATTGTATATTTGCTATTAATATACTTATATATTTGGTGCTTCTAACCTAAGTTGTGGTTGAACTGACTAAGTAGCCCGATTCTCGCAGCATACTCCTTGCTGCATACGCTACACTTGAAGATGCCAGTGTTGCGGGATATTGTTCCCGCCTTGAGCAGGCGGTTACGTTTTTGTTATCTGCCACGGTTTGAGTTTTTTTATCCGCACATTGTAGGCCATTTGTAGCTGCACATTTCCACCCTTTCCTATCCATTGCTTGTTTCTTCCATTTCTGGGGATCTATATCTGCCAATCAAATGAGACCCAGTGTAATAGACCATGTATTATGCAAGCAATTTCCATATGTCACGAAACCTATATCTCTTACCTGTCTAAGTTCCAATCATAATCCAATTTATTTTGAAATTAATAAATCTTTCGAACGGGTGCCTGAAAAATATGTATATAGTTTTCGGCATGCGGACTGGAATAATTATAGAAATTGTATACGCAACACACTAAAGATATGTACACGTCCTCACTCTCCCAGCGAGATTAATAATACTGTATCATTTCTTAATAATGTTATCCTAAGATCCTCACAACTACACATCCCGCAGAAAGCACTTAACACTAACCCCATGACCATTCCTTATAGCATAAAAATGTTAATAAAAATTAAAAATCTATTTCGTAAGCAGCACCAAAAGTATAAAACAACTCGGCTAAAATCAATTCTAAACTTCTTAACACGTTTAGTAAAAACTAAGCTCCTAGAACATCGTAATGGTGGAATAACAAATTAAAATCATTGTCTACCACAGATAAAAGCCTCTGGAACATTACAAAGAATTTCGCGCGCGTACATGTTAATATTCCGCCAATAACGCACAATAAAGATATTGCATATTCTGATAAAGATAAAGCTGAATTCTTAGCTCACCATTACTATCAAGTGCATAATCAAAACACAACCCTCTCCACCATATCTCATACAAAAAAAGTTGATCTCACTGTGCGTAAATATTGTAGTGCTCCGCCAGCATCTGACTCATTAATTAAGCTCGCCACGCCAAAAGAAATAAATTATTTCATAAAAAGACTTAAATGCAAGTCATCCACAGGACAAGACTTAATACAAACATTAATGCTCAAGAACCTGCCTAAAATAGCCATAGTATACTTGACAAATATAATTAATGCTATTATAATCACTGGTCATTACCCTAAAATATGGAACACTTCAACTGTTATTCCCATTCCAAAAGTGGGGAAAGATAGCTCATTACCCAAAAATATAAGGCCTATTAGTTTAATCAGTAACATTAGTAAAATAGCTGAAAAAGTAATACTTCAAAGATTAAAACAATTCTCAGATGAACATAGTATTATAAACGAAACCCAGTTTGGATTCAGACCCCAACTCTCAACCGTCATGCAGCTAGCGCGCTTTACTGATCACATTCTTGATCAGTTTAACCTGAACAAACATACTGGACTATTGTTATTAGATGTAGAAAAGGCATTTGACACTACGTGGCACAATGGCATAATATACAAAATGATTCATTATGGCTTTCCCAAGCAACTTATAATGATCATGAAATCGTATCTGATAGGCAGTTTATTGTTAAGGTAAATGATACCTACTCTAGTACTAAAACATTAACAGCTGGAGTTCCACAGGGTAGTATCTTGGGACCCTTCCTATATATATTTTATATATTAATGATTTGCCTCGGCTGAGGGATGTTGATACATCTCTTTACGCCGATGACACTGCTCTATTTACAGCTTCCTATCGAATCGATACAATAACAAACAGACTCACCAAAAGTTATTACAAAATATACAAATATTACACAAAGTGGAAAATTAAAATTAACACCGAAAAACGGAAGCTATACTATTTACGAGACGCAGGCCGCAAATAACTCACCACATTGAAATAAGTAACAGGCAACTACCGTGGAAACCTTGTGTAACATATCTTAGTCTTACAATGGACAAGCGACTGTCGTTCCATGAACACATTAAATACATCACGGACAAAGCGCACTCCCGATTATATAAAATTTTCCCCATTTTTCTATTAAAAACAAACTAATAATATATAAAGCATACATACTGCCGAAATTATTATACTCTTGCCCAATTTGGTCCGGTGTTAGTAATTCCACCTTAAATAAATTACAAATTGTTCAAAATAAATGTCTGCGTATTGTACTTAATGCCCCTTACTATACTAAGATAACTGACATGCATGCAGCTCTTTATCAGCGTACTATTCCTGAGCTAGTACAGAAACAAGCAGATAGGTTCTACAGCAAATGCCTGACTAGCCATTACCCTATAAGAATGCTTACGAGAACAAACAATAATCGCATACGAAGAACAAAATTATTGTTTTACGATATAAGTTCTATCATCCCCGTGTATAATCTTCAATCACGTTCAGAATTCGACAATTATTAAAGTTTGACGATTCTAAGGGAAAACATATTTAACGCTTCCGCAACACGGAAAAATATCTCGGGTCTCGAGTTTCAATATTTAGGGTTTACAGTTTGCGATTTAAGTCGTGTCGACGTTTGTCTAACCACGGATAGCATCGCGAACCAAAATTCAACACTATGAATAAATGAACAATTAAAAATTCCCGGATGAAATTTACTTTTCAAAAGTATTTACTAGCGGCGAATACTCCGTATAGACTTGTATTAAATGACGTACTTACTCGTTGATGGTGACGATTATCGTACTAGAATGATACTCGATATTTTGAAATGCCTTCAATTGGATATACATGCGATCTATAATGATGCACCTATGTACTCGCTTTGAAACACGAGCTCAAGGGTGCGTGAGATTATAAAGGACTAATGTGATCGGACAAATATCCGTAGTAGGGTAGCTGTATATGACTTAAGAAGCATTTAGATTAGCATTAGCTTGTTCGTTTATAACGGTTAGATTTAGTCCGTATAAATGTCCTAGATGTCCACGCGTGCGTATGGTTTGTTCGATGTATCGAATCGTCGTGTAGCGTGGTAGTGTTGATTGTACAAATTACACAGTGTTAAAATACGATTAAATTTTTTAAATTGTTAACCTATATATAAAAAGTGATAATTATTGAACCTTTAATTGAAGAACCGTTTAGTACCCGGCCGTTTCATTAGAAACTTGTAATCATAAAAACTGACAAGCCCGAACCATATTTAGGTTTAAAAACTGAATAAATGATGGTAAAAAAGAATATTTTCGTAATTTTCGAGTGTAATGGTATACAGATTACAGTTGTGTGGATATTTAAAGCCGGAAAAGTTAATTATTGGGCTTGTTTATTATTTACTACCAAAGAAGAAGACGTAATTTGGAAATCTGAATGAAGGTGTTTTCGATATGAGTAATTTAAATAATTCACTAACCAGATATGTAAAGTTGGTTTTCCACGTTAATGCTATGATTTCTTTGATTACTTTTAATAAGAATAGAATAGAAGCTTGCTTTAATAAAACTAGTCAAGAAGAAATTGCTAAATTGAATGAAAAAATTACCCAGAATAGGTACATTTTTAAGATAGATGTAATTTGTCTCAACAAGAGATAGCATTTTAGGGGTCGCGATGAAAAAAACCGATTAGAATAATAAAGGAATGATAAGGAATTATTGAACTTTTTAGCATTGTGGGATGAAAAATTCGAGGAACTATTTCATGCAATAGCAAACAGAGACGTTAAGAAGGTACTAACAAAGATTGCCAATAGAGGAGATTAAATTTCGAGAACGTGCATTATAATAAAGGTAAACAGAAGTACAGATGTGCAGTAGCGAAGCGTTTTTCTGACGTCACTGTATACGTTATTATATTTCGTGTTTATATTTGGGTATTGTATTATTCAATTTTAATCATACTTTGGTGCGTGATCGCTAACGAAACTGTGAAAAATTGTCCATTAGCTTCCATCGAATTCTTACGAATAAAGACATACGTAAGTAATAAATTCATTATTGTAAAAGGAATGATGATTTCAACATCGAAATACTGTCGTTAATTCTTGACATTTTGATCAGATCAACTACCAACGGGATTTAAAATCAGAGTTGTTAATTTATTTTTAAAATTAACTTCTATTTATCATATAAAAATACCAACATTATTAAGTAGCGATAATGAAGCAAGTACGAAAAGGGCTGATTAAACTAAAAAGTATGTAAATGCAATTCTAAAAGAAACTGTTCATTTAAGAAGTAAGAATCTTCTAATAATGAATCACAATTAGAACTAGATTTCGCTAAACATACTGAGAAATCTTTACAAGAAAATAATTACTTAAAGTAATAAACCAGTGAACTGATCTTGAAATTGTAAAGTTATAAATTTTAGTTTTAAACGAAAAATTAATTGAACTAGAATCATTATGTTCCGCTGGTCAATAAATTATCAGTAGCAGATGTTCCAGTTTGTCACCAGATGACATTTCTAAAGATCATATTATGATGTATTTAAAAAAAAAAAAATGAAGGTAAAATCAAATATTTGTTATGACACTGAGTATAATATATTACATGATCTACATAACAATGTACAAATTATGGTTGTCTGTAGTTTGGTTGGGAAATGGAAAGATTAACCTGTAAATAAAAATGTATTGTCCAAAACTGTGCGACAGGTTGCTGTATTTAAAGTTGGATCAATATATGGAATCCTCTAATAAAACTTTTTCCACAGCTTGGCATAAACTCTCAAAACACAAGTATCTCATGATCGAAAAATTCATATATTTCGTGATGTCCTACACGCTTTAAAATTATTAAGGTACCACATTTTAGATAAAGAATATAAATTATTAATCGAATAAGTTATTTACTCAAAGACATATATAACAAACTGGATATTTAAAATATGCGCATAAAATTACTCAACATTATATACTTGTTGCGTGCGTAGAAGTACAAAAAGTTAGGAAAAACGGCTAAATTATTATGAGGAAACTGTATCTTGTGCTATAAATTATACATTACCTGGAAATGAACATGTAATAAAATTCATACATACTCAAATAATGGGCTCGACGTCCTAAATTCTAGAATACTATATACGACCAATAAAATGAAAAGTACTTACGGAAGTAGCATTAAAAAACGAAATAAGAATTTAAACAAAGTTTATGATCTACGCGGTCTGTGCCAGCAATTGGAAAATAAATATCGATACCACTTCAATCCGAAGTTTACAAGGATTATATATCAATTTTAAAGACCTACTTTTCCAATAATAAAAGGTCCGAGGAAATTCTATGAGCATCCTCTACAACTACAAAAGTCAGCAAAATATTTACTTCTAAACAAATAAGCGGCTTTTGACTTGGTAAACAGACAAAATGAAGAAGTTTATATAACATTCAGTGTTAATTTGATAAGTGATTTTGAAAATGAATATGACGAATCTGAAACGGTTTCAGTTACAGAATGCTTAAGTTAACGCCGATGAAGACGATTTGACATCGGCTTTTCAGTCACCGGAAGTTATTAGACAAACACATCGATCTATTAAAGATGTTGGTAGGCTATATTGCTTATAGAGTTTGAAAACGAGCGTCATATACAACGTTGTTTCAGTGCGAATCAGTAAATAATGATACAGGTATTTAGACTGGTAAGAGTTTTTCTAATCAATCCTACCGAGAAATGACTTAATATCGTATATAGAATTCAACGGAAATAAATAAACATCTCAATGCAATTGAAACGTTGATATTTCCAGTTTTATGCGAGAACAAGAACTTTTATTAGAGTGAAGTTTTAAACAAGCAAATGAGCTTTAAAAAGTCCATTTACAGAAACGGATGATGTGTCGAAAAAAGTGAAGGAATTTAAGATAGGTGATTTTTGTCAGTATCACGTACTTGCAGTAGTTTCGATATAATTATATTATTAATTTTTAAATTTTATACCGTATTTATTACAGGGGAAAAACCAATATGAAAATTTTAAGGTCGAATTAAATTAAAATTTTTCTTTAATAAATGAAAATTTTTGTCCGACCATAATTTCACCGACTGATTCGCAATTATAGTTTAAAAGAACACGCTAATAGTTTAAACGAATTCAAGAGACACGCTAACGAGTACTCACGTATATTCCGGCTCTTAACAACAGAAATTCCAACATATCCCGGAAATAATGCCGGCAGACACCAGAAACGCCTTCTAGACCCGTTATAATGACGAAAATATTCGACGCGTATCAATAATACGAATTATTCATAAATATAACGTTATTGCAGTAATAATAATAATTATTATTATATTTATAATCACGAAATAAAACTTTAAAAGAAACTTATATTCTTCATCGACATTAAAACAAAACCAACCGGCTCCTAGCAGATAGGATATCGAATATACACGTAACAGTTTTTCGTTATTAATAACGTTACACATTTATCGCGTCACATGTACGTGTGGGGGTGTCATTTTTTTTATTTCAAGGGTGTCGACAGTAACGGGGAAGACAAAAGGCAAATGTAGACAGAAGAAACGGAATAAAAAGGCAGGAATGAAAGTTGGTGAGGGTAGCAACGTATAGAATTACACCAGAAAGGGTAACTTTCTATTTTAACAACCCTCCATAGTAAATGCACCCACGCGAAGTAGTTTTGCGAAAAATGCGTGGGAGCACCATTGCTTTACTTCAAATTCGAAATGTTCGTAAAAATACCATTACAAGACGATGCTTCTATAATTAATGAAAACGAAATTTGCCATATTTTCCAAATTACTTTTAACTATGAAAAATTAAAATTAAATTAATAAATAATAAAATAGCGTTAATTACAATTTTTAGAAACTAAAAACGAAAATGCAGACATTAATAATAACGATCATAATAATAATAGAAAACATTTATGTAAAAAGTACCTATATTTAAAAACTCATTAGGACGATCTCCTGCATGAGTACCATGTTTCCACGATAATCATTTATTTTAACCGCTTTCATGGTATATATGTTTAAATTTTAACGTACCATACGTTACACGCTGTGGCATACGGTAATAGTATTCTCGAGGATTTATATTTCTAGGTATTATTTCAATATCGAGTGATTTTGCATAGTTCTATAAACGATCGTCATAATTACATACGGCACTCAGCACGACTTGGTATATTAAGGGAAGATTTTGAAGAGGATAGTTTCATCTGAATCCTAAAAGGGCCGATACCCGTTTTTTTTTTTTTAACTTCAATTTTATTAATTTTTTTCTATATACTTTCCACGTTAGTTTGTTGAAAAACACTTTGTATACGTCATAACCACATTCTTTAACACGATCCTATTTTCACGCCAATTTCTATGGAAATTCGTCGCATTTATCTCCATAGTCACAACGGTTCGGTTCGGCGATTTATTTTACTGATATAAATTCGGAGCGTGTTGATGAAGAAATTTACGTCTTTATCGGAGATCGTCGTCTACAAAATACTGCTCTTTTCACAATCACCTTTAGGAAAATTTACGCTTATTTATGTCTGAAAAAATCTAGTCGTACCGGAGCAGACTCCTTCATAGCTATAATTATGTCTAAATTTTAATTACTCATTAGACCGGTATGATTTTAATGGTATGCAGTATTTTTCAGAAACAACCGACTCTAACCGGATCAATACGTACTAAATCTTGTTAAAAACCTGGCTTATACGAATAAATACAGGCTCGTTATATTCGCCAGTCTTTCCTGTGTAATATTTAATAATCGGATTGGTCGTTAGAGCTCAATATTTCTAAAGTCAAATCGACGTTGTAAGACGTTATTCCATTCGTAAGTTATTTTGCTTATTAATTCAAATTCTGTACCAACGAAATGAGCCTACAGGAAGCAGATTGGGTTTCATCTTTCCCTGAATTTAAGGTTATTCATTTTCGCGGAAATTTAAGATAAATTTGAACGCAGTAGAAGTCAAATTCTTTTCCCCCACAATTTTTTACCCTTTAATAGTTTGCTTGTGCCGATCGCTCGTTGTTTACCTGTTGTACGTTCGTGTGTTCGGTTTTCTGGGCGCAGGTAAGTAGTTTTCGCTTACTTCTCCCGAGTTTTCGCGCGTCCAGGATACTTTTTGCACTGTTTTTCACTGATTTAGCGATTTTTAAACTTTTTGAAGCTTTGGGGTATTTATTGTTACGTTTTCATTTACGTTTATTGCAATTCCGACTATTAGTTTTTAAGTTATCGATTTTTAAACATTTTTCTAATTTTTATTTAAGTAGTGTAGGTGTCGTACCCTTCGTCAGTGCGATTGTTCTTTTGTTATTTTTTTTAGTGTTTAGGCGTTTTGCCAACGTTACTGGTTTCCAGCTAAGCTAGGTCGTCTTGTTAAGAACATTACTGAATTATCTAATAAAATAATGACACAATTTGTTGATAAGTCCGTCACTAAGAAACAGAAAGATTCTGTCTTTGAGGCGGCAAATAGTATTGACAATAGTGTTGCGGAAGCAACGTTGTTATTTTAAAATATTGAAAAGATTGTAAAATCTAAATCATCGCAGGTTCAGTCGGCTGTGAGTGTGGTGTTACACTTAAGTAAACCTTCTTCTGAGGTATCTTTTAGAGATCCCCTACTGGGAGATAAAGGGGAAAATGGTACCGAATAACAAAAAAATCATCAGATGCAAGTGCTGTTTTCAGCAAACTTAAATCCAAAATGTCATTGGTCAAAGAAAATATCAATGTGACATTCTATAAAAAGATTAACGATTCCATGTGTATTGTTAACACAGCTTCTAAGTTGGAAATAATATAAACTGGCCAAAATTATTGAAGAACGCGTTCCAGAATATGCGGTTAAAGAAGAGAAACTCCTCAACCCCACACTCTTGCTGTTTAATGCAAGCAACATTACTGAGCAATAAAACAGAATTTACTGGTGCTGAACTGATCAGCATCACCAAGATTACAACTTCAAGGGCATCTCGTCCCGGTACAGTACAGATTACCCACCGAGGTAGGGCGTATATATGTGAACTGGGAATCTCTTCCCTTTATAGACGTGGTCTCTTCACGCCAATGTAGGAAGTGTGAATGGTTCGGCCATTCTAAAAAGTACTGTTGGGCCTCCGAGGCTGATAGGTTCCGGCTTGCTAGTGGTCCTGTCTGCACCATATGGTAGGACGGTAGGTAAGGTTTATGATATTTATCATACTATGTTCGTTTGCCCTGCATTCACTGCTCTTCGACATAAGTTTAGTATTGACTGCATGGATGTGTATCCTCTTACCGTGATTTGGATGTTTGTTGACAAAACTGTTTGGATTTTAACCTACCTTCAAATTATGAAGCTTTATGATAATTAATTCAATTAATGTATCTGACGCATTAGATTTATTGCCTATATCGTTCATCACACTGTTCGAGTCGGTAATAATAAGGAAATACAAAGATCCAAGTTCATTAAAATTAGCCATGCTTGTATTACTAGTGCACATTCAACTGTAAATGCTGAACAGGGTTGACATCGTTTGTATACTAACATTGAGAGCTGGAATAAGTGCTGCTCCAATTCCTTGAGTCTACTTTGATCCATCTGTATAAATATAGATGTGTAGTGGAAACTTTTCGGAGATAATATTAGTGAAAGTGGTAAGGATTAATATAGAAAGGATACAGAGTGTAGTTTTCGGATAAAAAATATGAATTCTGTTTGTCGAAAGGGTAAAAATATGGTACTATAATTTAAAGATGGAGCTTAGTAATAATCTTAACTTATTAAGATTACAACAATTAGATTTTGTTGGCAATTTTAGAGGAGATTATATATAATTAATTATAAAGCATTTTTTCCCTGATTGCATCAGAAATATCGCGGTGATATCCTTCTTATTTTACTTTGTGTACTTAACCTTTAACGGTTTTTAACGAAATAATACGCGTGTCGTCAGAATCTGTACATCCGTAAACATATCAACAGCGATAATCCATCATCATTATTACGTTCGTTAGCGCTGAAAAGACGAAAACTTCGTTAAATCTCTCATTTGTAGTAATTCGATCATTACGAGATATTTACATGCAGCCAGGTGGATGCCACAACGTATTCACGATTGAATTTGGAATTTGTGAATGAGCAATAGTTGCTTGAACTCCCTATGGGTCGCATTCTTTATTTATTACCATTAATAGAACATCGTATGTAACCATGTGTGGAGAAAATAGATATTTATTTGGGACGTTCATATATAAGTACTTTATATATAATTAATATAATTCAAATCCTAAATACATATCTCGTCATAAGCCCGTCGCGCAATTTAATTGACTAGTGCTTGGAACTGTTAAATATCACGAACTGCATCAGTTCATGAAAGATTAAAGAAATGATTAAGAATTAATTTTTACATAAGTCAAGTATTGACGGGACATGGTAGTTGTGGTACTTATTTTCAAAATTGTATCTTGAAGCATCTGTGAATTCTGTCAACTTGGTGTTAACGATAGTTTGTCATTTTCTAATTGAACGCTCTTTCATTCTCCTCGACTTATTACATTGATAAAGTTTAAAAATTTAATTAGACGTCGATATCAAAAACGCCGTATTCCTACATATAGGTTATTCTTTAAATATTTATGTAGATTAGTCAAATACGAATTAAGAGAAAACTATAATAATAGTTGGAGATCTAAGCTGAATTCGTTATCGTCCCGTGATAATAGTCTATGGAAAGCAGTCAAAGTATTTACTAATCCTCGGACATACTTACCTCCGTTAAATTATCAGGGTAAAGTCGTCTATTCGGATCAAGATAAAAGTGAACTTTTAGCTAATATATACTCAGGGGTGCATGCTCAGAATTGTAACATGGCATCTGCTTATCAGAATGCCAAAGTCAATTCCAATGTCAAAAAATATCTACGTATTTCTTCTGATGGAATGAGAGCAGCGGACCTAACTACTGTTGCTGAAATACATAATCATATAAAGAAACTAAAAAATAAAAAGTCAGTTGGGTTGGATAAGGTTTGTACGATTTTCCTTAAAAATCTACCCATTAAAGCTCTAGTTAAATTAACTATCATAATTAATTCTATGTTACTACTTTCGCATTTCCCCATTTCTTGGAAGACGTCTAAAGTAATACCCATCCCTAAGGCTGGTAAGAATACCTCGGATCCAGTTAATTTACGTCCTGTCTCTCTTCTCAGTAATCTTAGCAAAATAGCTGAAAAAATTATTCTCAGTCGAATACAAACCTTTACACAAATTAATAATATTCTTATTGAACAACAGTTTGGATTCAGGAGTAAACTATCAACAGTTATGCAGTTGGCGAGGATTACTGATTTCATAACAGATGGTTTTAATCAAAATAAACATACAGGTTTACTTCTCATAGACATTGAGAAAGCCTTTGATATGGCATCTCGGATTAATATATAAATTAATTCAACTAAAATTTCCTAATTATATCGTTAGACTTATTAAAGATTATTTAACAGATAGGAAATTTATGGTAAAAATAAATGATTGTAACTCTGTGAAAAGGTCTATACTAGCTGGAGTACCTCAAGGGAGTATACTTGGATCCTATCTTTTTCTCTTATTTATTAATGACATTCCCATGGATAAACACCTTCAGATGGCGTTGTATGCGGATGATACTGCTATATATTGTACGTCGTATCGTACAGATACTATTCAAAGAAGGCTAAGCATAGGATTTGAGAAATTAAGATCATACTTCAATAAATGGAAAATTAACATAAATACTGATAAAACACAGTCAATATTATTTACAAAAAGAAGACCAAACTCTCTAACTCCTATAATAATAAATAACATACCCATAGAATGGAAGACTCAGATCAAATATCTTGGTGTTATTCTAGATAAAGGTCTTACCTTTTCTAAACATATCGAACACGCCGTTAATAAAACTCAAGCCTCTTTATTTAAATTATATCCAGTCTTTAATAGGAAATGCTACGTTAATTCTGCAAATAAGCTAATTATCTACAAATGTATCTTAAGACCGATAATGTTGTACGCGTGTCCTGTGTGGTCATACGCAAGTCACTCTAACTTATCTAAATTGCAAGCCATGCAAAATAAATGTTGCAGAATTATTCTTAAAGCTCCGTTTTATGCTAGGATAGATCGTTTGCACAGAACTTTGAAATTACCATACGTGCATCAAGTAATAAATCAGCAAACCAAAAAATTTTTTTATGATTTTACCCTAAGTGAGTATTCTATTATAAACAATATAGGAGACTACACTCGCACTAGTCTCCAATTAAAATATGAGAAATATAAACATAAAAGAATTAAACATACATTATTATGATGAGTAGCCGGCATTCCCGATGATATATAGTTATTATTTAAGTTTAAGTTTATTTTATGTATATAGTTATTTATTTTCCTATTTATTGCTACTCTGATCGTCTGTTATAGCATACTATATTTTATGTTATTATTTTATTTTATTATATACTTATTTCATGCAGGTTTTGGTGGTGATTTTTCCTGCAGTTTATTTGCTTTAAGCTTCGTTTCTTTTGGTTTTATATTTATATATCGCGATACACGGGGAGAATTTTACACTATTTCGGTACGTGTAGACGATATTTGTTGTTTCTTATTTTAAATGTAAAAATACACTTTTTATTTATTTATTTATTTATTTCACCGAGGAAGAACGTTTGAAATATAATTTAGATGATTATCGTAATTTAATTATAATTAACGATGTAATTAGATTAAACGTGTCGAACTGTAGAGCGTTTTGTAAATTGTTGTAACCTCGCTATGAGGAATTTCAAAATTAATGTAACATAACGTTAAGCAAATTGTACAATACGAATATCGTGACTGAGCCAATTACGATCGTAATTAAATAAATAAATAAAACATCACTTTGTAATTATCAATCATACGGATATCGTAGCCTTACCCGAAAGCAAACTCCTGCACGCTTAACTTTCCCGGGTATCAAATATATCGACCGATCAATTTTGTAAGAATGGGCGAATTGGCTTAAAATTTTCTTCCAATATCTTGTTTAAATTGTATGCGAGCAATTGTAATATATATGCTAGTAATGGCGCACACGCTAATAATAATGGTATAATTATAAATGCAATGTATACAAACCTCCAAGAATGATGGGAAAATTTATCAACGATATTCGGTTCTTGACACTGAAACTATTCTTGTAGGTAATCTGAATGTTAGAAATAAATATGGAGTTGTTTTATTAATAACTCTGCAGACAATCTTCAGATCGTTGTCTCGCGTGAACCAGCCTACATTCCTTATCCACAAAATTTCAAATCTATCATTTTAGATTTGGCTGTTGTTAAGTACGTGAATATTATGTCTGTTGTGTCAATTAATTACTTATCTTATAACCATAACCAAATATACACTGTTGTTTATACCAATGATAGCCATCAGTTTGTTCATAAGTTTTCGTGTAATTATCGCACTGCCCAATGATTTTAAAAGATACGTTTCTGAACGTGTAAATTTGAATCAGTCTATTATAAACCAAAAAGATATTGATTACACCGCTGAGCTGACAAATTTAATTTCTAAATTTGTACCTAAAAATATTCATACCAACATATATACCTTCGGCACTGCATTACATTGTTAGTTAGCATTTTAAAAATTTAAAAATTACGTGACAAGAACTTATATAAATTACAGCAACACTCGTGTATTAAGCAATCATTTAACTTTTTCAATGGTACGGGCGATATTAAAACGCCATAATGATAATAAGTTCAATAAGTTTCTAACCACACTAAATGCTAAATAAAACAACCTCTGGAGAGTGTACAAATACTATCAAAAATTTTCATCCACTTTATACCACTGTTGCATGCAAAGATTACGATACGGTAGAATTACTTGCTAACCATTATTTTAAAGTGCATGGCGAGTATGTACTTCCGACGATTAGTTATCATTCTAAGAAAGTTAGAAGTACTATCTGTAAGTTTTAGCTATATAAAACCTACGGAGGATTATACTTGTATAAAATCTTTAAAAAATAAAATCTCTGTATGCGACAACAATATTTCCTTTATTTTAATGAAATGATTTACCGTGAAAACTATGTCGAGGTTACCAAAATTATAAACCTTATATACGGGAACTATTCACGCACTTGGAAAACTGTTAAAATTATAGAGTGCTTCCTAAGGCTGAAAAAATTTTTCCAACATCAATAATATACAATCCATCACTTTACTCTGTTATTTAAATAAATTGTCCGAAAAATTGATTTCAAAGAAGCTAAATGAGTACGCTTTTTGTAAAACGTAATTCCTAAAGAACAATTTGAATTCTGGTCTCAGCTCATTCAACTACTCATCAAATAGCGAGAATCACAGAACACGTTAGCGGTAATTTCAACCATAATAGCATCGGTTAGTACGATGACATTATATGTAAAATGATTGTACTTTTCTACTATATTTGGTTAGATTCGTACATAACCATCTAAGTAACAGGATATTTTATTTCGAAATTAATGAAACGCATTCTTCCAACAAGACTTGCCTAGCTGGTTCACCTCGTTTCTATTAAACCTGTATTTTAAATAACATCGAAATTGCTGTCCATGCTAATGATACAGCTCTATTCCGTATAGATCCTATATATCGCGATTACAAGAACGATCTTCACCACTTTTGAAACATGATTACGATGGCCAGGATAATACGATGTATTGCAAAACGTAAGTATGATTCGTTATTAGTAATTATTAGTGTTACTATCGATTAATACATTCTCCGTTCTCTGTTGATTAAAGAAACAACTTATATACCAACGTAACAAAAAGAGAAGAAAGAAATATTGAAAAATGAAGTATAAAAGAAAATTTCTATTATCGTTTTGCTTGTCAATTGAATTTAGATTGCCATGAACGATTGAATTAATGTAAATGTGTGTGAGTTGTTGGTGGAAAATCAGTGAAAAAAGATGATAGAATATTTTACGAGACGTTATACTTTTGTTATCTACTTTTAACTCGCCATTTCAGTAACAGTCGTCGTTTGAACGGTCCATTTTCGTGAGTAGTGTTCATGTCAAACGTCTGTACCGCTAAAGACGTTTTAATACATTTTGTTAATAAATTGAAAAATATAAATACTAAATACAAAGTTTATTCGGACCATACTTCGTAGTTAGACATTTCTCGGAATATATAATAATACACTGTGATAGATGAACGGTTGTGTATAGAAATAAGTTGAATTCATCAATGGTCCTAAAGGGCATGTTTGTTTGTTTCGTTTTTCACATGTAAGTTGATGCGTATGATGATAAATGATGATAACGGTTATAAATAATGAACCTATATCGGCTCAAATCTATTGGACAATACTGAAATACGAATAAGAATAAATTTATACGCACATCGACGAATATAAATGAATAATTTGTAATTAATGAGTAAAATTGGTGTAAAACTTTTGAACTGGTTTTATTTTATATATCTACACACACACACACACACACATTATATATATATATATAATATGGAAATTTAACGTTTCGTCCCGCAGTTTTGCAAACGCAAAACGAAATTTTGCACGTTTATATAAAATCAGACGTTCAATTCGTCGACAAACGGACCGAGATGTTTCATGTAAAATTGAGGTTTTTCGGAAGATGTTTAATAAAAATCGGTAAAACTAAATGATTAGCGGTACATTGAAAGATGGAGAATGAAGCAATATGAATCAAAAATCCCATCAATTGAAGGTAAAGTGATTGAACGAGTAATTTAGAAGAACGTGGTTTTATGAAGAGAAACTGGCTAATCAGCGGTGATAAGAACATGAACAGAATAAACAATGTTTAACATGAAAATTTGACGACTCCGAAAGTCATTCTATATTTCATCATTATAGCTGTCGTATGACATGAAAAGCGGTGGTCCACACGAAAATGTTACGAGGGACAAAAAAATTGTAGCCTTCGAAATGTAGGTTAATTCACGAAATACTAGAAATTTGGATATCGTTAATGTGTGCCAATAGGTGTGATACGGATAAATAATCTAAATTATCAAACGGTCGCAAAAATCCAGGGAGTTGCAAGTTTCTCGGGAAACAGACACGATAAGACAGTACGAAATTTTGCAACATCCGAACTTTAACAGGCATTTAGAAACAAGAAATTGATAAAATACGATAAACATCGACTTCCGAATACAGATCTAGAGAAGCGATTAACAGTTTAGAGAAGAAACTATGAAAATTCGCATAAAACCGGAAAGGAACAACCGGAATTCTATAAACTGAAGAAAGAAAGGAAAAGCACAATGAAACGATAACAACGGCTTAGAAAAAGAGGAAGAAAAATAACAGGATAATGTAATCCTTCGGGAAATGAGAATATGACGTAGAAAAAAATGATGCTAAAGAATATTCTACATACAAATAAACAACCAAAAAAGAAGTTAAAATTAGTGAAATTTTTTCTTTATGAAAAATCGCAAAGCTTTTCGGCTGTTAGACCATTATCAAGTGAAGATTTAAAAAGATAAAACGAATAAAATGAAAAAATATTAATTTAGGATTACAAATCACAAAAACTGCGAAAGAATTGTAATCTTCACTTGATAATGGTCTAACAGCCGAAAAGCTTCGTGATTTTTCATAAAGAACACTTTTTAGTGATTTTAACTTCTTTTTTGTTGTTTATATTAATAAAAAACACTACATTCTACATTCTTCAGATTACATATAAATTCTTTATAAAATTATTATACAGTATACACGCAGGAATTATTATATCTACAATTGATCAGCCGACCTCCGCTTCCGAAAACACCTTGATCGAAAATTGGTGACGACGAAACTAAAGCAAAATAATGGAAAAAAATATGCAAAAGAAATTAATAGAATAAATAATAAGGTGCGTCCCGAGAGAAAGTCAGAGAATTAAGTTAATTAAAATTTTATCATTGTAATATTTAAGACACGATATACGATACACACACAGTCGTACATGCATATATATATATATGTGTGTGTGCGTTTATTACGAATTAGCCGCTGAAGGCTTACCGTTATCAGATCCGGGCTCTGTAATTTTTCTTCCTCTTTTTATAAGCCGTTATTCTCATTTCACTGTGCCTTTCCTTTTTTTCAGTTTATGGCGAAACCTTTAGATACGCGACCCCTTCCTGTCATTGTTTTCTCTTCATTTACCACGTGATATTTATTTTTAAAAAATTAAACGATATTCCATAATGAGAAGAAGATCTAATTTTTCTTTTTTAATAAGGATCATGGCCACGCGCGAAGACGCGTTAAATAATTTTTTTATATATTATTTTATTCGAATACTTTATATTTAGCGATGGATAATTATAATAAATGCAATAATTCTAATCACATCGGGTAAAATTACGCATCGCAATTCTTTAAACACCTTCTTCAGTTACCATATGATACATGAAATTTGAGTATTTTCTGGTTGATGTGAAAGGTCTCTATTTTAAAATTATTTATATAAATATATTGAAAATTATTGACAGTTTGCTCTTAAGAAGCAGTAATGCATAATAAACATCGGTATAGAATTTATAATTTTTGTGTTAAACTTTTATAATATATAACTGAAAGGGTTAAACGATAAAGTACTCTCTCAATACCTTGGCTATTTATCGTTTATCCGAAAGACAAAATATACATATATATATATATATATATATATATATATATATATATATATATATATGCCGTCGCAGAATAATTGCTATGGCGCCCGGCTACCAACTCGACGGTCGAGGGTACGATCCTAGATTGCGGCACAGTTTTTCATCATCAAATAACTCTTAATTATCACGGACTAACACCTCACTCACTCCTTTTAACATCATAATTATGCGGGTGTAACTGCGTTGCATTATAAATAGTGCGTCGAACGCTAGTCCATATTGTATGAGCGAAAATAACAATAACGTATAAAGGTAGTCAAGGAGCAACGACGAGATTATACACACACACACACATATATATATATATATATATATATATATATATATATAATTCTCTAGAAATATCGCTGGAAACACATATAAATTATCAAGAAGAAGAAGATGGCCTATACATTATATGAAGTACCGCTACATAATAAACGCAGTAATGTAAAGTATAGTTCAGGATGTAATGTTATTAAAGAAGAATATTTGAAGAACACATTATCAGGATTACAAAATGCACGTACAACATGCAGAGGGTAGTAAGCAGGTTCTCTCAGTTGCATAAGGGATACACGGTTAAGTAATGTCCGAATCGCAATATTCTGATAAGTAAAATTCTTTTACGCTTGACGTTTAAAAGTGGAATTTAGGAAGAGACGGTTCTAATGGATAATACTGAATGAGGTGTGACTGCTACATATTCTTCAAATATGTCCGTTCGCATAATTTCCTATGCTCCGACTATATGAAACATATGATATAGTGGGCAGAAACTAAAGAGAATACCACACCATTAGAAAGCCCCGCCTTAGCTAATGAGGATGCAATTTCATTGTAGGGGATTCCTGAAGTTTCCCGGTACCCATAGATAATATTAATTGAGTAGTCGCGCTTTTATTCAATAACGAAATAATACTACGAATCGTTTTAAAATTTTATCGCGCATAAATTTCATCTCAGCGAAAAGATGAGAAAATACGCTTTACTAAAAATAAGAAATAATAAAATTGTTCTATGCCATTAAAAATTTAGCCATACACCGTTATCGAGCAAAAATTCAATTACAAAATAAAGCTTCGCTATTTGAAAAATAGTAGCAGACATCCCATTTTTAGACAGATTGTACGCACGAATTATATATATATATTATATATATATATATACACTTACGCATAATAGGTAAATAAAAAACATCATGCGATGAATGAAAAACTAGGTTCAAGTGTACATTCAGTAAAAATATTATACATAAATCCCGTTTCAAATAATAAAATTATATTGCGATATAAGGTGTCCGTGCGGTATCGTTGAAAATACGTTGAACTAAGATTTATCAAGAAATACATTTCGAAAAATTCTACGCTACGAAAATTAGCATACATATGTATTCTCGCATAAATCATGCGCATATTTAAACACACAGATAGCGCGATATACACATACATATATATGTGTGTGTGTGTATAAATCGTGTAGGGTACTTAAATAAACAAAAGTTATGAAATATTTCGTAGTAGCAACCCGAAATTTAAATATGTAAACTCATTTAAGCTTCCAGCGACTTGAATTAGACGTTGATATCTTCAATAAACCAAAATTTCCATATTTCGTTCTAATAAATTCCACTTTTTTCATACATAACACGTACACGATCGTGTTAAGCATACGTTATAATGTAATTTAAATTACTTTTTAAGGATTAAAGCGGACTGATAATCACGGATGAAATAAAAAGGCAGCGCCTTATTAAAATTAAACATCTAATCGATACAATGTAGTAAACAACGTAAAAAAAATTTGAAGAAGGCGGTGAAAAAAATCTGTCTAATACGACATTTATCTTAGTAAACAGGATAAATATATTGATATAATATTAACAATTGCAATAATCGAAAGGACAACAAAATAACTATAATAATAATAAATTACTACGCAACATATTTTTCCTCTATTTATACCAAGGGGGTATCACAATTGCAATTATGTCCACCTTTCTCTTGTATACTGCACGAGCTCACTGAGGTGGTCGATTCCTTTATATTCCTGATCAACTCTGTTACTGTCTCAATTTTGCATTGGATTGTAATATCGCTGTCCTCGAACAATTCTGTCCAACTTATCTTCTCTGTTATTCGTTTTTTCAACATTCTCTTTGACTTTGCCATTTCTAAGACTTTCTACTTTTCTATATGTTACACATTTATGAGATCTTAAGCAATCTTCTATGTAGCCATAATTCTGTTGCTTTATATCGTTCAACTTATCGTTTATTGAGGGCGGCTGCTTCTATACCGTACGGCAATATTGGGTAGATTATAGCACTGAACCAGTCGTTGTCATATGCTTAAATTTAAGGATCTATCACATAATAGATTCTTTACGTTGTTAAATACTTGTCAGGCTTGGGCACGTCTGCTTTTATCTTCCTTATCTAGATCTAGCTGGTCCGTTATGATACTATTCAAATTTACCATCTTCACCATTAATTTGCCAATTGTAATTGAAGCCGGATCAGTTTTCTACTTGCTATCGTCAATTTTGTATTTTTATATTAATATGTAAATTATTGAGTTTATTTTAAATGCAAAAAACATACGTCATTATAAGTTAAAATTGCGCATTCAAATAATCGGTATCAAATCTCATTTTGACTACCTCTTTCCAAAAAACCAAATAGTAAAAATTGCTCCTACTAACTAAGTCGTACGTGTTAAATAGCAGAAGGGTCGAGTAAGATTTTCACAAATGACCGTAAAAAGACATTTTAAAAAATATTTACGGGGATTCTATGCATCCACTGTTATTCGTGATATACTTGTCATTTATATTACGTCCAACGGTTTCGTTTTGTCGAGTCTGCTGATTTCGATCGAGTTATTCAATAAAAAGATGGTCATATGATTTGGATAGTAGGGTACCGTATTTTTCTGTAATTATCGCTATTTTTTTGTTTACAGTTTTCACCTTGAGATCTTCATGAAGCTAAAAGATTGATAATATACCAAACGGCGTTGAAAACGGCCCGAAGGATTTTATTTCGATAGAAAATAGCAATACCGCTCACAAGCCCATAATTGATAGCCGTATCGATAAATTGGTTTCAAGACTTGATTATATAATAGCAATTTATTCTCGACAGATATTTGTATTGTTTTGCCTAGGAGCCTTGTTTCCATTTAATATTTCAATTCATTACGCTCTTGTATTATACGCTTTCTCCATGTTAGTTGCTTGTCCAAATTTGTACCCAGTATTTTACATAATCTTTTTGCGAAATTGTAACACCAGTCATAATTATCTAGCCTGTTGTCAGATTAAATCATTCTAGCTGATTTGTCTTCGTTAATCTTTGTTTTCCAAATCGTGTTACGATTTCGTTTACCGCTCTTTGCAAGTTGTTATATGTATTTATAGCGAAGTGTCTGAACACAGAACACTGCTGTATCGTCAGCGAAAGTTGCTATTTCGTAGATATAATCTAATTTGAAACCCTCAAACTCGAGACCATTTTCAACTTGTTCAAAGCGCATCTAGTTTGTATTTTTCGAAATATATTTATTCTGTACAGTTAATACTTATTTTTTTGCTTTTATTTCTTTTTTAATTGTAAAATAAAACTAGTTTCTTTATATTTTCAGTTGTCAACTCATCCTTGTCCTGGCACACATATACACTGACACACACACAAAAACACACACTCACACGATCCACAATCGCAAACAAAAATATATATGTATATAAACTCTCGCATAAACAACACATTGATGTTCGAAGTAATATTCAACTAAATGCGCAGTAAGAAAATTCATAAACAAACCACCTACAACAACCTAAATACTTCGATAACATCTATCGTGTAAGACGAATTGCATATCTCGAAGAAAAAAAAAAAGCAGACGATATGTGTACAGCGAAAACGAGAAAAATGTACCTTTATAATCACATAACCAAACACACAGCATACATAAAAATAGATGCGTATGTTTGTAGATAAATAACAGTAAACGTAAATATTATAATTATTGGTTAATTTAATTTATAAAATAAACACACACAAAAAAAAAAAAAAAATACTAGGGCTTACACACGCAGATATTTCGCGTTTATTTTCAATTTCCAACTTCCACTATTTATCGTTAGCAATTAACATTTAGCTCGTTTTATTAGTCGAACTATTTATACGATAATAATTTTTTTTTCGATATTTCTTATAAGATTTGGATTAATTTGATTAACTCTTTTAGTCACAATCACCTCTGTACGGTACATAAACTTTTAACATACATATTTTCATAATAACAGACATTTTTGGTTGACATTAAATGTATCAATTCTACAAATACTTATATAATACATTAAAAATTATCTGATATTCTAAAAAACTAATATCATGTTTATATATTTTCACATCCTCGAATCATCCGCCATCACACTACGAACGTCTGTGATCACAATCTCTTTCGACACAGCGGTTCGGGGTAATTGAATAGACGAACAGACAAACAAGGGTCGCAAGTTTCACGACGGTCCACTGATTTCTTGCTTGTGATTTTGTCTTCTATAATATTTCGCAATACTTCATACTTAGGTCATCTCAGTATGTGTCTTAAGTATCTCGCTGCTACCTTTCTTGGATACAGATTTATAATTCTGGATGTTTTTTATTCACTTTATCGAGAACTTTTTTATTACTGATATTTTGTATCCCGAGGAATTTTTAATATCCGTCTATATGGGTACATCTTAAAAGCTTCGATGCGCTTTTCTCCGCATCCCTATAGCAAAACTGAAAAAACATAGTATTTTGCAATTCTTAATCGTAGGTCTAAATGAGTTCTTTTCTAGCAAACAAGTTCTCAATTTTTGCGATCATTTGTCTCGCCTGATCTATTCTCGATCTCATTTTTTTTTATTTACAGTTATCCTCAAAGTTGATGCCTAAGTATCGATAGCTGGAACTTACTCTCGTTCTGTATGATTTAACCGTATCGAGAATTTTATCATTCCATTGAAAACACGATCATTTTTGTTTTAAGTTTTATAGCTTAGCTGCGGATAGCAAGTTTATCTACCATTTTTCGTAACCTTGCAATCTGTTATAATAAAACTGTCGACTGTGTACCGTATACAGGACGTTGATTTTACCGTCGCTTTCATCAAAGGCTTCCTTAAAGACTGACCCCGTATATAGAGTAAACAGCAAGTATGTACCGTTGGCGAACTCATATTTTAATTGCAATACTTTCACATTCAGCTCCTTCTATTCTAACTTCTGCTGTTTGTCCTCAATATAGTTGACTTACGATTCGTAAGTCATTTCTGCCGATAGGAATCATCTTTGATATTTCAATTAGTTTTTTATGGTTTACACGATCGACAGCTTTATAGTAATCAATAGCACATGTGTATAAGTCAATCACTATCTTTATTTCAAAAACTAAAATGTATTATTAATTTGGCCAATCAAAAAATTGATAACGAGCGAGACTAAAAGAGTTAAAAATAAACGAATACAGTGTAAACGACATCGTCAAAACTAAACGAAAATTACTTACCACGCTGGGTACATCCAAAACCATTTCTTCGGTACTGGTCGACTGAAATCGAAATAAAAAATAATTATTCGTTAATTAAGATCGTGTATTTTTTTATATAATAGTTTTTTCAAGATTTAAATGAATTCTCTCATATATCGTTATGAAAGAGATAAATTTATACTTACGATTTTAACGAGATGCAAATAATACGATAGAAAGAGATAATTACGATTTCAAACAATTGAAATGTAGAACGTAGATCAAAATGACAGCTTCATTAACGAACGTAAACCAAGATTTACGATATCATCAATTTTTTTTCTTTTTTTTGTATTTCATTAATTAGCTGTGTTCGTGTATTCGGTCTTTTATTTTCTATCCCGTTACTCCTATTTTTATTAATCGACGTATCAATAACGAACTCGAAGAATGTATATCGATCAAAAATGATCCATCATGTGATTGTTAATTAGTAGATCGGACAATGGATTTTCATCAATATTTACATATTTTTTGCAGCATTTTATACTTTCTTTTTAGACGACATCGAATGATATAGTCTTTATTAATTTATTTATTTTGAATGTACTTGTCGTATACTACACACTGCACGCGTTCGTATGTTATACATTTGCACCGAAGGAATGTTTTTTAGTTAAATGTAATTCATCGATCTTATAATGTACGAATAAATATTCTCACAAGTTTTATTCGCGAGTTAATATCTTGTTTTCAGATTTCTTCAATTTTCAACACAAATCTATTCTGCGCACATATACACACTATGTTCTATATACATTTCGAGTATTTCTATTAATATATTGGAATTTGACGCGGTGAATTGACTTTATAATCGTTTGATCTACTATAATGATCGAAAATTTATTCGAGCTCTGCTGTATTTCTTTCGGCTTAATCTCTTAATCACGTTTTTTTCAACTTACATTTGTTCGATCCAATTTTCCATCCGTAGTAAATATTTCGGGCTTCTCAAAACTACATCCTGGTTAGACCATTCGCTTTAATCTATCTCGTATTTAGTATAAATATTTGCTTTTATATAATTTATTTTTAGTCTTAATCGTTTTATTTCCGACTCTTATTTTATCTTAATTTTGTTATAGTCCCTGTTATACGTCTTCAATTATAACCGTCTTTTCTTTTCTTTTTTCTTCTTACACGTTCTAATTTTCAATTAAGAATTTCATGATCAGATTTAATATAATACGAGTATGTATTTTATTAATTATTTTATTGGTACGTTTTTCGGCTTATCTATTCAACTGACTTAGATTAAACTAAAGTTCTGATCGAAATAATCAATCGTAAGCGCTAAACGAGTTACTAACATGAAAGACGTCGAGAAAGTATCAATTTTTGTGTTAGGAGATAGCGCTATTTAGTTTCAAATATAGCGTAGAGGAACCGGAAGTAACATTTATGTAACTCATCGCGTGTCGGTGCGCAATTTGGTTAAAATGTTACGTAACATCGACAATTTGACCAAATTACCGGACGACATTACTCGTTTTATCGTATCCGAGGTCGAAAACATAAGATGCAACATCATTTTAAACCATTATCATTTACATACAAACACACATACACTGTATAGACTCGTAATCTAACAGTTTGCGTACACCATACAGTATTCTGCTCAAATGACCCCGATTACTGTCTTACCGTATGACGTGAGATGGCATGTTCAAAGTAATCATTTTAAACATTTTCGGTTTTAACATTATTTTTCTCCGCATGACCATTACGAATAATCCGCGTTCAATCCCCTTTTAGGGGTACCTGTACATGTACTCGTACTTCTAGGCAGCTGTAGTTCTAATCGGAACGGGGCGCATCTACGGGTAGCGGATGGTAGAACAGACTGCAGATATGTAAGTTAGCTGCGAATAAGACATTAGTCAAATAAGGAGTAGCGAAACAAAATTTCAAGTAATCTATTCCAGTAGTAACAGGGTTATAAGTGCGAAGAAATTGAGAGTCAGGTAAGCCTCCGAATGGAGGCAAATCGTATAAATGCATTCTAGGGTGATATCGAAAAATGTTCAGAATACTATGGAGAGCGCATGGAAATAATAAATCTATTATCAATGGAGCTAAAAAATTGATAAAACGAAAATAAATATTTCCAACACGTAGCACAAGGTGCGTAGATTTAACAAAATAACACAATAGTACAAGGCGAAGTAACCGGTAAACGTCCCATGGGGAACGATGTGCGTCATACGTTGGACGGAGCAGATAGATGGGCCTAGCATGTTGTACGATGGTGACCGGTGAAGAAAAATTACGATACAAATTCCGTGGAATGCACCTCCTTAAGTATAGAATAACGGAATAGAGAATAAGAAATTAATCGTTTAGTTCAGTTAATGGCTTGAAATAGTCGACTCCTTGGCTAAGTTCTAAAGTATATCCACTTTTCGTTATTGTCGATTCTTCTTATACCCAAATAATACGAAAATCAAGCAGCAAAATGAATTAAAGATGCTAGAGTAAATAATAATCAGAATTGTTTTCTGTAGCGCTTCCTCGATGACATATATTTTAATATTTTGATAAGGTATAAAAGTATTTTTATTTTAATTTTAAAATAATCATCACGTTAAATATAAGTTTATGCCACGTGCAAATTTAGGTATATTATTATATACAATACTATTATTAATCATAATTAGTAATATATTTCATTTTGAAGTTGATATTAAACGCATAGTTGATAAATCATGTTGCATTAGAACACAATACAACGGTGGTCCCTTGATAAATTGGTCACATTCTTCTACATACATATATAAATATATATACATATATATATATATATAACATATATATATATATATATGTTATATATATATATATATATATATATATATATATATATATATATATATGTATATATATTTATATATGTATGTAGAAGAATGTTATATATATGTGTATATCGGATCTACATAGAGCTTCGTAAAAATAATAATAATAACATATGTCTTAATTAGATGTATTTAATATCTGGTTGACCTTCGTGAAAACGACTACGAACACAAATTTAAAATCGAATTCGCCATCAGAAAATGTTACGTACAGGAGAAGCATATTTATTGACGCGTTAATTTAGAACGATGATGGTGATGATAATAAGTAAACAGTAGTAAGAACGCAACGCACACAATCTTAGGTAAATAGTTAGAGAAATCGATTACACAATAATTATGGAAATAAAGTAAAATAACTACAAGATAAATTACGTAAATAAAATATCACGGCAAAATCTATACGATTATATTATATATATATATGTGTGTGCGCGCGCTTATAAAAGCTATTCGGTAAATTGCAGAAATCGTTTCCCGAGTAAAGAGGTCGTTTTTATATTTTTCATATCACCGGTATATAATATATTACGTATATATTTTAAACCCAATTTTAGGAGTTGAAAGAAACGTCAAATTTTGAAAGTCGCGTAAAAAAATTGATTTAGAATATAGTACTCAGTACGAAAACGTTATCTGGTAGGTTATTAACGAACAATTGATTCGATATTATAATAAAATTTGACTAATAGAAAATAGATTTTTAACGAATCCGATGTAAAAATTCCGGAAAACAGCGGTTATTCTCAAAGTACGTCTTGGAATACAGGCTACGATAATTTTCAAGTTAGGAAAAACAGGCAACGCAAAAATACATCTGTCCATGAACGTTATTTAATAATTCTCATTCTACCAGTCGTGGCTGTACGGTAAAAGCGGAAAATGTACATCATGTGGCCTCTTCCGTCTTGCTCTCTGCCACATAGACACTTTAACGTATATACCGTATAATATCATCATCATTACAGTCATAAGACTGGTCATTGCCCACGACGGTAATCTTCCGCGTTTCCCGGTCTACAGAAAGTTCAAACAAGTTTCGAGACAACGAAGCAAACTTTACGTATTAATTAATTGGCATAAAATAAGCGCTAAATTAGACGATTAAAATTAAATTTCGACCGAACTAAGAATAACGAAATATAACTGTATATACATACATACATACATATATATATATATATATATATATATATATATATATATATATATATATGTATGTATATATTCAAATATACATATATACAGATTTATACTAAAATTTATGAAAGGTTCAAGAGAACACTTAAAAATGTTACTAATCATTATTTACTCACGATAAGCTGTAATGAGATAAACCGACAAAAATGACATATTGGATCCAATTGAAATACGTACACAAACGACAACTCGATTATATTAGAGAGATTACGGAAAATTTCAAATAAAGTGAAGATCGCATTTTTGAACTCTTTCAAGGAAAAATGCGAAAAGACCAATTTTAGACAACTATTTTTTTTTTATTATCGTGTACTGATAAGTTATTTACACAAAAGAAAAAGTTGTATATACATACATATATATATATATATACATAAAATAATAATAATTATTATCATTATCATAGTTGTTTCCCTGGAGTCAGGACATTGCATACATTCATATTATTCGCTTTCTCGAGAGATCAATTTTGTAAGTTCTGTGCGTTCGCTGTCATTAGTTCCAGCCATCTTCTTCCTCTTATTGATTTTCCATTAATTTTTCCTTGCATTGCTACCATGAAGATTCAATCCTCTCGAATTGTACGTGCCACGTATTTCAGTTTCCATTTTTAGTATTATCCAGTAGTCTTCTTTTTTCTTGTGCTTTTGCCAATACAGCGGAATTAGTCATCTGTCCACGATATCTTCATCAGCCTTCTATAGCTCCGCATTTCAAAAGCCTTTATTTTCTTTTCGCAGTCTGCTCCCATTGACTACGTTTCGGAGGCATATTTTAGTACACGCTAGACGTAATATCTCATTATTCTTTTCCTTAGATCTAGGCTCATGCTTCGGTTTCCAAGCACCTTTTTCAGATTGTTAAATGCTTTTTTACATACGTGGACGGAGCAAAGAGTAATACGGGTTAAGGTTAAAAAAAATATTGACTGCCGACTAAAACTTTTGGATCGTACATAAATTATATTATATAAGTCAAAATGAATAGTGTATTATAAACATCTGCGTCTCTAATGTGCGATAATTATACGCTCCTAAAAAAATAAACAAATTCACACATTATAGGATTCATTTAAATGGGAGTAGAAAACAAATTAAACAAATATACTGCTAATACAAAATGATGCTATGTTTTTGTGCAATCGACTCATCTAAATATTAGTTTAGTAAGTCAGTTTTGAAACTTAAATTTCCGTAGGAATGAAAATAATAGGAAAACAATTAGAATAATACAAGACTTTAGAAAGCTATAAATACATAATAATAATAATAACAACGACGATGGCAATGCTAATGATATTGATAGTAATTATCGTAATAGCAATAACAATTGTGATAACACCGATAATGATAATAGTAAAAACAATGGCGATGATAATTATAATAATAATGTAATAATAATAATAATAATAAAGCATTCCAGGATCAACATGAATGTAACGTAAAACTTTTTATATAGTAAATTTAAATGAAAAATTATTTATGTAACGAAATTAATTACTGCTTATTATTAATTCATTGCGGTGATTTAACAACGATTATAAAATCATTTATAAAATAAAATACAATAGGATACTCTGTTCCGATTTTGAGTTTTTATTATTATTATTATCGTATCAATTACGCGCTTATTTAGAGATATCCTGCATTATAAATTCACGTTCGACAGCCAGTCTTCTGCGCCTTCTTCTAGTTAATGTAGCCCAATCAGTCCTTTATTAAAGCTATTTACTTTACACGAATTTATAAAGTGTGACATCGTTTGGATCTCGCCACAGCTGCACAGCTCCGTTTCCGACAGTTTCCATTTGTTCATTAAATATTTGCAACGACCCTGGTTGGTTCTGACGCGATTTAAATTGCACCATGTTTTTCTGTTGAGACCAAATCCTGGCACCCTGCTAGCCGGATTTTATATTAATTGTCCGTTTGTTGGAGTCTGCTTAACCCATATTTCCTTCCATTTCGTAGATGCGTCGACACTGCTCTGTACCTCGTTAGCCGTCAGCCATGCTGGTTTCCTGCTGCAAAGACGTGTAGGTGGGGGATCTTTGATAAATTTTTCTACGTGAGAGTGTATACTGTTGTATTTAGCCCATTCTCGTTTGAATGTTTCTTCTCTGCGGATGTGCGGTGGAAATATATTTGCCAGCACGGGAAGCCACATAGTAGGAGTAGATTTTAGCGTACCGGTTACTAAGCGTAGTGCTACGTTCAGTTGTGTATCGATAGCATGCGAGCTGGTCATCCAAACGGGGCAGCAATATTCTGCAGCTGAAAACACTAGTGCCAGTGTAGCAGTCCTGATGAGTTTTGTCTCTGCTCCCCAAGCTGTACCTGCAAGGCGAGCGATAAGGTTTACTCTTGTTTTCACTTTTTGAGCTATTTTTTCGGAGTTCTCTTTGTATGTGAGAGTTCGATCAAGAACGACGCCTAGATATTTTGGCGTTGGGTTAAAAGGTAAATCTTTACCGTTGAGTTTAACATGTATTTTAGCTTTTGCCATCTGTGAGTTGAGGTGAAACACCGAAGTTTCTGTTTTTACCGGGTTTAACCTGAATCTCCATTTAGCACAGTATTCATTCAAGCTGTGTAAATCTTTTGAGTATTACACCGTCATCAGCGCCACGATTAACCTAACTGCAGGAATGAATAATGTTCGTAGGTAAGAAGAAAAATGGTGCACATCTTTAAAATGATCGTACGACTTTGCTTTTTGTTTCGTGCGATATCTTTTTCATCTTAACAATAGTAATCATCATCGTGATGATCGTCTTAATTGCTTCTTGTCGAACGTCGTGACTAGCCATTATACGTTTATCTTTACATACAAAATGGACTAGCAAACACAGAGCACTATTTATCATGAAAAGGCAGATGTACGCGTATATTACGTTATGCTGAGGTGTCGCTACCTTCTTCGTAATAATTTAGAGTTAGGTAATGATGAAAAACTTTATAAACTTTTATGCCGCGATTTAGTTCCGAATCCTCGTCCGTCGAGTTAACAGTCGAATACTGTAGCAACTATGCCACCACGACCATGTATAATAATAATAATAATACTGAAACCGTATACGTACAATTGCGAAATCGCGTGTCAAAGGCTTCTTCTCGGCTCGTCTGGGAAGCGGCATTTTTAAAACGAATAAATCCCCTAAAACGTCATCTTTACTAGAAAATATGGGAAATTTCTCACGCCGTGAATATTTCACAATTTCTCCCAAGCATCTAGAATTTTCTTCAGTCATATTAATAAATATTACAACGCGAAGCGACCACAAACAAAATTAAAGCGCGTCGGGTTTTCGAATTTTTCCTCTTTCTTTATTTTTTGTGTTTTTCATCCGAGAGTACGAATTCGGAAATAATTACTCGCCAGGGAAAACTGGAAAATACGCTACAAATCACGTATATTGTGCGCCTCTATTACTATTACGTAAAACGCAGGTGTTCGCGTGCTAAAATTATGCCGCAAACAACAAAAGCTTTGGTTTAAAATTTTTGAACAGAAAAATTCCTTACTCGGCGTTGTTCAGATCGATTACGGAATACAGTTCCTTGATTTATTATCTTCATATTTCGGCAAAAAAAATGGATCAAAAAACATAATATCCGCATATAGAACAGACTCCTATACCGCTTGCTACGTCACATCAGGAATTATGCCGAGGGGGGGGGGATTACAGTTGAAAATGATAAACTAGGTAAAAAAAAAAACAAAAAAAAAAACGAAAAATATAATAACATAACGAGAATACAAAAAATAAAGAAATGAAACAAAAATACCCGGAGAAATTGCAAAACGTTTATGAGAAAGCACTAACAGGAAGACGTACAGAATAGTAACAAGAATCGAAGATCGACTCAACTAATCATTCCAGATTTCTTTGTAACTCAGTTTCTATGGACTACATGTTATAAAAAAAAAAACAAAAAAACAAAAAAACGGCTTAACAAATAACGATATATGCAGAGAAAAATTTAAGCTGATTCAACAGATCAAATTCAAGTACGTAAGAGCTGCTGAATACAGCATCCGGGAAAACTATAACTGGTTCGAAAATAAAAACAATACAATATATTAAGATATATAACCGCAATATTATAAGAAAATACAAAAATATAATTTTTTCAGCATTTCCCTTTTATATGTGTCGTAAGTAGAAGAGATAATTGGTCAAACGGTCTTCATCTACAAGAATGTTCAAACTTTATATTTTGTCTGTGTTTATTTATTAAGGTTGTCGTAATTTTATTTATATAAATATTTATACTTAAATAAAGAGAATATAATGTATGTAAAAAAACAAACATTATGCGGCAAAGAATTGAAACCACACTGAAAATATTATTCGGTAAAACTAGCAAACACGAAACGATTTAAAAAACGACGTGGAAAACGATTGAAAAAATATTTTCCTCCGACGGACGGTAAATTCGGAAAAATGATGATAAATAGAGTAAATTTTTAAAATTTATTAGCTACTAAGCAGATAGAAAATAAAATAAAATAGATGAAATTACGTAATATATATATATACACATATTTATATAGACAACTTTCGCCGGGTCCATATAGATGTAGACGTATATAACCTATACACATATAAACATACAAATAATATTGCCATGTGCGTATACACGTTTGTGTGTACATTTTGAAGGATATGCGCGTGAGATTAAACATATATATATATATATATATATATATATATATATATATATATATATATATATATAATGATCAATAAATTCTACGTAAATATAAGGAATCATGGGATGGATATAAACATACCCAAAACGAAAGTCATGGTCATAAATAATCTGCAGCAGCAAATAAAGATTATGTTAAACAATGTAAATATAGAACAAGAAACATCCAATAACGCTGTATAGGTTAGAAACGTGGATACTCGAGAAAGTAGATTGCAGCCGGCTTGAAGCATTTGAAATGTGATGCTGACAAAAACTGCAACGAATTAGCTGCTCCGAAAAAGTTACGAATAAAAAGGTGCTAGAACGAATAGGAAAGGAAAAAGCGATGTTTAACAGGATACGGAAAACTCATCTTCGTTGGTTAGGACATGTAATGCCTGCGAACATAGTATTCTCAATATTGCTATGCAGGGTAAAATTTTAGGAAAAAGACCACGTGAACGTCCTAAAATAATATTTATCGATACGGTGCTAAACCAGACGGGTTTTACAAAATTTGAAGATTTGAAGAAGGCAGTTAGGTACCGCATTTTATAAAGCAATATTGTGTTGGGACGAATCAGCTAATCGGCTGTAACATAATTATATATATATATATATATATATATATATATATAGTGCGAGAGAAAATAAAAAACGATATATTAAGTATTATATTTTGTGCGCTAATTTGAACATATAACGGTGTTCACATATGTATATACTACATTTACATATTTACACACAATACTATAATCAGTGTAACTATGTTCAACAAAAAAATACCTAATAATAATCCTGTAGATTCCTTTACCTTACTCTCATGATTGCGATCACATGTAGAAATCCCATGCTGTGGATTTAACTGCCAAAGGTGGCACACTTAACAACACAATTATTACTTTCATTCACTCTACTGCGGGGAATAAAAAATTAATACTATCCCTGCAGAAATAACATTGACATAACTTGCAGAATAATAAGCTTCGAGAATTAAAAGTAAAACCGGATACTCTGGTACTCCTTAAACGAAAGTTTCATCTACATAAGATAGTACTTAACTCGACTCACTCATGTCCAATCTGCTTCTCTCGATTGACCTTATTATGGCGAAGAAAGCCTAAAATGGCTAATCCAATTTTTAAACGTTTAAATTTCTAACGTTCTCTTCGTGTTCTAGTTCTTAATGATTCCTCCAAGTCTGTAAATAAAACCGTTATTAAGCCGTAAAACCCTTCTTAGTGTGGAGGTCATTAATCAAATTATTTTTTAATTTAAAAAAAAACAACTTAAAGATAAAACTGTTTAATTAAAATTATTAACAGTCCCCCGACAATGGTAAGAAGTTACTAGGATAACTATCGAAAATTTGATGATGCGAAATTTAAAATTGACGCCATCATCATTCTGAATGACTTTTATAATATGAAAACAACACACGGGTAACAACAGGGTTATAAATCGTTAAGTATATTTTAACAACGTTTAAAACGAAGTTTTTTAAACAGTTCCGGTTATATTACATAATTACTTAGTCGATTTTTTGAAAATATAAATCATCATAATATTTAAACGTAATAAAACCTGATTCCGATACCGAATTATATAACATAACACGAAGATGACGTAAATCACTAATGTCATAATATGAGCAACTTAAATAGGAATGTAGAATACTTTTGGAAATGTTCGAGGCCAGTGTGCATGCGTGTAGACTCGCACAGATATACAAATAGGATTCTCATCAGAAGAAAGGTCATAAACTGGCACTAATAAAGCTAAATCTATGATATCGTTTCACATCGTGCTCGGTTATGAAACTGTTTTTTTTTTTTTTTTTTTATGGATATCACGCGTGAGAGATCCTTTAGTGATAACTTATTCGAAACATTATCAGCAGAAGTCGTCACTGAAACAATTTCAACGTTTGTTTTTAGCAGTAACTATTACCAACTATTCAAATACAATTTATATTTCTTCATTTTAGAAATCGCTATATTCCATTAGTAAGTTACATATTTCGATCCAAAACGAGAAAAATGAAAAACTGTGCAATAATTAATCACTAAAGATCGACTCCTTATATAATTTATTACGTTTTTCCTTTGAAAAAAGTATAAATTTAAATGCAACAAAATATATAGTCGTAAAGATGCATTATCTATAATAATAATAATAATAATATTAAAAATTTCTAAAGGATGAAAGGATATTCCATATAACTATATAATAGGTGTGTAAAAATTCAGAATAGACGTTTATATTTTACACGTGTATATTAACGCCTATATTAAAGCGTGACGATGTAACGATTAAAACAGTTATAAAACTTTAATTACTCTGTCTCAACACTCTGTTTATATTCCTCGTTCCTCTTTACACACTTACGTATAACTTTTCTTTTTCACTTCTTTTTACTCGCATTCTTACATAATTTTCTATTTTTTTCCACGAAAAAATCTTTTTTTTTACCACGTAAACTTACTTACGCACTTTAAACTTTAAAATTAAACAGTAGTTAAAAATCACTCAATTTTTATATATAACAAGGAAGAGTACAAAACTTTTCGGCTGTTAAGTCGTTATCAAGTGGAGATAAAAAATAAAATATACATATAATTTGTAAAAAATGCTTAATTAAAAAAAAATAATAAAAAATACTTAATTTAAATGTACAAGGTTGCAACAAAAATAGCAAAGTGAAGAAACATTTTGTTTTTTTTATGAACTTTTTTATTTTTTATTTTTTCGGTCATTTAATATAATTGTTTACGTATAAATTTTATACTGCTTATTTGTTGATTGTGTTGTTTACCACATTCACTATCAGTTTTTTTTTTTATAAATATCCTTTTTTTAATTTTGTTATTTTCGTAATATTGTAAATGTGAATTAAGTATTTTATGATTTGTTTTTTCCATTTATATTTTTTATAAATTGTGTATATTTTATGTTTATTTTTTACGTCTACTTGATAATGGCTTAACTCCCAGATTTAAAGCTTTGTATTCTTTTTATATATAAAATATATTATCGATTTTAAGTACTATTTTTTTTACTTTTTTGAAAACTCACTACATTATAATAATTTTTATTTACGTTCGTTTAATTGTTCGTTACATTTCGAATGAATTTATCATGAGTTCTTTAGTTAGAAATAGTCAAGATTTAAATATTTTACCGATGTGACTTCATCTTCTTCTCACTCCCTTCAACCCGGAGGTTCGTGGATAGCATGACGAGTGAGATGTTTACGTGCTGTGGCTAGTTCTTTAATTTCCACATACGGCCTCCTTCTTTTAATGTCATCCATAAACTTCCTTCGCGGTTTTCCTTTTTGAATTTTTCCGATTATTTTTCCTTCTATCAGGTTAGCAATCCATATGTCCTATTACCGTATCCCTTCTTCTTTGTATCGCTGTTAAAATTTCACGTTTTTCAATCGCAATACCTCGCAGTTGGATATTTTATCGGTCCATTTTATTTTTAACATGCGCAGCCAGCACCATATTTCAAGCGCCTCTAATTTACATATTTACATTTATCCTTCTTCAACAATATCCATGTTTCGCATCCATAAAGGGCGATACTCCAAATGAAAGTCTTGATAAATTGTTTTCTAATATCCAAAGATATATTTCTGGACGTAAAATCATTCTTTACTTATTTATTTATTTATTTATTTAATGAAGCCACACAACAGCTAACAGCCAATTATAGTGTAGGCTTATAAATAAAATAATACAATTAATAATTTTTTCTGAATTATAAAATTAAAAGTAAAAAAAAAAATAAAATACAAAAAAAATACATTGAACACATTCACCAGCCTCACACACAACAAAAAAACTACACTCATTCACAAGTCTCACACTCATTAAAACATACATCATTCACACCCCATTCACACAATCTTACTCGAAATAAACGGATGAATAATCTTCAACAAATTAATAAATACAATATAAACCTTAACGTATATACTACATGTACATTAGTAAAGGAACACATATACCAAACACACACCACATAATAACAATCTAGAACCATTGGAATAGACGACAGCGAGAGTCCTGATCTCGTCGCAAAATATGTTCGGGAAGCAACTTATTAAAGAAATATCTGTTATCAAAGTATATATCCATACAGGGAAATATGTTTAAAAGAGAATTATATAAGCGGAAAGCTGATGGCAACGGAGAACTTAAACCCAGGTTTGTTCGTGCACGCGACTCACTAAAGAAACGATTCGATCGCCTATTTGATCTTGGTACAACGTAGGAGATAGTTGATGTTAAATACTCGCTATTAACTCTACCGTTGCATACATCATGAAGAAACCTTAATTTGGCTATTTTCCTTCTGTACTGTAAAGACCTCACATCCATTATATTTCTTAATATATCGTAATTCATATATTTAGGGTAAATACCTGATATACGGTAATATAGATATTTTAAAAATTTACACTGAACTTTGTCAATTAACCTAATGTATTTATTATAATACGGATCCCAAATAATTGAACAATATTCTAAAGGACTACGCACTAATGCATTATAAAGCGACAATAGCGTCCATGGATCTCTAAACACATATGAATTTCTTATAATAAAACCTAGCATTTTATAAGAGCGATTAACAACATCGCTTACATGTATTGAAAATTTTAAATTGTCATCAATATTAACTCCGAGATCCCGCACCACAGATTTTTTAATTATCTGCTTACCATTCATCGTGTAAGTGAACGAGTACCTATTTCTATTTCTACAGAAACTCATGTGAACGCATTTATCATAATTTAAAGGTAAATTATTTTCTTTGCTCCACAGAACCAGCTTATCTAGATCTGTTTGTAAAGATTCACAGTCAGCTAGTGAAGATATAGGAGCATAAATTTTGAGATCATCAGCAAATAAAAGAAATTTTGAACAAAGGTTCTTTCCAATATCATTGATAAAAATTAGAAATAGAAGGGGACCCAAATTCGAACCTTGTGGAACCCCTGAAGTAGGTGAATATGTATTAGAATGATAGCCATTATACATAACATAGCTCTTACGGTTACATAAATAGGATTCTAATAATATTATAAAATCTTTTGACAGTCCAAGCAACTCTAGTTTATTCAGTAGATGTGAATGACTAACTGTGTCAAATGCTTTACTAAAATCAGTGTAAATACTATCAACTTGTAAACCACAATCCATGAATCTAGAAATCTGATCAGTGTATGTAACTCGATTTGTCACAGTGGACTTGTGCTTCATAAATCCGTGTTGCTCAGGCATAATTTTAGTCAGTAAATAACTGTTCAACCTAACGTATAATATAGATTCTACTAATTTAGCAGGTGTACAGAGTATAGAGATAGGTCGATAATTGGTGATCAGCTGACGATCACCCGATTTATATACCGGTATTATTTTAGATGTTTTAAGAGAATTAGGCCAAATGCATTGTTTTAATATTAGATTAAACAGATACACTAAAGGTTTTTCTAATAAATCAGAACACAATTTAAATATAAACGGTGGCAAGTTGTCAGGACCAGTCGAAAATTTAGGCTTCAAGTTCTTAACGGCTTCATCATAATCACAAGAAGAAATAGAATTGAGTTTGAGAATACTAGCTGCAGTTTCAGTGTCACCATTATCTAATGTGTGTCCACACGAATGCACTGAAGCAAAATAATCAGCAAAAGATTTACATATATCCTCACTGATTTCAAGATTTCTGCCATTGTACTTCATAAATGTAGGCGAAACACGAGAGTCTCCTCTTGTTTTGCACAAATGACCAAAATCTACTGGGATTGATTTGTATATTTTTTTCAACGTTACTAACATAATTTCTGAATGATAGCCGAATCAACTTTTTAATCTCAGCTCTTACTCTACTGAACTTTATGTAATCAGTATGGTCAGCTGTTCTGCGATATGACTTCCTACATTTCATTTTGAATCTAAGTTTGCGTTTTATTTCTTGTGTAAACCATGGGGATACTTAGATCTAAAAATTGATTTCTTAGGTACAACTCTATCAAGCGCACCATAAATCTTAGTATAAAAGAAATGTGTTACCTCATTTGTATTAGTAATATTATAAATCTCAGTCCAGTCTATTCTTGAAACTTCACTTCTAACAGTAGAAAAATTGTTAAGTTTCCCAAACCTATACACCGGATAAGTAGTAACATAATCAGGTTTAATTAATGAGCATCGCTGAACAGTAATTTCTAAAGCCGGATGATACTTATCTTCTGATACCAAGGGATCAATTGCTTTGCTAATGCTAGTTGAGAGTACAGAATTTATCAGTACCAAATCCAGTGTTTTGCCCTGAAAGTTCAGTATATTATTCACCAACTTCAAACTACTGATTTCTACAAAATTTGAAAGCTTAGCCAGCTTGTCATCTTGAATATTTAAAGAAGTACTTCCGTCAACAGACAAATTAAAGTCACCCATAATAAGAACCTTAGAGTGCATGAACTTGTACAACAGCAGTTCATACAATTCACGATAAAGCTGTTTATAAATAATAACCGAGGTACGAGGAGGTATGTATATACACGCCACAATTAGGTTGTACTCAGAAATTTTTAAACAGACTGACTCGACTCCAGAAATAGTGGTTAATGTTAATCTTTCCACGTGCAAAGAATTTCTCGCAGCTATTAAGGATCCACGCCTCTCCTACCTTCTCTATCATTTCGGTAAATTTCATAACCATATTGAATGAGCTCATTATTTTGTACATCGTTATACAACCACGTTTCCGTCAATCCGATCACATCGTAATTATGACTATGAATATTTAAATTAAATTGATTTAATTTGGTGTTTAAGCCCCGTACATTTTGATAGTATACATTAAGACCCATTGTAATTTTTTAATAAAATAAAATAATAAAATAATAATAATAATAATAATAATAATAATAATAATAATAATAATGATAATAATAATAATAATTAAAAATAAGGGAAAAGTATAGAAAATATAGTAAGCGCAGCTTCCATTTTAGTTTCAAGTATAACAAGGTTCCGCGAATTATGTGCAAACAATATAAATATTTGGACATAAAATTCAAAGTAATAATATTATGTAATGACACACACTCGTGATGTAATAAACGCAATGAATTACGGACACAAACATCAAAACCAGACATGTAGATAATATAAGAGTAACACGCCCTAACATAATCATGCTTATATATATATACTTATACATACAAATACTTGGGCTATTCTTCTCCTTATTTCCTGCTCCGTTCTACCATCATTTGTTATTAGGATGCCCAGATATTCAAATTGCTTCACTTGTTGTAACCTTTTATCATTTACTAATGTTTTCGTCTGTCCAACTGCTTTTTTATCGCACCTTAAAACTTTGGTTTTAGTTTCATTAATATTCATTCTGCATTTGTTGTTTAAAACTTCTGCAATTTTGCTTCGCTATTCGCAATTAGTGCTATATCATCCGCATATCTAATCGTTTTATATCTAACTCCGTTTATTTTGTATTCCACCGCCATCAATTTCTGAAAAGTATTTCATTACCTTTTCCATATAAAGATTAAACAACACAGGTGACAGGTAGCAGCCCTGTCCAACTCCTTTTTTAACCTTCGCGCTGGTTTTTTCATTTATCATGATTTGTTGATTTTTATATAACTGAAAAAGTATTCTTCTATCTCTGAAACTTATATTTATTTCCTTTAGGCATTTAAACATAGTGTCCCAATTAACATTGTCATTCTCCTCGTTAACACTGCCTTCGTAGTCATTTTTTTTATTCACTGAAAATTATTGATAAAAATAAAATCATCCCACACCATCTTTCGTGTTGGACATTCTACTGTGCAACAGGTTCATCGAGTTGTGAAGCAAATTGAAGGATCCCTTGAAGATAAGAAGATTTGTGCTGCTGTCTTTCTCGACGTCAAGCAGGCGTTTAACAGAGTTTGGCACTCGGGACTGCTATATAAATGTAAACAGATCTTTCCATTGATATACTACAACATTTTGAAGAGAGACATTTTCAAGTGATTGTCAATAATAGTCAATCATCTATATACAAAATTACGGCAGGAGTACCCATACTGGGACCACTTCTATACTCCATTTTTACCAGTGATATTCCGGAAAACTCGTTTATTGCAACTTTTGCCGATGACACGGCAATACTAGCTACTCATCACTGTCCCGATACGACTAATCGACAGCTCCAGAGTACCATTGATCTGACGGTTGATTGGTTTTGCAAGTGGAAAATAGTGAGAGTTAAAATGTAGCCATATCATATTCACAAATAAAAAAGTTGATCGTGGAAAATATCAGATTAAAATAAGCGGAAAGATACTACCACAAAATCCTTGCGTGAAATATTTAGGAATTCATCTAGATCAAACACTAACATGGTTGCCACACATTACCGCTAAGAAAACTGAACTAAATATCAGAATGAAACAGTTATACTGGTTACTGAGACCTATGTCTCAACTATCAATTAACAACAAACTATTGCTGTACAAGCTTATATTAAAATCGATATGGCTTTATGGCTGCGAGTAATGGGGATGTGCTTTCAAAAGCAACAAACAAAAAATCCAGCAGTGCCAAAATAAAATTTTTCGTATGATAGCTGGTGTTCCATGGTACGTGTCGAATGACACGTTGCACAGAGACCTCCGGATAGGATATGTAGAAGATGAAGTCCGCTGTGCTGTCCGAAGGTATCTGTCGAAACTGGACTTTCATGGGTATCCGTTAGCAAAGATGCTGCTAGAACAAGAAGAAACCAGAAGATTGCGAAGAAAACATATCACCGATTTCAAGTAGAGTCGGTGTAGATAATTAATAGGACCACCCAGGTGTTCGGCTGTTGGGTCGACTCCTATTAAAATAAATTTCGTTCATCAAATCTAGTTGATGATGAGAGTCTCGTCAGTTCTAGATCTTAAAAGTTTATAAAAAAAAATATATATATATGTAACCGTCTACTTTTTCTGTCGTGTTTTGAATTTACCGCTATTTGTGTTCTTCGTTCTGTATTAATCATTATTTTTGTTTTATGTATGTTTATCATTAGTCCTATTTTGTTGGAGCATTCGTTTAGGTCTGTTATCGTATATATGGAGAGAAGGAATATGTGCGTGTGTACTGATTGACAAAATGAATAAAAATCATTAGTCATGTATGGATACATACTGCTAAAGAATCGACCGAACGTTAACATTAAATGAATACACCGCGTGGAAGAGAAAAAACTATCTAGATTATTTTCAACAGAAAACATAATTTACCGAGATCCCCCTAGGTGGAAATTCGAATGAAAAAAAAAAGAGGAAAATGAAGATGGTACGATTGCTTCCCTCGTTCAGATGTTGAAGTAGTTTGAGCTTTAATCGTATCCGTTCGTTTCTATTGTTATTTCTAGTAGGGCTATTGCTGCGGTATAAGGTGAGAAGCGCCTCGAACGCATTTCAAATATTCAATTTAAGCTGAATTCGAACTTACTGATGCGGAATTGTTGAAATATTTTCGGTACACTCTAAAAACACCTCCTTACCTTCTTCCCCATTGACAAGGTGTTCGAATGAATTTTTCAACATATACTACCATATGTATATGTAGGTCATTCCCGCTTAACAACGTTCCAAAGACGAACTGAACAGCAATAACAAAGGAGAAATTGCGCTTAGTCGAGTAGAAATAAAATTTCCGCGGAAAACAAAAATCTCCCCTCGTGAGACGTCAGTTTTACAAATTGATATTTCACATTAATAAACGATACGCATTTATTATTAGTCGCAAAAAGCACGACACACACACACACATATATATATCTTATATATTTAAACCAGCAAATCTTTTAATATTATATATATATATATATATATATATATATATATATATATATATATATATATATATATATATATATACTCAGCAGTCCTGGAAACGGCTCTAATGATTTGTATGAAATTTTGTACATACATTTAATATATAAAAAATCCACATATATCTTAGGACGCGAGGTTCGGTCGCTTACAAAATCTTACATGGCTCATTAGCTACTCGCTTGTTATCCAAACCACTGGTGTGTAGCAGCAGATGCACCAGTAGCGAACAAAGGAGATGAACATGGTGCTTATTTCGGCGAGGAACGGTACATTAACAAGCGAAGTCATAATCGCTCAATCGGTTGTTGAACTACGTCATGGAAAGAAGCTAGTACCTACCATCCATCTCAAGAAAACCAACCAATCAAACAATTAACCATGAAAAAGCCAAAAATCAATTTTGTTACGCCATGTAATACGACTAACAATCGGCGCTGTGATTCTACGGTCGCATGGGCTAAGTTGGCTATTATACGCCTGGCACAAATATAGACAGTACTAAGATTAAGATTTCACAAACGAAAATAGCTACCTGGAATGTGCGAGGCATCAATACGCTTGGAAAATTAGCAATTATAGAAGAGTCAAATTGATATCTTAGGAGACGCATTATAAAAAAAGCAGGCATTTCGTAATAGGAAATGGAAACCTTATGATTTGCTCTAGTAATGGAAAAAAAATCACAGAATGGTGTCATAATCAGCAAAGTATTAAGCACTGAAGAAGAGATAAATAATTTCTACGAATTGCTACAGGATATGATCAACAGCATTCCAAGGGGAGAATTATTGATAATAATTAGAAGTTTTAACGCTGTTGAAGAATACCAGTCACGACAGGTAGTAGGTAAATACGAACTTGGAAAAGGGAACAATCAAGGAGAAGTTTGCCGTGAAAACGTAGCTAACACTAATTTTCAACATAAAGCTCAAAGGCTATAGCAATCACTAGACAGTATAACAAGAAACCAAACACTGACGTATTAATAAAAAGCAGATGTAAATTGTTTATTAAGGGACGTTAAAACGTATCCAGGCTTAGACTACGGCACGGACCAAAACGCACTGGTTGCGGAGATAAGACATCCAAACGCGTCATAAGATCCAATACGTGGTATTTAAAAGGTAATAACAATTATAAAGCGGAATTTGCGCAAGGATTGAACGACGTTACAGAAAACGAAATGGCAAACTTAACTGCAAATGAATTATGGGTTTGATATAAAGGAGTACTGTTAGCTATCTGAAAAAAAAAATATAAAAAACAGAAAAAACCGCCGGAGCCCATGGATAACTGAAAGTACGCGGAACATGAAAAATAAAGACACGAGGGATTAACAGCGGAAACAACCAAATAGTATTATACAAGTTGGCACGGGAAATTAATCATATGATCAGAGATTATAAAAGCACATTCATAACGAACATCTGTGCTGAAATAGAGGCCAATGTCAAAATAATGAAACAAAGGATCTATCCAAAAAGTTAGCGCAGTTAAGCAGAGATTCCAATTGCGACCATGTGATTATAAATAAAAGAGAAAGAGACCTGTTGCAGACAAACGAAACGGATTAGAAAAAATCTTCAAAAGTGAAAAAATTGGCGGTAAGATAGATCGAGGACGAGATCCTAAGAGACTACTTGAACGCATTAAAGCTGCGATAAAGTTGTCCTTTCCAGAATTAATGGAACCTACTGTCGTCACTTTCAAGCCACTCGTTTATGATGGTTGGTCGCAACAATCATCAACAAACAGCACATGATTGATCCTTTCGCGTTTGAGTCTTCCGATATTATCTGTTTTTTGAATAATTTTGGTTGCCAGCGAATTATTAGAAAAACACCCGGGCAAGATAATTTACCAGCTGAAATAATTAAATGTTTAGATACCCGAATGTTGACTGCACTTTTTAATAAAGTATACGAAACTGATGAAATACCGGAGGATTGGTTGAAATCAACGTTTATTCCACTACCAAAGAAACCGCATACAAACGATTGTTTGTTCTGAATTCAGATTGATCTCAATAATGAGTCACCGGCTAAAGACGTTTTTAAAGGTGATAAACCGACGAAAATATATAGCAAATGTGAGAAGAGCAATGTGGAGATAAACAGTTTGGTTTTCGTAAGAATCTAGGAACAAGAAAATCAATATTTGCTATGAAGATATTATTACAGAAAGGCTATGATCGTGATCAGAATGTATATATATGCTTCATAGACTACGAAAAAGCGTTTGATATCATTAGACATCAGCCACTAATGGAAATTCTTCAGGAGATTGGCAATGATAAGGAAGATGCAAGAATAATAAAGAATTTATACCGGAAACAAGAAGCCAAAGTTCGTATTGATGGAAGACTAGAAACTCCGAATATTAAAAAGTTTTTAATGGTGTAAGGCAAGGATGTGTATTATCGCCACTTTTACTTAATCTCCATTTGAAAAAGATCTTTAAGATAGCATTAACACATGAGAATGCTGGAATTAACATAAGATATGCGGACGATTCGCCCATCCTTACTGAAAATTTGATAGACTTACAGCAAATGATAAATAAAGTAAACAAGATAGGGCAGGAATTCGGAGTTAATATTAATATGTCCAGACAAAATCCGAAACACTATGTATAAACGGAAGAATAGTTTAAAACATAGAAATTCAGATACTTGAGCTCAATTCTCAATTGCAGATTAGATTGTGATGAAGAAATCAGAATTCGATGTGGAATAGCCAAAGACGTATTTAGACGACTCAGCAATGTAATTCTGCAACCAAAGATCCCCTTACCTACAAGGTTAGAGGTGATTAATTGCAATATATATGGCCGGTACTACTATACGGCGTGGAGACATGGTCGATAAAGAAGATATGTGAAAAGCGGCTAAAGGCAATGGAAATGTGGTTCCTGAGACGTCTGCTGAGAATATCTTGGACAAAAAACTAACAAATGTATATGTCTTGAAAAGACCGTCAGTTAGAAGAGAACTATGGAATATCATAAAGAAAAGAAAAATTGCGTATTTCGGTCACAAATTTGCGGAGAAGAATACCTAATTACAAATTATATTACAAGGTAGAATAAAAGAAAAACGGCCAAGAGGCAGAAGGAAGTTCGGATGGATAATGAAGATAAAGAATTGGACGGGAATAAAGGGAATTGGAGAATTAATGGAAGCAGCAAGAAATAGTAAAAACAGCCAACGCGTCAAAGACGTAAGGTACCAAAAGAAGAAGAAGCGAATTATTATGATTTTTAAACTTAGATAAATGTTTGACTATCGCTCGATGAATTTCTTGGTTTATACATTTGATGCTGAAGTCCCTGTGTAAAATGTCATTGGAGGCATACCAGGAAGCTTCAGCTATCGTTCGTAATACTTTGTACTGAGTCTCGATTTTTGATACGTTGCCGTTCGAAGCTTCATAACTCGATAGCATAAAGCTTCATCCCAAAGAGCAGCAAATTATTTTTTATGCGTAATTCTGATTGAGGTACGAGTAGCCAGTGAAAGTTTTTCATTTTAATATTTAGTTCCATGCTCTTGGCATTAATATGGTGTAAAATTATTTTAACGAAAAAAAAAATCAGAATTCTAAAACATTAAGGATATTTGACGAAACTGACATTTTAAGTTATAACTCTGGAAATTTATGAAACGAAATTCTAGACGTTTTATTTAAGTATCTATAGTTTTTGTATGTAATGGTTTTTAATAGTGCTATCTAAATCCAAAAAAACATGACTTTACAACAACAAAAAACGGTTGCTCAAATACTATTATAGAATAATTTTTTAGTAAGACACAACTAAAATGCTCGTTGTGTAGCTAAAACTTATAAAGTATTTAAAAAAAAAAAAATGTAATATATGGTAGACGAAACGAATAAGAAATTCATTTTAAAAGTATTTCGATGAAATAATTCAAGCTATAAATGAACTCTTCTAGTCATCCGATAGAAGTATTTCAAAAATATCGTTGGCTTAATAAATAAATTTGAAAAGTTTGGAATATAGTGATTTTAACTACTTTTTTTTTTTTTTTTAAAAATAAATAAATAAATACGAACTGATTAACGGCTAAGTCATACCAATAAATTTGGAAGATATTGTCTGGGCCATACGTATCATTTCGTGTTAAACAGCAAACGAAAATAAGAAATGTAACAACAGTTACAATTCCAACTAAACTAAAATATAAATTTCGAATTCGAAAGAACCGAAAATAATTTTGAAAGAAAGATATGGAGGAGGAATTAAGAGAACGATAATAAATGAAAAAGAAAACGTCTAAAAAATGGTAATATCGTAAAAACATAAAAACAAGCGATATTCATATATATAAAATGTAAATATTTACCGGCGCATGAAATAAAGTATATTTAAGTGATATATTGTTCAAAATTTATTCAATAGCACGACCCAAATTATATAATTACAAGGCACGCATAATTTAATTTATACACCGTTGCTTCTGAAAAATACGATAACACGATAGCCTTATTTGTAGTTATAAATATGAAACTCTTCTTTAATATATATATATATATATATAAAAAGGTCAAAGCAAGGATGAAAGCCGTATTATTAATTTTGAACATACGAAAATGATGCATCGAAAATGGGATATTCCGAATGAGGAAATTTATCTGACAACGAAAAAAAATGGTATAGGAGAGATTTAGACACCTGTCAATTGGGAAATAACAGATTGCCGGATAGTCGACTAGACGGGTGTAGAGGAATCAAAGATGAGCGATTATAAATCAGCGATTAATGAAAATCGTAAACCCTATTCGGAACAACCCCAATTTCTACCGAATAAATAATGAAAGAACCGCGTACCGTTATCAATATTATACTAAGAGAGTAGGCCTTGTTTTAAAGCGGATGAAAGCTCGAACTGTCTAGAGATTAAAAAGTTTCACCAAACTATGTCAACATTAATACGTGGACAGTGAAAACAGAATTACAAATTTCGTCAATTGGGAATCGTAATGAAAAATAATCGCTCCTTCATATCGTTTTCTAACCGTTATTAAAGACGAAATATCTTACATGTTGAGAATTCATCGATAATTCCAAAACTATAACTTGCTACGAGTGCCCGTCTAATAAAAATAATAATTATATATTTGATTAAACTTTTTGTACTTTCTAAGCATTTAAAAATTACGGCAGTTGTATCTTTACAAAAAGGAAGACACAAAACCGTCTTAATAAATAAATATGGAAAAATTCACAATAAATATATCTTTGATTCTTTTTTTTGTTTTAAATGGTTCATTAGTCCGCACTTACGCGGTGGAGCATATTTATTAAATAATTTGTTGTTACAGAGGCGCAAGGAAATAGTGTACTTAATAAATAAATGTGTGTAAGAGTTGTGTAGCTAGAACAAAAGAAAAAAACCAGTATAATACAAAAAATAAATAGGTGTGCGTGATCTGCAATGTGTAACTTAAAAAAAAAAAAATAGGTTGAAATAAGGGATGAGAAACCTAGTCCCTTAGTCTATTAATAGTGCGTTTAAAATGAGTTTGTGTAAATGAGCGTATAAATATTAAAATGCATATTATACAAAAAAAAAGTATATACACATACAATTTAAAATAGTGATTAATATTTAATGATAAAAACCAAAAGGAAAAATAAAGAAATTATATTAGTATAGAGAAAAAATTACACTATCAAAAAGACTAAAACCAAATAAACTAGGGAGTGCAATTGCATAACAAACTAAACATAAACAAAAATATTTTTAAAGACACTAATTGAAAAATAAATGAAGTACGTATTAAGTATATAAATAGGAAAGTACATCTACACCATAAAAAAATATTATTATTATTTCCAATTAGCCACTAATGGACTACATTATCAACTCTGGTCGTGCCATTTTTTTCCTTTTTCTCCATACTGCTTTCATCCTTTCACTGTGTCTTTTTTTTCGTTCTTAGTTTTTCCTCCCTGATTTTCAGTGAATCTTTTACAGTCAAACAGTCTTTTCTTTAATTTTAATCGCTGTTCTACATCTTCAGGCATAATATTCAATTCAGCCATGTCTCTGTGTACCATGTACCATTCATTTTTAGTTTTCGCATGTACTTAAACAATCTTCCGGTGAGCCTGATGGCTTGTCCATAAAATCTAATTCTTCTTTTCCGGATCGCGCGGTAGTAATTTTTTCCACATGTTGATATATTTCTTGATTACCTCGTTTTAAATATTTTTCACCTTGTTTTACTGGTCCTATTGTTCTTTTTACGATCTTTTTTTCTGCGATTTCAAGCTGTTCATTTAATCCTTTTTTCTTCATTTTTAGGCCCTCCACTGCATATAACGTCACTGGTCTGATCACAGTTGTATAATGTCGCAGTTTAGCAGTTCTTGATAAAAAAAATTTATTATATACTTCTTTTGTTAAATAAAATGCTGCTTTCATTCGATCTATCCTGTATTTGATTGCTTCTATTTCTGATGCATTCTGATCGATTAATTCTCCCAGATATTTGAATTTATTAACTCTTAACACTTGACCAAATAGTTTTTATTTTATCAGGAGCGGTTGTAATATTTGTTATATTTTTGCTGTCACCATAGATTCTGTTATTATTGCCAGATCATCTGCAAAAGCTAAACAGTCTATTAGTAAATTGTCCTTCTTGTATCCTAGTCTAATATTCCCAGTGATGTTTTCATCACTCATGGTTTTTCTCCATTTTCTTATTATTTTTTCAAATGTGCAGTTAAAGAGTAAAGGTGACAGCCCATCCAACCGTCTAACTCCTGTTTTTATTTCAAACTGTCTGGATATTTCACCTCTAAATTTCACTTTACCATATGTGTTTCGTTTTTCTTATTAAGATTGTGGTTTTTTCATCGAGAGCAAATTCTTTGAGGGCATTAAACAATATCGTTCTATCTACTGAATCATGTTTTTTTTTTTTAAATCGATAAACATTATTACATATTTTTTGGGTCTTTTCTTCAGATACAACATAAATGACTTGAGGTTGAAAATCCGTGCAACACATGATCTGTGCTTCCTGAATCCATACTGATATTCAAAATTTGCGTATCCAGCTGCCCTTCTGCTCTAGTTTGTATTGCCTTAGAAAGTATTTTATAGGTAACTGGTAACAGTAATATACCTCTGTAATTGTTCACATCTGCCAGTATTTCCTTCTTATATAACGGATGTATCAATGCAGTTGTCCAGTTCTGGGGAATTATTTCTGTCTCCCAAATATTTTTGATTATTTAAACCAATTTGTCTTGGCATTTATTAATTGAATTTTTCCATAACTCTGCTATTATTGTATACTCCCCTGGAGCCTTATTATTCTTCAAAGATTTAATTATATTAATAAATCCTCCTTTATCTGGAGGAGCAGAATCGTGCTATTCCCTTCTTCAAACGTGAAAGTTTGGGTGAACGTTTGGGTGAACGTTTGGGCTTTTGCAGTAGCATTTCGAAATATTCTGTCAATATTTTACAATTTTCTTTGTTACTAAATGCCATCTTTTGATTTTTATCTTTGAACATAAGACACGGATATATAAATTTATTTACACTTTGTTTGAATGCTTTATAGAAATCTCTTGTGTTATTCTTCTGGAAGTCTTGTTAGATTCTACATAGCTGATCACTGTGATATTTTCTTTTCACATTTCTGATGATCTTCCCTACCGCTTTCCTCTTTTCTATGAAATATGTCTTATTAATAACGTTTTTATCTGCATTCCATTTTTTCCATTCACGTTGTCTTTTTATAATGGCCTCTTCGCATTCATAGTTCCACAATGAATATTTAATACTTTTATTAAGCTAAGTGTTTCTTTAACGGTTTGAACAATACCTCTTTTAATTGTTCCCAATTCTCCGGATTTCTAATCTCTAATCTATGCTTAAATTCAAATCCTTTTTTAACTTCATTGTATAATATTTGTTCATTATTTGTTTCCTTCTATTCCTAGATTGAAATTTAATTTTAATTTTAGAAAGGTAATGGTCTGAATTCAGATGACCATTTCTTACGACTTTTACATTTTGTATCTCCTTTGTGAATACCTTTGACACCACTGCATGGTCTATTTGAAATCTGCCTAATTTTGAATTTGGAGACGTCCATATTTTCTGTTTCCTCGGCAGGTGTTTAAAAGCTGTGGATTCTATAATCAGGTTGGCAGCTTTACACAGATCTACTAGTCTTTCTTCATTCTTGTTAGTCCTTAAATGTGCTGGGTATCTTCCAACAACATCTGTATACTTGTTTTCTCTGCCTAGCTGTGCATTAAAATCTCTCAGTGATACAGTTGTGTGTTTCTTGGGGATGTTTATAAGGACTTCTTCCAATTCTTCCCCAAAAATATCGGCTTCTTTTTTTATTTGTTCGATTTTTTTATTTATTTATTGGAACATGCGCATTGATTAATGTGCATATTTTATTTGACATATAATGCTCAGTAATGAAATTCTACTGTTAAATGATTGGAAATCCATGACAGAATCCAGGATCTGGCAACTGACTACAAAAGCTGTTCCTAAATACGCAGCGTTGTTTGTTTCTATTTTTCCTACTTTTCCTTTTGAATATTCGATATGCCTCGGATTCGAACATATTTTTATCTGTATATCTTGTCTGCTTTATAGCAGCAAACATATGCTCCTTCAGAACATTTATCAATTGTTTTAGTTAGTCATTGCAATGCAAAAATTCAGTAAACATGACAGTTTTTGATTGAAGTCTGCTTATCCTCCATGGACGGTAACCTTATATCAAAGTCAATAATATACATCGTCCAAATCATGTAATTTAGGTTTATTGGAAGACACATAGCAAGAAATAAACTGGTATCTACAACACTAACAATGATTAAATTATTTTCATTAAAAATCAACTTATTATTAAAATAGGAAATAAATGAATTAGAAACAGAAAGAGCATCATGATGATAATAGGGTTTAGGAATTACACCTATGTCAACATCACTGTCCAGGATTTACCTAAAAAAAAAACGAAGGTAACATTTAAATACTTAAACTTAACATCCAAATTCAATTTTAGATCTTAAATGATCTACAGCTCTCGAAAAAACAGGACAATTTTTATTAAGGGAAGGTCAATGCCTCCAATGGACTTTTGTATAACTTCATTGTTACAAAAGTTTTCATTTATATTTAAAACATTGCTTAGTTTTGTGATATTGTAATGCAAACAATTAACACGTCTCATCCTTATGGGCTTTAAGAAAATTAAGATACACTTCTTCAGACCTACAAAATTTATCTGTGTGACCATAACAACAACATTTTTTGAAAACCACAGAAATAGGTTTTTCCTGGAAACAAACTTGAAAGTGTTCAATGACATCGTCTTCTATAATATTGTTTGTTCTAAGCGAACAAATAGTGGGGTCCAAGAGTTTCTGTTGATGGATCTTTACATATTTTATATGTTCACTAATGATTGAGGTAATTTTATCAGAGGCATATTTAGTTACCATATTAATGATTGGCTGTATTACTATTAATTTTCTTATAAAAAGTTACTTTAAACTTTTCTTTAACAGAGCATACTTTCAGTTTTAAATCTTTATCAAAAGCTTCTTTATTATCAGATTTAATAATTATTTTATTTTTGACAACTGTTTTTTTCTTGTTGGTAGCAGCATCTCTATAAGAGATGACCGCTAAAGGTGACACTTTATTAGGCGGATGCAGAATATCCTGCACTACTCTCTGGATTGATGTTTGCTTAGCAGGTAAGACTTTTTTAAGTCATCAGCTAATCAAATTGATTTTAACAAAATAGTATCAACCTTCAAAGTGGCATTAATAATTGCCTCCTTCTCAGATTTGATGACACTGTTACTTTTAATGTAGCCAGATATTACTAGTGAGCTGGAAAACTTGTTTGAACAGGTTCCCCAAGATATCAAGAGCGTCCATTTAACTGACTAGCTGGTACTGATAATAAAAACACTTAAAAAAATATGAAGAAACCTCAACTTATAAACTATTTAAAAATTGGGAAAAATTTAAAAATGAAAATCACAAAACTAATTGTTTTAATAAAATGCAAACAGCATAGACATGATTAGAAACACACAATTTATAATTATAGTTTAAAAAATAAACAATAAAAATTAAAATTACAGAGTTTAAGTCTGTATCCTTGGAAATAAATGTCAGAATCACATGGGAAAAAACTAGAACCACAAACACCAGCTTAAAAATATACACTTAAAAACTAAAAAACTAAAAAAAAAATTATAAAAATGGATAACCCAAAAAATAAGTTCTCAAAATCGGTGGAGGTGGCATGCACATTACTGGGAAGAGGAGAGAAAACCTTACCTTAGCCCCAGAACTGGAATGCTCGAACAACCAACCACACACAATGAATGCCCCCCAGCACAAACTGATGATATAATATCGATATTAAGTGCGCCTACTTAAAAGTATTTAAAAAATATTGTGGTTGTATCTTTGGAAAATAGAAAATTGGCTTAATTAATAAATCAATATTACACCCCAACTTGAAAAACTAGTCAATAGATGTAGAAAATAATATAATGAATTTTTAAATCAAAATAGTTTTTGTCTAAATCACATGTATCATTTCAAGGTTCTTTTTTTTTTTAAGACCAAGTTCAAGTACAAAATGATCAAAAATATCGTGGAAAAATGATATCAAGTAGAAATTGAACCAATAACGAGGGAGAATTGTGTTATATAACAAAATAATTATTCTCCCTCACTATAACTCCACTGTCACAAACCGTGGTAACGTTTATGTCCAGGCTAAATGATGTAGTTCTCTTCCATGTTAGATCTGGGCATTCATGTTTTGTGCATCACTTCATATTTACAAAATAAGAACGGTCAGTGTGTCCTGCATGTAAAAATGCAGGAAGACACTGGAGCACAATTTATGATCTCATCCTGGGAACAAGAGACACATTATCGTCCTATGAAAAGTATGACGCACCAAGAAGAAGAACAAGATATTTTTCGATGTTCATCACTCCCTTTACAATCACCAACATCCTAATTTCCTGCTCAACTTATACTTTTCAACGTCAACTCGCAGGCATTCCTAATAATTTTCCTAGTATACTTTAACACAACTTCTTTTCCAAAGCAAAGCTCCTCTTCTCTTCGATAATACAAATCTCCTCCCTTCAATCTAATATAATTTGTTTCCTTTCCTGCCACTGCCTACAGTATCAGGATATGGTACACTCTCAAATCAAAGAAGAAGAAAGAAGAAGGGCGATAATAAATAAAAAGGAACACGTTTAAAAACAAACCCAAAATATAATTAGACCTGCAGGGTGTGTGGCGAAAGATGTAATAGAATGGTTTCCTCTTTTTGTCATTATAAACGAGGCGAGAAAAAATAGCAATACAAGATGGGATTAAAAATTAAAGCGATTTATGTAAACCCCCAGAGATTACGAACAGTAGCAGCCGAAAATAAGATGAAAGGGAAAAGAAGAGAAGAGAAAAGGGAAATCTATGTAGATACGAAATAATGATAATACGATACTACCCCGCCCACTTTTTGGGGGCCTTTTATTCGGTTTTATTCACACTATCAATAGAGACATCCTTATTCGTACTTTCATTTATTCATCATCATCGTTGTTGTTTGTTGCTGAACGTCCTAACCAGATATTGTACGTTTTTTTTTACATACAAAATGGGCTAGCATTTAACGCATTAATTATATGCAACGCATATGCACGCGTTTCTTCGTGATAACTAAGAGTTACGTAATGATGAAAAACATAAACTTTTATGGTGTGAGTTGGTTTCGAAACCGCTACCTTCCAGTTGACAGTCCAGCACTCTAACAACTAGGCTACCCCGAAAGTTTATTATATATATAACATTTTATTTTTATACACACACAAATATATATATATATATATATATATATATATATATATATATATATATATATATATATATATAGAGAGAGAGAGAGAGAGAATATGGAAAGTGGTATTTGGTGTGAAATTGGTACGAAGTATTTTTTCGCACGATGAATTTTATATTTAATATTCCCTATTGCCAGGATTCGATCTGCTTTAATAAATAACAAATTTAAAAGTCACATAATTTGATGTTAAAATGAATATCGATAACTTTTAAAATTCCCTACAATTTGATACTTTAAATTTTATATGTTGAGTGATTTATTTTGCTAAATTACTAAATTATTAAGATTAATTTCTGTTAAATATAAATTAAATTTAACTTCTAATTTTGGAAGGGATGTCTTGTATTCAAGATATACATGCATTCGGATACACACATTCAGATATAAATTTGGAGTACGGAACATTTATTACCGACATAGGAGTATTGATTAGACAAATTAAAATACGAATGTCAATTGCAAAGATGCGGTTGTAAGGCTCACAAAACTTTGGAAGAGTCGTAACATAATATTCATTATAAAATACGCATTGTTAATTTTTCTCTACGTTGGACGCTGAATAAAAAAGTCATGAAACATAAACACGTTCAAAAGATGCTGAGGACACCGTTGGACAGCCAGATGTTTCGGTTCTACGTGAGCTCGGCATTATAACACCCATGAAAGATATACTACGACTACTAGATAAATAAACTATATTAAAAAAAAATATGACTCGAAAAATTAATTATGCAAGGAAAGTAGAAGATGTCAGGAAATACAGAAAAATTCCCTTGTGATATACAGGCCAGGTAAAACAACTGATCCGGATAATGAACCATAGAAAAATTTACGATGCTCGAATAGAGCGATTGTAAAGAGTATATATATATATATATATATATATATATATATATATATATATATATATATATATATATATATATATATAACCATCGTGACTAGCTATTGTACGTTTATTTTTACGTACAAAATGAGCTAGCATTCAGGGCACTATTTATATGGGACGCAAATGCGCGCGCATATGATGTTATACGGAGTGGGATGTCACTGTCTTCACCATGATAATTAATAAGTTGGTTTCGAACCCCGGACCAACGAGTTGACAATCAAGCACTCTAGCAACTACGCCATCTAAACATATTACATATATATATATATTCATTTGCTCGCTTTGCTTCTAATTGCTTTCGTTTTCATTTGTTCCTTTTTATAACCGTTAATTTTATCATCTTTATCATTGTTTATCGTTGTTTAAGTATTATTATTGTCATTACTATTATTATGACTGTGATTACGTCATTATTACTTGAATATATATATACCTTGATTTTTTGCACTATCCCAACTTGTTTCCGAAAATCAAAATTTTCTATACAGACTTAATTTGTGTAAAACACGAATTCTAAACCTAAAATGACCAAGGTGGAACAACGAAATTTTTATTTTTTAAATAGATACTCCGGAAATAATAATAATAATATTTTTAACAATCGAATTAATCCACTATGACTGAAAACGCAAAACAAAAAAACGAATTATCACAAAACTATAATTTCGAACAGCGGTAACAACAGTGAAACGTCATCGGCAAGCCGTTAACAAATGTGCAAAGAGCCTGGCGTTATATACGATTAATAAAAGTGTACAACGTAAAAAAACATAATAATTAACGACGAGCATGACAATATAAATACGCTCTATTGGAGTAATAAATTTTAAATCGACGTACGATATCTGTTCTAACACATCGCGAACAATAGTAGGCGCCAATATTTGCGGGGGAATTATAATAATGTTTTTTCGATCGTTTGAAAACCCATTACACACATGTCATTATTTCGAGCGTGACGAAAATCGAAATATATCTTGTTCTTCTTCTTGGTGCGTCATACTTTTCCTAGGACGCTAATGCGTTTCTTGTGTTCCCAGGATGAGATCGTAAATTGCGCTGCAGTGTCTTCCTGCATTTCTTCTTATAAACCTAACGACAAAAATGTAGGCAATCCTATCGGCAGCTGGAAATCTAATCGATAGAAATAAACAAAGAAAACGAAAAACGTCAACAACAGAGGAGGAGATGCTACAACATGTAAGAGAGAAAAATGACAGAAGTATAAAACCGACAAGAATTGTAAGAATTGAAGAAAAGGAAATACAGAATAATACTGCGATAAGAAATGATCATGCGACGGCGTAAGTTTTTAAAATTGTAAAATTTATTTTCACGATTTTTTTCCCATCTTTCAAAGTTAGTTTAAATGTCACAATTTACCGGCGAGACATTTTCCACAAAAGAAATTATTGGCCTATTTTAATTAATCTCTTATTTTATGTTTTTAAACGACGGAATAGCATTAATGTTATTATTATTATTATTTTATCATCGTAATTATTATTACGTAGACCGGAAAAATTAAAAATACAAAAGCGCGGGTAACGAAATTGCGTTAAAATGAGAATGAATAATAATATCGATTAAAAAGGGTCGTCGTCCGAATAGAAATATTTTTCATTTTATTATTATTACTATTATTGTTAGGATTATTATTATTTTGGAACGAACTTAACTTACAGCGTCACTTACACCCACGCGCGTTTTTCTCAAGGACACATTTCGCACGCGTTAGCCTTCGATACTTCTTAGTTCTTTCTTTCCGTTCTTTTCAACTGGAATTTTAATGTCGGTCGCCGAGGTTTTAGGGATTAGGTTAAAAAAAATCCATCAAAATAAACTTTCACATTCGGAAACTTTACAAAAAAAAAAAAAAAAAACTACTTCGTTATTCTGAAGAAACGATACGACAAATTTGTCACCAATCGGCAGCAATTTTTCCTAAAGTAAACGAATATAGCTGGAATTTCTTCCAACGGCTACCTTTTATTATTATTATTATTATTATTATTATTATTATTATTATTATTATTATTATTATTACCTATTATGATTATTTGAAAAGCTTTAAATGTAGTGATTTTTAAAAAGATAAAACAATAAAAAGTAGTTTAAATCCCTAAAAAGTTACTCTACAAGCAAACACAAAGCATTTCACCAAGTGAAATATAAAAATAATTTTTACTATTTTATTTTACAAAAACTTATAAAAAAATAAAATGTAAAAATTTATTATATACACAAGTGTTATACAGTATTTTAAATATCTGATAGTGAATGTGGTAAAACAACATAATCAACAATCAGTAATACAAAAAAAAAATTTTTACACTAATCTTTAATTGTTATCGTGTTATTACTTTGTATAAATTTTATATTGTTGTGCTTTGCTTTATGTGATTGTTGTGTAATTTTTTACCGGTATTACTGATTATTGTGTTGTTTTACGACATTCGCTATATCAGATATTTTAAAATACTGTTTAACACTTATGTATATAATAATTTTTTACATTTTATTCTTTTATCAGTTCGTTAAAAAAAATTAAATTATTTTAATATCCGAAAAGCTTTTGTTTGTTCATAAAGAAAACAACTATTTCGTGATTTTAACTACTTTTTATTCATTTATTATAAAAAATAAGTCGGTCACTCCTCCGCTCATTGGAGCGGCCTTAGAGTTCGTATTATGTGAATTCATGTAGACACCACACCTATCGATTCGATGAAAACTATTTTAACTACATCAGAAAACCGTATATTCTATTTTATAGAGTATTGTCCATATCGTATAAAGAATGGATGCGGGATTAAAAAATTCAAATAAACGAATAAAAATCTAATTACAAACACTGCGAAGTACTTAGGATTAGGCGTGAGCAATGTCTATCGATCGAAAGCTGTTTAAATACGTGAAAAAAACGCGTTAATTTGACTGGTTAATTGTAACATTCCAAACCGATAATATAAATCCAAAAAGGGCTTACAGAAAAGCAAAATGTGGAAGGCGTTAAATAGACGAATACAATATTTGTTACAAACCTCCTGGTTTCGTAGCAAAATAACTAACACATCTTATCCACACACGTTACGCATAACACGAGTACTGCTAGATTTAGTTTTAATATTACAGAAGAAAATAACTGTCCTCAATAGGAATTACATTGCAAAAAAAAAACATTATTAACCGAATTAAAAAAAAGAATTTAGCTATTTGTGAAAATTAGTTTTCGGGCATAAACAGCGATTTACTATGTAATTTTATAGATTAATACTCGTTTCTTAATCCATTATTTTACCTGATCAGAAAGCACTAACACCTTTTCTCAAATGCATTTTTCGGCATTTCTCCAGAACGTGATCGATTGTTTCAATCGCACATTTCGTTATTTCTGGTCTCTATTTATTCAGAATTTTTCCATAATTTTCGTGTTGCGTCGTGTGATGCGATTTACTCCACAAATTTAAAATATTTTCGACTGGCCGATTAAGTGTCCGCAAGCTTGGACGTTCGTCAAATTTAACAGTAATTAGTTGAACCGAAGTTTTATACATGAGGAACCCGTTTCTATTCCAATTCTTTCAGCCTCCTTCATCGGATGACCTATACTATGCAATAAGTGTGGACTTTACAGTGCCGGTTATTACACCAACGCCTTAAGTTCATTACCAATTTTTTCGACATATACCACCGTTAAACCAAACTAGAGCTGCGTATTCAGCTTCATAAAGTATTTCCCATATTTGTGTATAATATTTCCTTTCCTTCTTACGTTCGCCGCAATGTTTTCCACATGTTTATTTATCTGTTCCTCTAACAAGACTGTTAGATATTTTAAAGTTGCTTCGTATTGTAATTTACAACCGTCGACTGGCATGTTTAGTTTATTTTTTGTAAGATCGCCGACGAGTTATTTCTAGTAGTAGTCGTCATTTCATAATTATCAAAACTTTACGGTTTTTCTCTGAATACGTCTTCCATAATTTTCACGTCATTATTTTGATTAATACTTTATTATTCAGATTAATGTTTTACAGCTTGCTACACACACATACGTGCAATACACTGCACCGCCATCCTAGGCTCAATCAGTGTACTGCGCCCCTTTGCAACACTCTACAGTATACAATAATATACTACCCACTTTTACACTCACATTTATGCGGGCTATTTCACTCCCCGTTATTATGCAATTATAACTTCTAATACAAGGTAATATTTAAACTATAACTTAGGTGTACTAGACACAAAAATGTGGGAATTTTCCATAAAGACACATATATACACATATACGCAACTTAAGCATAATATGCATAGCAATTTCACACAAATAACTCATTATACATATTACTGAAAAGCTATTTTGATTAGTTAACTATCATATCATCTGCGTAGATAATCTTACATATTGTTATTGACAAGCCCGAATTGTATAAATTATATAGTATTGGAGAAAGCACGGAACCTTGAGCTATACGATTACCTAGTTATTCGACCAGCCCTTCAATTTACACTGAATGTAAATTAACGATTCCTGAACATTTCGTTGAACAGTGCAAAGAATTATTTCTAGGAGCCTTATTAGTAATGTTATATATCTGTTTCTAATATTATTATTATTATTATTATTATTATCGTACACTACCATCTATTAACATTACGCAGGTAACAACCCTTTTTTGAGCATATATAACGGTATGTATATATATATATGTATTCGTACACGTTTATACTAATTTTATTCGAAATAACCCTTTCGCATCGTTTTCAGTAATCCGTACGTTATTCATAAATTTTGTAGATCTTAATTCTGGAACGATGTATAACGAACACTATTATTACTATTATTATTATTATTATTATCCTCATTATAATCGTATTATTATTATAGAACGATGTCATATCTCCTAGTTTACGACGTTCGTTACCTTAAGTTCGAATATATACATGATTGTCTATCCAATTACAAAATCCTATTAGGCAGATGCGGTGTCTGCCCAATCTCAATCGCATTTCGATCTCGTCGTAATTCGTCTATCGCTATTAACTCTATTTTTATTACGAGATAAAGCATTCATCGTTCTAAATTAAATACACTTTTGGTAATGGATCCTAAACTCGTAAAATATTTCATTAAAAGCACATATTATCATTATTATTAACATTGTTATTGTTGTATAAACGCATTAGTTGCGCCAAGGAAATTATTGTGATCATCGTTATTAACACTTTTATTTCTATTATGAATATTAACATTATGATGTTTATTATATTCGAAATCGACACCTGTTTTTACGTTCGGTCGATCCGTATGTCACGTACGCATTTTATATAAATAAGAGACTTCGTATCGTACGAAGTCAGATTACTCGATGTATCGAAAGGTATTGTTCATCGTCCGTCGTTTAATAAAGTTATTACGAATTTAATTTCGAACTTATTTCTCGGCGGGAGTCTCGCACGTCCTAAATTCGGCTAAGTCGGTAGAATATGCAACATCCTAAATTCGGCTAAGTCGGTAGAATATGCAACATCCTAAATTCGGCTAAGTCGGTAGGACTCACAACAGTAATTTTATTCACTATACTACAAAGAACAATTCATTCAATTCCGAATTCTTGGAAGATTTCGAACAGCGAGTTTGTATACTCTATTTGTCTTCACTTGTTATATACATGTTAATTTAGTTTTATTTAATATCTTTCTAAAGTATCTTTATTTCGTTTTTACCCACCCGTCTTTTGACGGCGGAGTTTTATTTATATTATAATGAGCTCGAAGATGCTTAATATAATCAGGACAATTATTAAGCTTAATCTCAATATTAAAAATAAATTGCTCTCTAAAGCTACTAAGAATGTTACTGAGGAACAGAAAGATTCGGTTCTAGAAATAGATATTCTTTTCAATAAACTGACTACATTAATACAAAATAAGGATGAAATTTTACATGCTAAACAAAATGAAGTAGAAAGTATTGTTAAAGACGTTCTACATGAAAAACGCAACATGAATACTAACAACATCATAAATAATAGAATCTCTTTTAAAGAAAAACTAATAGGGAACGTAAACCAATTAACAAATTGATTATTAAAGCGGATGATATTAACGAATTTGATAAACAACTTAAAAATAAAATCTGCCCGAATAAACTTAAAGTAAATATCACTTTCTATTAAAAAATCAATAAAAACACCGCGATTATTTTTACAGATACTAAAGAAGATCAATCTAAAATAGGTGATGTTATTAAAAATAACATTAACAACGCTTATCAATCCCAAAATTATTTGATCCTACTGTACTTATATTTCGTACTAATAACATTAGTGTAGAAAATGTAAACGATTTTTTTAGTCTCAAAACTGGATCTGATCCTATATAAAGTCTCCAATAATAGGGGTAGTCGAACATATGTCAGACTATCTCCATCACAATACGCTGCACTACCTAACGACAAAACAATCAGAATTAACTGGGAAAGCCTTTCGTTTATCGACACAGTTCCCATTAAAAAATGTCGTAAGTGCAATAGAGTAAGCCATGTTGAAAAACATTGCCAATCGGAAAAGAACTTTTTACTGTTCCAAGATAATATTAAAAACGGCTCTTGCAGCAATTGCGTCTATGATCACATTAGAAAAGAATGTCGTAACAATGTAGTTGATTTAACTAATAATGATATTATCAGCACCGCTGTATAGAGGATTGATCACTCCCTCCACGATCGTAATTGTCCGATCTATCCAAAAAAAATCATAATTACCTAATTTCTCAAACTAATTATGGTTGTACAAATCCTATATCTGAATGTTAACAATTGTAACGCAGCTCAACTGCTCTTATTCAGGCAAATTTATCATTTAAATTCTGACATATCCGTCATATGTGAGCCCTATCTAAAAAATAATCAAATTTATATTGATAATAATCGGTATATATCCTATATAAATAATGGAATAGCTTTTATAGTTAATAAAAACCATAGACTAAACTACTCGATTGAGAATATAATTGCTGCTACATTTAGCAATTACCTACTTATAGGCTATCTCTCCCCAAACCAGGACAGGCAGCCCTATCTGCAAAAATTAGATATTATAATTAAAAACAATCGCCATTTTAATATCATTTAATTGGTGATTTTAACATTCGCATCCCTTCGTTAGAAAATCAAATCAAATCCAATAGCAACTTCACAGCACTTTATGATTTAGTGATTAACAATAACTTAGCAATTATGAATGGAAACAGTCCTACCTTTCAAAATCACAATGGCAGTAGTATAATTGATTACTTAATTGTTTCTCACAGAACTCTAAAATAGGGTCAGCTAAGATAGAGCATGCTGATCTCACAGGACACAGACTCTTCTCTACTATCATTAATGATTCTACTGTCTTGGTTAATAAGCCAGTGTACTATAAAATTAATCAGGCAAAACTGATTAGTGCGATCAATAAAACCTTTATCAACAATTTTATCCATAATATTGATGCAGTTAATGATCCTACTATGCTTGATGCTAATATAAGTAATTTAAATCGGTACATTACTTCAAAAATCGAACATTGCAAGTATGCGATTAAACCTCCACTAAATGATTGGTGGACGTTTGAACTGGAAGAGATGAAGGGCAAAATTAATCAACTTAGGGGGAAAAAAAGCAAGACAAAGAACTCATTGAGACTCTTAATAATAAGTCGGATAATTAAGTTTTTAAATTTTAACTAGAAAAATTAATTATTAAAACTAAAATAAATTCTTGGAAGAAATTCATCGCTGAATCAAACGCCTGGGGTAAACCTTATAAATTTCTTTTTAAGAAACGCGAAAATTTTAACATTCCAGATATCACTTATCTCAATAAAGTGCATCGCACTGATGAAGAAAAATGTAACTTATTTCTAGAACACTTCTTTCCAAATAAAATTGATAGTATCATTAGCTTAAGCACAAATTCCCTTAATATAATTAAAATAAGTTCAGAATTAATTGACAATATTATTCGAAAACTAAACAATAGGAAAGCTGGAGGTACAGATAAAATATCTAATAAAATTATTAAAAAAGTAAACATCCATTTTCCAATCTTTTTAATACAATTATCAACAAATGTCTTCAATTGGAAATTTTTCCTTCCAGTTGGAAAACGACTGATGTAGTCTTAATTCCAAAATCAGGGAAGTGCTTAACTGAAATAAATTCCTTCAGACCGATTTCTTTACTTAATAATTGCGGGAAAATTTATGAAAAAGTTATCAACCATTACCTTATAGATGAAATAGATAAAAAAAAACATTCTACACCCAAATCAGTTTAGATTTAGAAGAGCTCACTCTACAGAGGGTGCAGCACACAATTTCATTTCTTTTATTAAAAAAAACCTTGATAATAAATCTTCCATACTTGTAATCTCTTTTGACCTTTGATAATTGCTTGCATTTTGCAATTATTAAAATTCTCCAAACCCAGTCTGTTAACCCATCCCTCATAAACATTATCATTAGCTACTTTAAAAACAGGTTTTCTCGCCTGGAGATTAATAAATCATGTAGCTTTAAAAAAGCAGCTGTGGAGTCTCACAAGGCTCCGTACTTGGGCCCATGCTTTGGAATGTATTATATTCAAAGGTACACCATGATATGGAAGACTTCTGTAATTCACTAAATATTCACATGTACTTGATTTCATATGCTGATGATCTGTGCATGTCTTTTAAAATCACTAAATATACTAATCTAAGTAAGATCGAAATAATATGTAAAAAACTTGAGGAGAACATTGCTGAACTAGGCCTGTCTTTCTCGGTTAAAAAATGTAAATCTATTCTATTTGGGAACCAAAAGCCTCTTGAGAATATCAAACTACTTAAAATTATTTCTGGCCAAGCAATACAAACAACTACTAAACTTAAATATCTCGGGTTAACTATTGATTATAAACTTACTTTCCTTGCCCATCTTGAAAAGGTAAATAGAAAATGCATTAAATTATATGGCAAACTAATTAGAATAATTCCCAATAATTATGGGCTTTGGTTTAAAGAAAGAGTTATACTATATAAGGGTCTTATCCAAGTCATTTGTGGGTGTGGGTGTGCCACTTATATAAATAATAAAATCTTAAAAAGAGTTAATAAACAGCAAAGAAAGTTTATACTACACATATCCTCACTATACAAGACTGCTCCATCATCTGCTTCCTGTGTGCTAGTCAATATCCTACCCCTTGGCCTATTTCTAATCGAATTCAGAATCACTGGTAACTTAAACAAAGTTAAGTCAATAACCTATTTGGATAAATTTAGTATTTCTGATACTGACTCGTGTTTGCCCATCAAAGTGGTTAAAAAAATTATTAGAAACAAAATATACAATATTTGGCAATCGCGCTGGGTTTTAAAGCAACACTGGAATAATCACCCACTCATTTGTCCCTAATATCCTAAGTAAGATCAGTTATATAAATATGCATATAACCTTTTTTAATTCACAAATTTTAACTGGATATGGTAACTTTGGTGAATACCTGAATAGATTCAATTTAACTAACACACCAAACTGTCAGTACTGCAAGAAAAATACTCCTGATACAATTCACCACAGCACCTTTATACTCACATCTTTTTCAAATACATTTGCCCCACTACGTAATTGTGGAATGGGGAACCATTAAAAAAAAAAAAAATACGATGTCATGAACCTGACAGATTGTTACCTTGCTATTGGTTTAGAACCAATGTTCGATGTACGAACTGATTCACCGTTTAAAATTTGTATTATCCGGACCAGATGCTGGCACTTCGAAAATAGAAACCAGTGCGACAATATGCACACCAACTACGAGGAAAAGATAACTTTTTATTATTCAAATGGCGACATTCAATCTCAAACGATACAGTTAATAAATAAATTCAATATTCGATTTTTCACTTAGAGAAAATTGCAGATTAGATAAAGGTCGTGTTATATGTTGGAAAAACATTTTCTACGAATTAAACTTGAATAATTTTTTTATTTCAAATTGCATAGGGAAAAAATTAAAAAAAAAAAACAAAAAACGAAAAAGAGTCAAGCTCAATACAGACTCACCTAGTCGATCGTATATTATTTCTCACGCACACAAGCAAATACAGACACCCACACACATTTATATATATATATATATATATATATATATATATATATATATATATATTTACACAAGTATTTGACAAATCATTAAGTTCGTTACAACTTTTTATTACAAATTACATCCAAAGGAAATATTTTTATTTTTTAGAATTCAAAAATGGAATTTATCAAAATGATTAACAATCAAACTCTGTTTAAATATCTACCTCGTCAATTAAACAAATACATATATATATATATATATATATGTGTGTGTGTGTGTATGTGTAAATAAAGAATTTATCGTTTATTTAATTTTAACACGATTACTCGAATAACATAACTAACAAAACGGGCTTCAATTATTCCATAATTTAATTCAATTAAAATCACTTGCACAAACGAATCACAATAAATTACGCACATATAATACGTAATATACACATACACTCAAAATGCAAAACATTTTTCAGTCGAAGACATTAAAAGTCTTTCCAACAGCGATATAGTAATGTTGGTAGTAGCAGTCGTAGGGAAGTCCCATAAGCAAAGTATTCATATACTTTAAAAGCCAGTTAGAAGTTAACTTAATTATTTGTACAATTGAAGAAACAAAACAATCGTAAACAGACACCATACCAATGTCAAGACGGTTACTTTCCCGCTATAATTATTTACATTAAACAAAAACAGAATACATTAAGATATTTCCCGACATAATGTTTTTTTTTTTCAGAGCTCATTTTTTCCGGCAAACAAAACAATACCAACGAAATCCTGCTCTTGAGATCGTAATAAAGTTTAGATTATTTGTAATTTGGGGTTTTATAGAGTAGATAGAAATATGTATCCTACTTCAAAAAATTATAGCGTGCTCTTTATCTATTGAAAGAAATCGGATAAATGATGAAAGAAGTTTTTTTTTTTTAAGTCTACTATACTAACGAATTATCGGTGGCTGGAAAGGATCGATAAACGAGCGTCTGCGATAGAACACGGTTTTACAATATAGTGATTCTTAGAGGCTGCACTTATAAGTCGACGATTTTATCAATAAATTCACTACGTTCAGGTAAATCTTGATTAATAATAAAATAATTTCAAGTAGTCTGGAGTGTGTAGTGATTAAAAAAAAAAAACGATAAAAAGATTAGTTAAAACCATCTATCGTTTATTTTATTTTTTTTAAATACCGTGCTGTGTACTGCAACAATGGCCAGACGCACGAAGAAAGGAAACTTTAAAATTATATTATATAGGTTGCATGACTTAAGGAACAATAGGAATATTTTTTCAGAAGAAGGTATCTTTTGAAGGATTAGTAGAAGATCAGGGAGGAACGAAAACCTCTATATAAAGGTCAGTGGATTAATATATGTAGGATAGTTACTTGAGAGTCACAAAGATGACAGAGAAAAGGGTTCTTAAAGTTGCATCGAATAATCGTTTGTTAACATGGTATGACCCATGCGTAGGCGAGACAAAACCACTTCATTTCGTCTTCCAGGTAAAGTGGTTACTGATGGTTGTGTAACTGCTACTTTCAGAAGACTCTCTGGATCTACTGTTTTTGAATACCGAATATGAGGAACGCTTGAATTAGCAGGTGTTGGAATTTTCGGGACAGGTTCCATGAAGCATTATCTTTTATTTAATAACAGAATACTTCGTCGATTTAAAACGCATCAAATACTAACACCGTTATCGATAGATGTCGTAAAATATACTTGAAAAGATAAATATAAATATTTGAATATTGTCCATTAAAACAACATTTATATGAAATCACTATTAACTGATTTTTAAAGACGCGATGCATTAAATGTGATTTGAGTATTGATATATATGTCCACCTAATCTTCGAGCATACAATACTGACGATTGAAAATATAATCGCGTGAGATTATTATTAAAACTTAAATTTGGCAAACTTATTTCTCTCCGTATAAAATATGTATTCGGATACTACCTAAAATATTAGAACTTGGGACTTTTATGTAAAAATATAAAAAAACGTGTTATATATATTACGTTATCACGTTATGCCTATGTTAACTCACCGCTAGCTATAGGCACGTCCCAGACATTTCCGATGATTCCTGTTTTGTGTAACTTGGATCCATTTGATCTCTGCATTTTTCACAATATTATCTCGCCATTGTGTTTTTGGTCTGCCTCTTTTCCTTTTTAAATTCAATAGACGTCATTGCAGGATACTGCGCACGACGTGTCCAGCCAACATCCATTTCAACTTTGCTATTCGCACCACTACGTCGGTCAATTTTGTCCGTTCCCTGATCCAAGTAATAGTTTTTCCGTCGTTCATTGATATTTAGTATTAAGCCTTCGTGAGCTGTTTGCGTTATCTTAATTTTCGTGATTATTCCATTTGTGAAGTTCCATTTTTCCGTTCCGTATGTTAATAACGGTAAGACACATTGATTATAAAGTTTGCACTTTTAACTGTTTGGTATATCTTTGTTCCAGAATATGTTGGATAACTTCCCGAATGCATCCCCTGCGAGAGATAATCTTCTTCGTATTATCTCTCTTTGTATAATTTCTCCACTGTCTACAGTTATTTCCTAGCCTAGATAAATGTACCGCTGTATCTGTTTGATGTGCTCCTCATTTATCTTTATTGACATACCATCAAGTGTTATTAGTCCTAACCTTTGTTATGCTTATTCCTATTTTTCCAGACTCAATTTGAAGTTCGTTCAACATAGATTCTAACTCTTCTGGATTCCCGCTTATTATAAAGATGTCATGTGCGAATCTTAGGTGATTAAGTTTTTCTCCGTTTATTGTTATGCATTTTGATTATATATATATATATATATATATATATATATATATATATATATATATATATATATATATATATATATATATATATATGCATAGTGTTGAAGGCCGTTAACAATTAAAAGTTGGTCAAAACGGGGGTTTAATAACATTGATCGATAATCGAGAGCGTAAATTATAATGTAAATATTCGATTATATTTTCATGGACTTTAACACTTAATCCCTTTAAACGTCCTTTATATGGTACAGAAATTTTAATACTAACAAAATCGTATACTTTCCGTTTGACATAAAATATCCCTTATTGTATAATAAACACCTTTGATAAAATTCAAAATTTTTTTGTTAAAAGATACTATGTGACTAAAAGAGTTATAACTGTTTTACGAATAACTTCGCAAGATAATTTCTTTATAAATAACCGACAACTCGAAAGTAATAGTTTGCGCAATTTTCAATAAATCTTATAGATTGAATCCTTACATTTGGTAAGGAATTTTCTTCTTTCTTCTAAGAAATTTCTGCAGGCTTTTCTATCTAATTGGTTGTTTGAGGCTTGGGTTTCATATTCTCAATTTTATTTTTATTTGTTGTAATTCCATGGCTACCATGCATCTTGTATAGTTAGCTGAATGTGTTATGAGGATGCACTAAAAAATGAAGTTTTAAGAAACGTTGTGAACGCACGATATTATGTTAAAAATACACACATCCATAAAGATCTACAGATCGAACACCTTGACGAAGCAATTAAAAATTTTTGCAAAATGTAACCAAATAAGTCTTGAAAATCATGTAAATACTGAAGCGCTAGGGCGGTTTTCGAACGTAGGCCCAAGAGAACAAAACCGCGTGAACTAATATTAGATTAATTTAATTCTATAATTTTAAGAGGTATATAATTTATTACTTTTAGTTAATATGTAAAAACCAAAATTCCATTGGGTAAATTTTGGTATTAACATTATTTATTATTATTTGCTAAAGTTAGCTTGTTTATTCTATCTAGAGTACATATAAAAAATTTTAAAAAATGAATATATATATATATACATATATGTATATTGAATACAACATTTAACTATCTCATTATTTGAAGAAAAATTCGTGCCATATTTAAGGTTTTTAATTCACAACTTCTTAATAATCGTATAGTGGAACATGTTTAAATATTTTTATTTATGCTACAATTTAATTTTATATCTTAGTTAACCTAGTGAGAGTTACAATTTTAATCGTACTTATAAACTTTTGCGAAGCTCGATTAAAATAAATCGATTCAGATTATTTCTAATTAATTTTTAAAAACAAGTTTTCGTGTAAATATTAATATTATACAATTTGACTCGATGCAAAATTTTCACACGCATAATTATACTGTTACAGCGAACGAAGATTTTTTCTTGCAATAAAGTTGTCGGAAGAGACTAATGGCTAGAACACGAACTTCTATACAGAAGGTACTGAGTTCGAATACGATCGACGACGCAAAAATTATCATCAAAAAATGAAAATATAAAATAATAAAATAATCCTAATATTATCGCGTGGAAGACAATGGCAAACCACCACACACAACACTATATGCGCGATAGTAATAATATAGTAGGGGCTGCAATGTGTCGTGACAACAAAGCGATTATAATCAGTTCTTCCGGGTGTGTGTTTCTATCTACCTCTAACGCCATATTATGATTGCCTTGTACGCTATTTACACTGTACAACAAAATATGTATAGGTAAGTAGTCGCCTACCTCCGATACGGAGCCGGCACTTAATGATTATGATAAAAAGTGTGCATTATTCGATTGTTTCAATGTTCCACGAAAAACGCAGACAAATATATTTATGAAAACGTTTGTGTAAATAAAATGTGATGTACAAATATATTGTTCCGGAATTTAATTTTATTTAAATACCGCTGATGAACAGACTAATCTTCAAGGTACGTAAAGGTTACTAATTCGAAGTAGGCGGTCTGGTAATAGTAACAAAATTATAAATCCGCCAGACGAACGACAAAATCTTTCAGTTAGAAAGTAGAGAAACAAATTTCTCAGCATATTTACGACCAGACTGTGACTAATCATCGAAGAGAACTTTCTAGCGCGGGTCTTAAAGAATTTCAATCGTATTTGGAAAACTTTAACAAGCCGTAATCTAAAACACATACAGAAAGTACTCCGAATGTTTTACTAGCGTAAAAATTACATTTTTAAAAAGTATAAACTTTATTCATTGTAAATAGATATGCTGTAATGAAAGAGCTTACACAAAACTCTCAATTTCTAAATAATCTTAACAAACTATGCGCCGCATTGGCCTACTATACGAAACTAATTCATTTTAAACACACATTTTTTATATATCACTTTTCTTGTTATTCTATATAATTCATTTATCATTATTTATTTTCATTTTAACGTGAATACAGCGTGAAGGCTAAAAAGTTTTAATTTAATATCAATTATCTGATAATATACTACACTCAATCCGACTAAGCGATGACTGTACTTCTCTGGATGCATAGTTGTATGGAATTATATGCTGTATTCAGTACATCAGATCAGCTGTACTTCCGCATCGAAAAGCATTGGTTATAACAGACTCCTTCTCCTCTCGACAACTACACACACTACATAAGGAAGGATGAGAAATATGCTTCCTGTGGATGCCAAGTCACATTTGGATGCACGGTACTGATAAAATAGACCTTGAAGCTCGGTCTAAGGTACTTTCACCAGTACCAGAATATTCACCACCACCATCAACATTAGCACACGTACTCATGAATAACAGTAAAGAGGAATGGGCCACCGACTGGATCCCACAAACAACCTTCCTGTGGCGCATAAAATCAACCACAGAACCTTAGTGACATCCACGTAGCACAAACAGAAAAGAATATGGTATCCTAAACCGTTTACGTGTGGGTCATACAGCCGTATCACACAATTATCTGTACACCAAAAGCCCTATGCTGACATTTAACAGAATCAACAGTAACACACTTAATCAACAACTGCCAAACACTCACACCACACAGGTTAAAACACAAAATTCAGGGCCCGATACGCAAACTCCTCTCAAACAACCCTCAATCAATAGGTAGAATTCTGACTTTTGCCAGAGAAAGCGGACTCTAGCATACATATAAACTAGACACACATCTTCTTATGCTGTAATAACCCTGGTAGTAACAAACGGAATATGGAGATTTACATAATATTTAAAAAAAAAAAGTGATATTACTAATAACTATTTTGTTCCCCCCTTGTTTAAAAAAAAATAATAATTACGTATAATAAATCTCTGAACGCGTGAAGTAAATACGTCGGTTATCCACGACGAAAAATGTAATTATACTTCATCACAGTAATTATTATAAAGAATTTAAAAAAACATATTTATATACGCTAGTATACATGTGCTGTCATTCCTACAAAAAAAAAAAAAAAAAAAAAAATAGTTTATCTTAGATCATAGGAAATTGTTTACGAAATTTAAAGAAAGTTTTCATGGTCTTGTAGTTGAAATTATAACTCACCTGATTTGTGCTATATATATATCCGTGTTCATGCTTCGTTTAATATATTTTTATTATTAAAATAATTTTATCCGGCTAATATTTTAAACTTCTTTACGTTTTCTTAAATTAATACAAATAAAATACAAAAAGAAAGTTCTACTCCCACAAACAGATCTATATATATATATATATTTTTTTTTATTATTATTTTTTTTGGCCCAGCTTGCGCCATTTTTAGATATATATTTATATAATATTAGCCAAAAGAAAGTTCAAACTACGTATTTTTAAAGTACAAGTTTTATACCTCGAATTTAGGAGGGTAGGAAATAACTTTTGGCTCATTGTATGTACATACATATATGTATACAATATTGTAATGCAAAATGGGGTTTTATTGGATTCTACGTATCAGTTAAGGCAGGTTCGTATCGTACAACTGTCATACTCTTAATTTATATCTTTCATTCTCTCTCCCGTTCGTTCTCTCTCTCTCTCTCTTTCTCTTCATACGTCGCGCTGGTATAAAGGACTCTACTATTAATTTCACGGTTGAGTGTATCCCAAATGGTAACATAATATAAAATTTTTCATCATTACAAACTTTTAATTATCATGGGGAAGGCAATGCGCGGATCTATGTTGCATATAATCAGTGTCTTGAATGCTAGTCCATTACAACGGTCAGACACGACATTCGTCAAAGAGCTATACGACGATGATGATTATATACATATATATATTTCGAGATACCCAGTTAAGATTTACGACAATTTAGGTACATTTTGGTTATTCTTTAGATGTGTTATGTAGACGTCCTTTGGGAAATTAATCCAAAGTGGGATTTCCTAAAAAAAAAACATAACCTAATGGAAATGTTATTTAACGACTCAACTTTTTACAGGTTATGTAATACTGAATTCCACGCATACATCTTCCGCAATTTTATTATTTTACCTATGTCTTGGCCCCGAAATTTTATTACATGTATACCTTGATTCCGGTTGTTAAAAATCGACTCCCTCATAACGTGTTTCTTTATGCACGTAAATTTGTCTCTATTCTGTTCCTGTTCGCAAGATGAGGATCCCATTTGTTCCCTTTGAATGTTATTTCTTAGACGAATTATTCAAATTTATTATAGACCCTCTTTTCTGTAATATTAGCTCTTACTAATAAACATTGCGTTCACGATTGTCTTTATTTTTACATTAAAAGTTTAATCAGTTAACATAGTTTTTAAAAACTAGGTTATTATTATTATCTTATCGCACCGATGACGCTATTATCCTCATTAATTTCCAAGTGTAGCCTCTGGACGGAGGAGTTCGGAAGAAATTAAGCATTTCGCAATTAAGCATAAATGAACCAGACTATATTAGTTTATTGTATTCAAGCGTAATTTACTTTGTTATGAGTAAATCTGTGTGGAAACTCAATAATAATAAAAAATTTAAACGAGATGTTAATTATCTAAATTATTTTGAACTTTAAAGTTTTATTGATTTTCTCTAGTATTCATCAAATAATAACGATATTCCCCTAACTAAGCCAAATTCACCTCACCCTGTAACTTCACACTATTCTCCCACAATTTAAAAATTACCTCACTTTAATTACATTTCCACTATTAACGTATACTGCTTTTATTCAAACATTCATCTGAGTACATGTTGAGAGATCATTATCAATAATAATAATAATGTAAATTTTCTAAAAAATTCTATATTTGTCAAATGGTTATAAAATTATGCAGTTAAAATAATAAGGAAACTAGTTATCAATACTTTTTTCGCTGTTTACTATAGTTCGCTAGATGCATGTCACTTTACCTAACGTAGGACAAAACACACCTAAAATATATAGGACTAATGCATACACTCATGTTGCCTTCCAGATAAGGCGTATTCTCTAGATCATTCACAACAGATCTCGGATAAAACTTTCCAATTCCGAACTTAAATCACAGTTTCCTGTATGCATACATATATTATCTTATTAATGACTTTCCAGTCTAGTTACTTATACATACTTATTATACACCCATATCAAAACGAATAGCAGGTAATGCATATGGATGTTACACACACACACACACACACACACACATATATATATATATATATATATAGAACAGATAATATAACAAAACATTTACTGAATATAAATATAATAAATTAGCATATAAATCTACAATTTAAATGAATAATGAAATAAAGACGAAAAAGAAAAGCATTCCAGAAAAGAAGAAAAATATATATTACTGGTTCTATTAAAACTGGGTATTTCTTCTTGTACCAAGTACATATATATATATATATATATATATATATATTGTGTGTGTGTGTGTGTACACATGTATATGGACATAAGAGACACTTTTTACCAAATATAGTTAGTATATTAAATAAAACACATAAAATATTATACTTTATGCCTGTGAGTATTGAAATGGTAACATATATACATATATATATAATATGCTTATAAATATCGGTGTGTGTTGTGTGTGAACGTGTGTATTATAAATTTTGAAATACATGAATATTCGTTTATTTAAATTTTTAGTATACATCTAGATTATGAGAACGTGTGAGAGCAGTTCATTTAAAATTAGAGACAAGATACTTTAGGTTTAATTGCGAAAATAATAAACGCTAGAAAAAGGTTTATTTCGACGAACGTATAATATAAAATATAACAAATAAATTTGCTAGACTTTCAAAACTACAATATTAATTAATTATATGTATTATAATATATTAGTTGACTTCAAGTAAAGCATAGAACACGTTCACATACTTAACCAAACTTACAACGAAATCTCGCATTCAAAGTTATGTACGCGTCATATTCAGGTCAAGTACAATATAGACGCTTTTATAAAACAATACATCGTTGAAAATGAACGCAAGACTCGTTCGTATAAAACGAAATAAAATAGAGGACAAAATCCAACACACTCTAAGCACACTTCACATTAAACTAAACGAATTTAACTAAAACAAAAAAATAATAAAATATTTTAGAAAAAGCTATACATGCGCAGATAATAAAACGTGTAAAAACCAAAAATTTAACTTATCGAACGTAAATAAATTTTAACGTAGGTAAAGAAATATAATTAATCACGCAAATTTTCTTCATAAATTAGAATTTATAAGAAAAATAAAGTAAATCTGCACTAACTAACCATAAAGAAAACATATCATCATCTATGCCCATTATACAAAAGGGACATTTGACGAAATTTGTACTGAAATTTGTTTCTTACGTTCTCTATTATTAGCCATCTGAAAAGCCTCCGACATATTATATGCTTTTAGCGTCGTAACTGGGTAAAGTTTAGTTCCATAAAGCACGCTTATATTTTTTATAACTACGTTTTAAAAACTAGTAATTGTAATATACGACACACAAGTTGGACTCTGCTGACGACGATGCAATAGCTCCCATAGATCTATAGATCTAGCACGATCTGTAATAGACTATAGCTCGGAATATGCGACTAATTAAATACTACAACAAACGACAAATTATCACAAAACCTGACCAAAACCGAAGCCATATTCTTCGTCCTTTAGAAGATGACAATCTAACGATAATACATTAAAATGGTACGATAAGGTTCGTTATTTTGGTGTGATCCCCGACAATAGACTGACTTTCATTAAGCACATAAGGCGAATAATATCTTCTGGTCTTTGTACCGTCTTCTTATTAACCACAAGTTCATCCTTAACATTAACAACGAGATAATCCCCTATACAACATTTAATCTGTCCAATACTTTGTTGTTACGCTTGTCCTGCTGCAGCTCGATATCAAAATCCACCTTTAATAAATTATAAATCATTCGAAGTAGTTGTCTTAAATATATTTTCAATGCTCCTCGCTATGCTAGAATTGACAGCATGCACGAATGACCTGCCATATATTAGAGATTTTGTTTTAAAACTATCGACTGACTTTTTCAATAACTGCTCCTACCGAAACAATGTGCTCGTCCTCTCAATTGCCATTTACGTTTCCAGGCAATTTCATTTCATATACTGATAATATAAACATACGTAAACATAATATAATAGTAAATAATATTATTTATTTATTAGTAATAACCCCGTTTACTAAGAAAATACCTCGACACATATGCACTTTCATATGTTTCCTACAGTATTAATAATTAAGAACTGAAGACTGGAACATTAGATCTTAGCAGTTTAAGTTCGAATATTAAGGAAACTTATTTATTTTGTAGCGACAGGTTTTTATTTTCTGCAGTATTTAATGGTTTATTTAACCCCTTTTACATTCTTACTTCGATATTAGGGTAAGGTGTCCCCGGTGTTTTAAAACCCGTGTTATATTTTTAGTTTATGCAAATATATTGTTGTTGCTAACTGTTTTCTATGTACAACGATATTATTTTATAAGTTTTGACCAAGTCGCAAAATACTGTTAATTTGTAAAGTTGTATATATTTAATCCGAATAAAATATTGTAAACGGTTGTGATACATTATTAGCGATGTCGTTTAAACGATTTATTCGGAAATTTTACACTAACTTTCTCGATGTAGACTTATTTGCCAGATAAATTACGACGCATCTATAGAGATATTTTTCAGGGCATAGGAAAATGCGCAACACGTAACGAAAAATGAAAAAGACGAACGAACTACTCTTTTTGGAAATGGCTGAATCATTTTATCGCGAGTAAATCGACGATTTTTTTTTACTTAATAATATTATATTTTTTTTTTTTTTGGTCCCCAGTTCGTAAATTACGACGGGGTAAATTTATTTATAAGTGAGATACATGTAATTTATAAATAATGAACTGAAAAGAGCCCATAAATTATATTATCCAACAGCAATTTAAACGAAACGATTTTGGTAGAATTAGGTCAAAAGGCGATTCAAGAACGAATTTATTCGCGAACAGTTTTATTTACAACGCGATTTTGTTCGATATTATTCATAAAATTTCCCAAATTGTTCTGCAAACACGCTCCGCTTTAACCGTATGCACGCTATTAAAGCGCATCAGTCGGTATTTCAAGTTCAATGAAGAAACCTTTTATTACGATTGAAATATTTCTTTAATACCCAAACGACTACTACTATTTCAACTATTAATAAGAGAAATGTTACCAAGGAATTTATTCGGAAAATTATACGGTTGGATAATCGATCGGCGTTTATCAAAGAAGTTAAGGAATTTTTGGGTAGGTTTAATACTAGCCACGGCAAAATAGCTCTTGATCCAGAGACATTGAAATATATATTTTTTTTTCTGCACATTTTATCACCCTAAGCAGATATTTTAAGGTTATAAAATAATTCCTTTATATATTATATATATATATATATATATATATATATATATATATATATAACGTGTAAACAGATTTATACGTCAATACTAGAAAGGAAAAACAAATCTATAAAATAATCTATCAAATATAGGTAAATTTTCTGACACGGAAATGACCGTTTTATTCATATTATATTTCCAAACGCGTTGAAATGAACATTTAAAAATGTTATAAATTGACTCCAGTAAATATAAACACAAATTTTACGGACGTTTTCATAAATAAGACAGACGCAACAGGTATACATTTAATTGGAATTAAATAATGAAATCGTTGAACGGAATAAATGACGGTGAGCAGGTGTTAGTGGGTGGCGAAATGAAATGGCCGATGAAAGAAAGAGATAGTAACACGGCATAATTGAAAAAGAAGATAAAATTGAAATCGCGGCTGTCATAAATAAAATACAGCGTAGGAGAAAATGTTAAAATGAAGAATGAGGATAAACACTTAGAACAAAGAGGAATTCATCTTAATATAATGTATCTATATTAATCATATCTTCCCCTACATAGATTCGAAGAAATTAAAAAAAAAAAATACATTTATCACAAACACACATATAAGCACATTAATTTATCGTTCAAACGAACATACAATCTTTTTCATGATAATTTACAACAAACGAAATTCTGTCGTATATATATAATATATATATATATATGTGTGTGTGTAAAATACAGCAAATAAATAGGCGGATATAAGAATACAAAATACTTAATTACATTAAGTAACAGAAACCCATTACGAAATATAATAATATGAGATAAAATTATAACATTTAAAGTAAACGAGAAGCCAGTGCTCATTTTATAATAAAAAAATCAATACTAGCAAAGAGGACCCCACGAAATTTACAAAAAACGCATTTTAATTCAAGGTCGATTTTCTTAGTTTTGAATTTGTTCTTTCTTTTATTCCTAAGCTCTGATTATTGTCTAGTGTGTTAAAAAATTCCCGTAATCTACACTAATATATAACAATGTAGTGTCTGTCTGTGATTTGCGAATATTTTCATTATAATCACTGCATCGGGCTATTTTATGACACATAAATAGAAAATCTATTTTTTTAAATTTTTGTCTGTCTGTATATCTGTCTGTCCGTTCCGATTTAACTCAAAAACTATTGAAGCAATAAAGATGAAATTCGCACAGCTTATAGCCTATATTATCGTATTCGTTCTAAGCTTTGTTTTGCATTGACATCACAACAAATAGGACAGAAATTACAATAATTTAAAGTTGTAAAAAGTAGAAGACAGCGTTATCTTTGTCAAATCGTTTAAAATTTAACACGTTTTCCGATTCGAATGTACCTTCATTACAAACACCCGCTATACAAACCACGTGATATATATATATATAGATATATATATGTATTTAAAAAATAATTACACGGGGGAAGCCGTGGGTAATTTCTAGTTTTCCTATATAATTCTCAAGGTAATCTCAGTTTCACGTAAAAATAAATATAAGCGATAATTGAAAATTTTTAAGATGATTTCTCGTCCCACGTATGTCTATGTGTATAACATTGATTACCGTGGTTCCCAGCATCAGAAATGCAATTCTACCGAAGTAAACATCGTTGTGATATGCAATTGAGCGATTGTCGCGATGAACATCTAACGTTTAAAATTTGTTAAATATGTTGACTGCAAAATCTGTTATAATCCACAACACACCAACAATAAAATTCACATCGAGCAAAGATCACCATGTTTGAAGAAAATCGACGAGAATACGTCACGAATAAACGTCTTCGGTTTGAGTACGATAATAGTCATACGATAAATTAATGTTGAAGTCGGGAAAAAGTAATAGTAATTGCGCATTTTTTTTTTGTTCTAACAAATTTTATTGTACTTATCCGATGAGAGTCGACGATGAATTATACCCTAATATATCCGTAACTAGCAAGTTACCTATTTTCGTTTCAACCTGATCATATTTCTCAACAGGCATTTTGATTAATTTCGCTAGTGTAATTTCTAGATCCATCGTATCTTCTCAATTACGATTAACACGGAAACAATCATTTTAACATCCGTAAAAAAAATATATACGTTTAATCCATTGCTGGACGTTTTTACAACGTTCATTTTAACATTAAAACAAAACGAATTCTATACTACGTTTACCCATGTGGAACATTAAGGGTTTACTCAAACAGCAAATCGAGCTACTTGCGCCTAAACAAAAATTAGACATAGTCCCAAGCACACTTAACTAGTGAACAGGGTATTGATTCCGGAAAAAACGTGCCTAGAGGAGAGTCGAGCATTTTTATCGTTTTCAACGTAATTCACAAACATTATACACGGTGTAGGTTGGGGTACTAGTGATGCTCGCATTGATAGCGGAGACAAATAATAAGCATTAAGTATTCAATATTATTAATACTTGTGCTCTATACACCTGACTCGTGTATATGTGGGCTAGGGAGGTGATATAAACTGCTCATACATAAGTTGTCTAAAGCTGTAGGGACAATATACACATAGACGTTGACTTTTTTCCATTGGGAAATTAGTTAATAAAAACACGACAGTATATTATCAATGTCAATTGTGGTTAAACAAAATCATTTACAAAACGAGTCAGTGAAACGCGTTGAAAAGCGGGATAATGGTATGATAAAAAATTTATTTAATAACTTTTTTAAAACATTAGTAGATTATCGGTGATGACTACCGTTCTAAACATATACCGTTCTAAACATAAAGCCAATTTCAAACAAAACATCTGTGCCTTGAAGCGCAGGGAAGAAGTGAAAATTAGACATTTTAACTAAATTCGATATAGTTTTCTAAATTTTTACGTGTGTGTATACATATACATATAAAAATAAGCCTACCTATGTGTATAAGTCGACGTGCATAACACTATAAAAAGTGGCTTGAAGACGGGTTTTGATATATATATATATATATATATCCGTTCGTTACTTCATTGATACACCTAACGCAATAAAACGTGGTTTGATAGACGGGTGTTGGTGTTATATACACTTATATATGTATATAAATACATACATATATATCCGTTTATTATTTCCGCTCGCTTGCTCGTTTTGCGTATTAACTACTCGTAAAAAACGCGCCAATAGAAGTTTAACTTCAATAAATAAATAAATATGCATATATGTATATATAATATACGTACTAAAAAAGGGTACGAGGAAATATTATCCATTAAAACAAAGAGCATTTGTTTACTTAGTCGAAATTCAGATAGAGGAAAAATACAGCAATTATGACAAGCCTATTTTCACCGGATACTGTGAACAAAGATGTCTGACGAATCTAGGAAATGTTACGTCAGAAGATAATACCGGTCGACATTTTCGAAAACTTACGAAATATTTTTCTCGGTAATGTTTTAAGACAGTTTATGTATTTATTATCCACATCCGATTATTATTAAACAACACAAAAACGGTTTAGTTAAATTAGGCTGAGAAAATAGAAAAATCCTCGGCTAAATATGATTAATTAGGAAATCTAATTTAAGTACCACGCTATTAGTTTACATTTCTATCGTGGGATTCAATTCGCCGGTTTCCTCCCGTTAAATTAAATTTAGTTTGTAAACTTAATTGAGGAACAATGTTCTCGTATTATCTACTGCCGAAGTTAGTTTTAAAATTAACGGGAATGAGGTGAGTTTTAAAACTTTTTCTCGAAAAATATTCATTTTTATTCCATAATTATTATTTTTCTCTTCATTAACTTTTTTTTTAATGCACTCAAGCGTTCTCGTTGCTAATACGTTACGTTACGATATTTCATAATTTACGAAATTTTTACGAATGAGTGCTCGCAAAAAAAAATAATAATTCAAAGGTTGACTACAGCTGTCTCTTAAACGTAAGTTTCTAATTTCAATCGGTACTGACGTTAATAAATTGTAGGGAATAATATCAAGAATAATAAAAAAATACACAAATGCCTATATACATATGTATGTATCTAACAAGACTGTATGTGTGTTTGTTATGAACATTATTCCTTGTAAGCTGCATATTTCTTTTTCCATGCGCTATTAAATGGAAAGTGGAACGTGGATCTTAAACAATGGCTTACCTCTACGATCGATACTGAGTCCATTATTGTTTAATTTATATACCGCTGATTTACCGCAAACGAAAGCTCTAAAATGTATTTATGTGTAGACCCGGCTACATAAAACACATAGCTTTACATAGCACAAATATCGTACAGGAAGATTTGTGATGATTAGTAGATTATTTTTTAAAAAATTGCGATTAACATTAAACAGCGACAAGGCAGCTCTTGTCCATTTCAGTAATCCGCTATTAAGAATGTAACTAAGTATCACATTCGGCGAACGTAAGCTACAACTCGAAGAACGTGTAAAAACATATCCAAACTCTATGAACGTAGTACAATATGTTCGCAAAACGAAGTTTTAAAAATGATCTATCCTATGATTATCAAGTGGAAAACAAACAATGAATCATATTCTCGAGGCATGTAAAACCCTTATGGATGGATGAGAGGATATTCAAGTAGTATCAGGCGAAATTATAACATAGTTACAAAATTTTGAAATGAATATTTTATATCCGTAGACAGACGACATCATCATCACGCAAAATGTTAACAACAATAGTTATATTTAATTTGTTTTTTAAGACTAATGCTATTTTATGCTAAAGTTTTTAGATGTTCATAAAAAGCACAGATACATACATTATATATATAGCAGATATTTATCTATTTATACTGTATACGTGTGCTTATTATGAAAGTATTTAATCAAAGGTGTCACTTGTACGCTCCTTATTTCCTCAATTACGGGATTTATATTGTGTAGCAGAATTTTACATTGTGTAGAAAATTGAGGAGATTGGATAAGATAGTAAGGTCATCAAGAAGGATACCAGACAAGGAGGAGGTAAGTTTATACCATAACTTGAGGGAATTAAATTGGAGACATTCTACGAGGATATAGAAAATTGAAAGATTGGAATTAATATGCTGCAGAGTGGAGCCGGTGCCTTTTGCAACAGGTAGCCATGCGTAAGTAGTGTATGCCCCAACCGAAATCACTTCTTCGGCATAGGTGTGACTTCCATGGATGGATGCTGCTTAATTCAGCGGTTTGTTCGTGCACAGGATGAACAGTCATCGTTGGTTCCATAGTGAGTCCAAAATTAATTCCAAGTAACGAACAAAGCCAGATGCTGGAACTGGAATGGCTGAAACAAGACGAATCACTGCAACTTCCTTGGCTGCTTTATCGACAACTCATTTCCAGGGATTCCTGACTGAGGGATCTAGACAAATATAATGACGAGAGGAAACCTGAAGTTTGACTATTGTCATCGTGATTCATATTTTACAACCTTCGTTTTCATTCCTTTAAGCTTTTTCCATAGTTTCAGCATCATTTTCTAAAGTTGTTCTTGATTTTTGGCTATTAGTATAATATCGTTTACAAAACGAAGATAATTTATATATTTTCCACATATCACTGGTTTCCCATTTCAAACTTTTTAGGGCGAGTTCAAGAGTAGCATTAAATAACTTCGACGAAAAAAGTGTCGCCTTGTGCCAATTCCTTTTTTATGTGAAATTTCACCGTAACGTCGTGTATTTGTATCTGTGACTTGGTTGTATCTTCAATATCTCGTATCAAGTCCATATATTGTTTATCCACTATTTTCCAAAGCGTTTAAAATTTCCGGAGCTGCATGAAGTCAAATGCTTTTTTCAAGTCTAATATTCCTATGTATAAGTGGTATATTCTTTATACTTTTCTATTAGAGTTACTAATGCTTGTATATGGTCTGTATTTCTGTAATTTTTTCTAAATCCTGTTTGTTTAATCGGTTATATTTTAATATTGTTTCAAGTGCGTAGATAATAAACTTACTGGTCCATAATTTTTTAATTTTTTTTTTTATCTCCCTCCTTATGTATCAGAATTGTAATCGAATTCTTCCAATATTTCGATAGAGCTTTTTTCCAAGAGACATCTATTGCATAATTGTTGTAATTCGGATATATAGTTTCTTCGCCTTTTCTTATCATTTTAGGCGGAATTTCGTTGGCTCTCTTAGATTTCATTTGCTTTATAGAATGTCTCATTTCTGTTTTCAATATTGCTGGTATTTCTTTGTCAACATCTGCGCGAGTCTGTTATCATTATTGGCATTATTTTCTAATTTTTCCTCTTAATTATTATACAGAGGATTCGTAGTAGTTATGCACCGTGCGTAATATCTCATATTTATCTCTAATTTCTCTTTGTATTTCGTTGCATGTAGATGCTATCTGGTGCTTTGTTTCTTTTAGATTTCTTCTACTTTTTCATATAATTTCTATTATTTTTGAAACCTCATACTGTAATATATCTTCTTTAATTTTTATCCTTATTTTGTTAATTTCGACGTGCTCTATGGAGTGTCTGCGCCTTTGATTTATAACATTCCTACCATTAATTGTATAGTAGATGCGGTGAGTTTTTTTTTCCCATCCACTTTTATGTAATATAAACTACAACTGGTGAAGATAGATTTAGTATTTAGTATTTGAAATAAAAAAGCTAGTAAAATGAATATTGGTAAATTTTCAACGGTTTAGCCATATAATTTTTTGTGTTTCTGTTTATTTGTCAACGTCTTTTTGTTGCAAACAAAAATATTTGTTACTTTCGAAGATAACGATGTTAACGTACGATTGTTATTCACACAGAAGAGAATATTAATTTAAAGTTGGTGGTTGTTCTACATCGTTAGAAAAGCTTCGTCCGAAGGTGTTCCTTACAATTTTTTCAACTTTAAAGTTAAACCGATCGTTAACATCCTGTAAACAACCAACATCGTTTAAAACACAAGACCATTTTCCGATTACTTAAACAAATAAGTTTAACGAAGTCAGAGAAAAAAATTAGCTACAAACTTTAACCCGGGCGTTGAGATATATATATATGTACACACACACACACACACACACACACACACACACACACACACACATATATATATATATATATATATATATGTATAAAAATATAATGCATATTTTTTGAAATCAATGAAGTGTAAAACGAATCTGGATGCATGAAGTTGCTTTAGTGTTCGCATTTCCAGCAGGTGAACCGAACAATGCAATTTAAAACACGTCGACATTTCGTAAACCAGAATATATATATATATATATATATATATATATATATATATATATAAAAATATGTATGTATAATACCGTTATACCTTGCGATACAAACATGTATATTTAAAATTTACATTGAATGTAATATTGAACATCGCGTAGACTGTGTTTTAGTGAAATAGAAAAATTGATCAAAAATAAATTCCTACTCGCAGAATTTAAAGATTACTCACAAAGCATCAACATTGATAGTAATGTAGGCGACAACGATTATTTAATTTACGTTTTCCGTTCAAGTTTTGTTTAATGTTTTTTTCTTAAAATCACTATAAAAACATTAGTATTGATTTGTATGTAATGAAAATCAATTAGTATGTTTATCAAAGCCAGGTTTTTATGCAATAGAGAAATTGCAAACTAGTAATCGAAAGTAAAGGAATATTAAAACTACGTATATTACTTACACTCACATAACCCTATATATATATATATATAAAGGTATCATCAAAAAGAGTCGGTTGACAACATCACCTAAATATTGTGGTCAATCCCAAGTCGAACTAGCTAACGACGCATCAGTACACGCCAATAGAGGGTGGTTCTCCATTCGGTTTTTCCATTATTTCATGCAATTTACTACTCATTTACTAATTGGATGTATAGCTGGATGGATTAAAGACTTTTTTTAAAATAAAAAATTATTGTTTCCGATGGGATTCGAACTCAGTTCGTGCGAGTGAAACGCGAAAGAATCAATGCCGTATCAAGAGGGTCTTTACACTCCTACACGCATGTATATATATACATACACACAACAAACATACTCGGTATATTGGGCATCATTACATGAACTACTAAACAATAACATTTCACATTTGATATTTTAAAAATATGACACTTTTTTGTTACTTTACTTTTTTTTTTTAAATGTATAAAATGTCGCTTTAGTTCATTTTCACATACTTCTTCCTTAGTTCTTAGATCATAAACGCTATTATAGTTGTTATATAGATATGCTCGTAAGTTTATAAATGAACTCCCACACACGCATGAACGAGCTAAATTGTGATATTTTAGACATTATAACAAATGAGTAGTTTCAGCGAAAATAGGTGCTAATACAATAATTTATATTAAATAATCTACTGATAGCCTGAACGAGATACCCTTCTCATAAAATATTTATATATAAAAATGTGGTGGAAATCTCGCTCATTCTAAATGCTGATTTATTTTGTTCGTATATTTTTTTATACTACGTACGTTTTCAAACTATCAAACATACTTGTGCTATAATTTTTCATACGAAAAATACTGTTGCGTTTTTTTCCCGGTTATATTTTGAAACATTAACGAAATAATTTAATTCCATTGAGATGAGGACAATGCTCACCTAAGAAGACGTGTTCATTATAGAAGCATTTAGAATTGAAAAGTAAAAACATGTTTTATATGCTCCGTTTTGTACCAGAAATACACCTTTGGTGCGCATTATTAGAATATGAAAAAAAAAAATCTATTTTGTTTCTTGTATATAATAAGACTTTGATTAAACATTTATAGAGAAAAAAAAAAACTGTTTTATGTTGTATGCCCACAATTGTATAAACTCTAAAAACAATAAAAGCTGTATGTGCACCGTCATGCTCGTCATGTAACATACCCCTTACTATTCCTCACATTCGCCTATCATGTCCTTTGTACTCAGCTTACCGTCTTACTGTTGGACTTGCATCCTCTGTAACCGAAATCCTAATTCACCATCTGCTGAACCTAAACTTATAACTTTCCTTACTTTACCCAACCTTCTCCTCTTAATCTAACTATCCTTCTGTGCCTCTGGCCTTAGAAGCAGTATAAGGCACGTTTTAAAAAAAAAAGCTGTATTAGTAAAAATAAAAAAAAATAAAAACGATGAAAATGAAATTACTGCGATAATTTTAAGTAGACTAAAGTTTTAAAATGACAATTTAGCATATCACCATGTTGTTTAAACGTGTCATATTTATTATAGTAATAAATTCCGAACGTGAATGCTATAAAAATAGTCTCTCAATGATAACAAACAGAGTATACCTATTATATTTTTGACGTAAAAATGTAGTACACATATAATGTTAGCGTGTTATCCGAATTCGAATGTTTTTATGTGGTTGTTTATATCGTGATACTTTTATACTATACACACACATATGCATTTAATACTATTTTACATTTTCGCGTCTAAACAATTTTTGAAAGAATATACCTCTTGCTTCTTCTTCTTTCGTATAGCCAATGCGGAGGAGGACTCGTTATAAATCTATATCTAAATTTTGATTCCATGTCAGCATAGCTGCTACATCTACTCGGGCAGCCACAAGCAATATGTTCGACGGTTTAACGTGAGTGGCCAAAATCACAAGAAGTATCATTTTTGAAGACGCCACCGCGTTAACATCTCATTTAATTTAATCCTTCCGTGCTAGATCTAAGCCATTTACCTCAGCGTAGTGCTGAGTTATCAACTTCCGGTTACCTGAGTTTGAATTGCGCCACTGTTGGTGCCAATTACGAATACTTTCGTATCTCTCCGTTATTCATTCTTCTACTAAGACATATGCAGACCTCAATGACTCACACCTGCAGCATGTTTATTATAAGGAATTTCGGTATAGCTTTATATTTTGTCCATTCGCGTGCTACAAGTACCTTCGTACATCTTGAGAACCATGATATGGCTAAGTACTCTGGTAAACAATCAAGTTGTATTGATTTGACCGTCCTTGTACCCTGCAATTAACCCCATATCCATCCAGGTTCATTTGTAGGATGTGTACATAGTTTTCAGTCTGAATACGAATACCATAGTTCTGAAAAGAAGTGTTTCTGTCATTGTTTCGTGGTTTCCGTATTATATAGCGTCAAGTAATTATTGTTCGCCTCCAATTTTTGAATGTTTTAGCCCCATAGAAAAAGGAATTATAGCGTTGCATCGAAAGGACTAAGTTACATGTATAACTGAATTCAGATTAGATAGAACAAATAAATAAATAACGATAGAAAATAAACAAATAAATAAATGTGTATATAAAAACGGATGATTGCAAACATAGTTATAAACTGCGTCTTATTAAATACATGTTATGACAGAAATTATAGAAGATTACGTTTTAACCATCTGCGCTTATATTTATAATTTGCGTAACTTTTAGTAGTCTGGAATCGTAATACCCTATTTTTTGAATATATATGAAATATTATGAGAAGAAGAATTTTCAAAAAATTTCTAAAAAGCCATCAGTATATAATCTTTAAGGTAAGGCAATGATGTAAAGTCATTCATATAGGAAAGAAAAGTTGGCAGAATATAATATATATATATATATATATATATATATATATATATATATATATGGTATTCGTATGCAAATAAAATCATATACTCGTCACGTTACTAAAGAGTAAAAGTATAATGGAATGTCATTTCCGATATTTCGGGCGAACGAAGACATGATTTTTCTTTACGAATACCATATATATATATATTAAATTCCATTACCTACGCCTATTAGGTATGCTCACATACCCACAGAGCCCTAAGGAACATCACACACGAATCTCTTACTAGAAATGGAATCCCTTATATTAAGAACAGTGTGTTTGTTACTGACGTACCAAATTACAGAATTAATGTGTATACAATTTGCACATTTTTATCTTTCCTAACTAAATATGTTAATTTTGTGTTCGAATTGTTTAAGGTCTGCATCCACAAGCCAATTGCTGAGATAGTAATCTCAGTTTGAATGGTTTCAGTTTCTGACAGTATCTACAAAATGTTACAGATGATGTAAAACTTGTGTTGTAAAATTATACCGAATGTTCCTAAGTACAACAAATTCCACATACGAATAGACAATTAAGAACTTATTTCGTACATTGACGAAGAGCTGCGGTAAAATTTAACAATAATTGTAAATTGCGCGATAATGATTTAAAATACTCGGCGACTTATTCGCTTTATACAAGCATCGTCTACATGAGTATTATCCGATAATTCGTGCTAGTTTATTATTTAAAATTGTTATTTCCTTAATGAGATTTTAAAACTTATTGCTTTTTATTATTATTATTTTTAAATCTACATTTTAGATAAATGCTGTTTGACAAGTTATACTAGAATGAATAATTAACATCGACGTCATTATCTGGAGACACTACTGCAATGCTACAGACGATAAATTGACCTTCTTGCGGTTGTTTTAGCTATCCCACCACCACTCTCGCAAATAAAATATGAAAAATCGTGACTTAGCGTCAGCTCGGCTAGCCGATAATACATGTAAACGATGAAATTCAAGAAAAAGCTCTTGGCAAATTCGGTTTAAAAATCTCGGCGTCCGGTAGTGGTTAAATGTCGGTGAAAAATTTTTAGTTTAATAATATAATTTCCTTTCAACAGTTTTAAAAGATATATTAATTTTTAAATAAATTTTTAGCAAAAAAAAACCTTTTTTAACAAATTAATTTATAGATTACCTTAGTTGTAACGACTGGCCGAATTAGCTGTCTGTTAAATCGCCCCAAAGAAAAAAATATATTGGATATAATCTATACGTTGATGATAAAATCAATAATAAAGTATAGATTATAAAATAGATCGTTAAAAATTTGGCTGTCGCGTAGTTAATTGTTTAATTAAAACAAAAAAAAAAACATACAATAATTTTATCATAAAAATTAAATAAAGTAAAAATACTTATGTATATATTTAATAAAAACCGTTTACTAGTTTCACTAGTTACAGCATCGTCAGGACTGAATAAAAAAATATAAAAACTGACAAGTAATTAAGTTAACCTTTGATAAACAATTCTCATCTTAATAATTTTATCTTTGGATATTTTTACAAAAACAATTAATGATAACATTGGAAATATAATAGCTTAATAAATTGCCGATTTACGGGTTTTAATATGTTTCGTCTCATACAAATATTAATAATATACCAATGCTTTTCACTCTGGTAATTAGACGTCAGTGTTGCACAGTTAGCAATGTAAAGTACACAAAGAAAGTAACACGTTTATCGTTTTATTCGGCATTTTTAATCAAAATAATAATTGATAATATATCTACGTTAAGAAATATAATAATCATAATAATAAAAGACTTTATAGATACTTATAAATTTACAATAACAAAAACTGAAAGCGTATATTCTCAGTAAAGGCATCCTTCAACCGTGCCCACTCGCTGCTGTCTTGGGCAATTCTCTCGTATTGTTTATTATATAAAAATTTATTTATCCTGCCTTCCCATCTGTCTACCTCTTCTTCTTTTACTCCTATTATACCAACTTTTTTCCTGTACGACCATCACTTTTAAAAGTTACCATATTTTTAGATTTTTCTTTGATAAATATATTTCTAATCCTAATCTTTTTTGTCGAACACTTAACATAGACACCTATACATCCTATTTTGGCTATTCTTCATTTTTTTCTCTTCAATTTTAGTTATGGACCACGTTTGAGAGTTACATGCCAGAGTTGGAACTATACAACTATAGAATACTTTACTTTTCGCTCTAATTCCAATGAACCTTCGGAAATATGTTTTAGAGACCAATACTTTTACCAAGCTAAATGATATTCTTCTATGTAATTCTCCTTTAGTTATATATCTTAATTTTAGTCTTTGCTGTATTATTTCATCTACGTATCCAATTTGTTGACCGTCTATTCCAATTTTTATTCGCTTATGTTCGTACTGATTTTTATTTTTTCCATATTCATACGTTCCTTCTCCGCTGCATCTAGCTCCACAATAATTCCTCTTAGCTCAACTAAATTTTTCCCTACCGACACTACATCATTCGCAAAAATTCAGAAATTCCCCATCCACATTAATACTCCTTTGTTCTCACTCCAGTTTCCTAAATACTTCTTCCAGAGTACAGATAAATAATAATGGATATCATGTTAAATGAACAAATAATAACGGTGGTAAAAGGCTTCCAATTCAAGTTTTGCATTTTTTTTTACATAAAAGGTGTAAACAATTGATACATGATGCAGAAGGCTTTCCCTTAATAATAATAACGAAAAAAGTAAACAAAAAAAAAAATTGCAGCGTACGATAACATAAAATAAAACAGAACAAACATTTAGCGCGATTAAAGGGATTCAATTTTAAAGTTACCATCACTAGGACGTTTTAAATTCAGTAATTTCCAAAATTTAATTTTTCTTAATTCAGATTTTTTTTATTTTGTTTTGAAAATATATTTAAACGTTGTATTCCACGTGGAAATATAATAATAAAAAATCGTAATTTCAGCTAGTAGTTTGTACATTAACTGGTCATCGTGACCACTACTTTAATATGTCATGTACCAGTCGTCTAAATTTATCTTTGCTGTATTTAATTGATATAAAATCGAAGTTATTCTTTCTGTTTAAATGTCAACGAATTTCCTACCATCTTCTCGCGAAGTCCACATCTGGAGCATGTTGATTTATATATATATATATATATATATATATATATATATATATATATATATATATATATATATATATATATATATATAAATTGGGACAAGAAAGACCGTCCCCGAAGCCATAAAAGTAAAATACTTAATAATGTAAACATACGGAATTAGAACAAACATGCGTGGAATTCAAATCGATACTTATAAATTAGTATAACCAGTCCACAGCAACAGCTGCTTTCAAAAGCCACACGTAAATTAGAATAGTAGTAATATTAAATTTCTGGGAATCATATATAGGAACGAAAATTCAGAGCCGTTCCTTCATTGAATATCAGACGGTCGACTAGATAGTTTCGGAAATATTCTACTAATAATCCGGGCAGTTTAAACGTTAATCTCTACTAAGCCTCGTTTTATCATATGGAACGGATTTACAAAACTTCACAACAAATTCCTACATCGCCAAGGTTAATGTTTATCAACAATACACAAAATATTTCACACGCATACACGGTAAATCGTTCGGTCATACGCGTGTCATTATAAATGCGAACTAGCACTTGTAATGTTAAGTTTATTTAATAATACGTTCCGATTTTTTTTTATTTTTTTTTTATACTAATTCGAAAAAATATATCAACAAATTGTCAAATAATTCGGCGGATTATATATATCATGATCATGTTCGTCATCGAATATTACCAAAAGTTTTCATATAAAATGGATTAGCGTTGAACGTATTCAAAACGGATGCGCAAGCATGTGTTGTCATGCTTAGTAAGGTGCCGCCGACTTCTCCGTGATAATTAAGAGTTAAATGATGATAAAAAAATTGTTGAAGGTACAGCGCTTTAACAACTATGCTATCGCGACAAGTGTCATTCATACATATACCCAGCGAAGACGGACACGGTTTTGTTTTTTGAATAGCACAGTTGGTAACATTGCTGCAATCCGAACCACGCGCTCCACGTTTAGCGTACATACGACAGATTCGTTTTTGTCCAGTTTCAGTTTTCATGGTATCCTATAAGGAGGAGCGGCCGTTTTGCGTGAAACGTTATTTTCGGCGTGAATCAATCACGACAGTGCAAAGAGAATTTCAACAAGAATTTAAAGTTACGCGTTTTTCTTTGTAGGGATACCTTAAGATTCGCGTTCACGAAACACGTCCACGAGATCTGGAAGACCTGAAAACTCGGATTTCTGGAGATATTTCAAAAATTCAGTGACCTATGCTCGAAAAAGTCTTCGAAAATGTTGTAAAGAGTGAATGAATGTATTGTTGCAAATGGCGGTTGAACGATATTATGTTTAACAAATTATCGTTAACTAATATCTCGGTTTCCTATTTTTAAACAAAATTTCATTCGAAAATTTTGGTCGAGTAGTTTTTCGGTTATTCCAGAAACAATAAAACCGTGCGTCTTCTCGCTCGATACGAACGTGGTGTATAAGTTAAGTAAATCAGGAAACAATGAATAATATTTTATTTATCTAATTATTTAGGACTAAAGGCTAACTGGACGTTTGCCTAGCGTAGTAATTACAAACGTACATACTTTATTATAATTATTGATTATTATTGTCAAGATATAGTTTGAGATGAGCGAGCTATTGTCTCACAATAATTAATAATAGTAGTAGCAGTATATCAAGCTGAAACGCTCCCTATGATTACGAGGTGAGTAAAAATTGCTCAAAAGCACAAAATTTTATTGTTTAAATTATATACAGAAAAATTAAATTCAGCCGCACTTTAAATGGAATTATTACCACTATGATTATCCGAAAATTGAATTGTTTTTTGTATATAATTATTATTACTAAAAATTAATATATATAATATATATAGTCGTTATCATTTCCGCGACTGGTAAAAGAATATTAAAAGAGAAGATAAGATTAGACAAAAAGTAAGAGGAAGTTAAGTAGTAGTAAATATATATTATACGATAATCCGAAGTGTATAATAACGGAGTCCGTAGGCATCCATCAAGTGAGAAATATATATATATATATATATATATATATATATATATATATATATATAAATAAATAACATTATAACGTGTATTATTATGAAAATGAGGAAAGATAAATAATATGAGTAAGGAATACGAATAAAACATTATGAAAATAAAAGAAAAGTATCAAGGGAATCAAAAATAATGAAATAAACCATACTAGTTCGACGTAATTAATTACGATTGTATTCGGAGTATAAGATAATCATCTTCGTTAAAAAATTGATAACGGGCCGTTTATATTTTTCTGTGTTTAATTCGCAGTAATCATAGGAGATTTGAACAGCCCAACACCATTACTAATTATTCTACACGAATATGTGTTACACAAATATTATATACGAAGAGAGAGACCACCAACGCGATATGTGGACAATGTCAAAATGATAACTGGTGCCAGTTCACTACAGCAAATGGCCAGATGGGCCCAGGACAGGGATAGATGGCGATCAATTACACAGAAAAATTAAAGTGAATCATAATATCACGATGCTCGGACCGTATATATATATATATATATATATATATATATATATATATATATATATATATATGTATGGTTTTCCACCTTTCGCGTTCCATTCTTTTGTACTTTTTTCTTTCACATATAATTTGAAATGTAAAGGAAAAACGGAAATATTAACGCATTTTGCAACCCTTCCTTAGTTTCAGCTGTTATCTCTATATAGTTACCAAATTTTATTGTATTCTATATTTTATTATTAATCATTATTCCATCATAATTTTTATTTTCTGAGTAAAAATCCATTATAAAATATGCACACCCGAATATGTAACAAAATTCGACGGGTAAAACAAACTATAAACGATCACGAACAACGAAACAAGTAATAACAGCAAGAAAAACGCACTGGTGGACCTGGGTCAGATTCGAATGCAAGATCGGCTCAACCAAGGGCAATTTTTTTTCTTTGTGTTGCACAGTCAACTGGATTTTCAATATCATTAGCAGACAGAATGCAAGGAATATTTTTTTAATAGTACTTTTTGCAATCTATGTCTTGCACGCTCTTCAAGATGAGGTTTTATTAGTGATAACGCGAGCTCTTTCAAATATTCTCTTCTGTTCCAACTATCATTTTAGTTGCGAAATTGTTTGGAGCTTACAAGTTAAGCGCCTTCTTATATGCATTTTATACTTTTCTAAGCCCCCCCGGGGGTTAAGCCCGGTAGCCCCTTATTCCGTGGGTGCGCCACTGCCACATCTACTTTTCATTCAACAAAGCAGCCGGCAATTTCTGAATTAGCTTCAGTCCGTAAGATATAAAGTAATCCTCACGCGAGGATATATATATGAAATTACAAAAATCTTTCCTTTAAATGTTGTATAAATATAAAATAATATAGTAAAAAATGTCAGTAACGTAATTGCATCAATTGGATAACAAAATCGTCAATTCTCATGAAATTATAAATTTGACCTGTACTAAATTTCTATTGTGAAATTAAACTAATAATAATAATAATAAGTTTTTATTTAATTAAATATTAAATATAATTCCGTAGTGTCAACTGACTACGCATAATGTATAATTTGTAGCTTATTAGAAGTAATGTTCGAAACAGCACCATACTGGCCAAAAGTATGTTATAATTGGTCTGATAATAATATTTTTATAGATAAACAATTTGTCGTTGATATTCAGATAGGATATCGAGTGTATGAGAAGGATATTTTCATTCGTTTTGACAACTATACGATTCACATCCTCTTAAAGGGTTAATCTTTTATCGAGAACCGCGCCCAAGTGTTTAACGTGATAACCCCTCACTCATTTGACTGTTTCGTTATCGTTGACCGACAAATATGCAGAGTATCACCTTCGAAACGATTAATATCGATATGAGAAAAATGTCTCGTTATAATTGCTTATATTGAAAAATAGTTCTTTTAAGGTTTGACGATTATTTTCATTTTATCGTTATTAAATCGAGTTGTTGATTTATCAGTTTTAAAATCAGACTGTTGTTTAAAACGCGTACAGTTTCAAATCTCGAGATTCCTATGAAATTTTATCACACGCACTATAAGAATCGGATTGTCTTTTAAAAGTTCCCGGTCAAAATGTACAAACTAATTTTTTATTTTTCATCAAATTATATCGTTAAGCGTTAAGCGACGAAGCCTACAAGAAAATCTCCATCGATGCGGTGATACAATTTATTTTATTGTTGAAGAAACACCGAGGAGCCTTCTATCGTCTGACCCTTTAAACTACTTATTTCTATATTGAACCGGAGGATAATGACCAACGAAAGAGTACATAATATAGCGGAATTCATTTATCTTTCTTAATTTGAAACGAGGTCGGCCGATAAATTTTAACAACTTTCAGTTTATACACACACACACACGTAAACTCGCGAAAAATCCAATTTCCAGTTGCGTAGTACCCTACAATATTTAAGTGTCAATCTGTGTTGGTCATAGAAAAGTCCCGTTGTTAGTCGTGTTTTTCTTCATCCTGAAAGTTGTCGCCAATTATTTCTTGTATCCGAAATTTCAGTTGCGTTCTGAAAAACAACTTAACATATACGCTGAAAAGATTTGGCGTGTATGTTTTTATAGCAACCATATAAACCACACACTAATGTAATGACAATAAAAAATAAAATATGCCGTTTTATAGAGATACAAATATAATGCGACGACAAAAGTTCATTGTTAAATAGTGAGCGTTGGCTAGCCCTATATTGATCTAAAACTGTTCTGAACAAACTTATCAACATCGGTAAATTGTACAAATACGATAGATTCCTTCCCCGTGGTATTCTTCCTGTAATTTTCTATTCATTAATCCACGGAGCAGGCTGTATCATTCTGGGTGCCGTGTTACATGAATGACCAAAATACTTCAGTTTACAATACTCGATTTCTTTTACAATTTCCTCGTATTTATTCGCACGTTGCATTTGTTCGGTGTTGCGTACTTGAGCCAATTTATGCAAGTATTCTACGGTACAACCACATTTCAAAGGCATCTAGTATTTGCTCGATCGGTTTCGTGATTACCCAGCTTTCAGAACGTACAAAAATACTGAGAATATGTAGCATTTTATTAATCTTATTTTCAAATCAAATTTTATATTTCTACTACAAATATTCTTCAAATTCGAATTTTCATCACTCTTTACGTACTTTTACTTTTCTTTACCGTAATCTACGAGTGACCCTGTAGGTAACTTTGTTTATCTTTCCAATTACCTGTAGTGGCAGTCCGTAATCATACACACACGACACACGGTAGTAACTACACCTAGGAATCGTTGTAATTCTTTTAAATCATTTGTTATTAGGATCGTATCATCCGCATATCTAATATTATTTACTTTATGCTCATTGACTTTAGCACCTCCTTCAAATTTGTTCAGTATTTCTTCAAATATTTCTCAGAGTATATATTAAAGAGGATTGGGGACATGATACAACCTTGTCTGACCCCCTTTGCTTATTACTATCTCTTCTGTCATGTCGAAGAAAAATACAACGGATTTCCATTATGAATCATTTCCGAAGTATTCCATACGCTATAAGTGAATTTTTAATGCTAACAAAATTGGTCATTTCCGTAATAAGGGATATTTAGTTTTATAAAAATATTTACATATCACGTTAAAAATTATCTAGTGTCGTCTAAAAATCGATATTGTACGCAAAATATTACCTTATGTTTTCTCCGCTTTGAGTCATTTTGTATGATATACCGAACAATTCGCACCTTTAAAAACGGGACTACTACTTATCAAAATACTGTTAACTGTTTATTTTACTAAGTGAACCACTTCGTACATTAAAATGTATAATTTCGTACCCTAAAAAAATCAACGATAATGCTCCAAAACAGCTCGAATTCGCTCAGATAATAGTTGTTAAGATCTGATAAACGACATAATTATATTCTTCGATATAACAGACAATGAAACGAGAAAATTGTAATTATCGATAGAAATCAATTTAATAGAAAATTACGCATAACAATTAAGAACAAACTAATTACATACTAGTTAGTTGTTGTACCCAAAACGTTATATGTTGCTGTGTTTGGTGTTCTAACAACAGAACAGATATTCAACGATTACAAAAAATACGAAATCATTTTTTAAGAATGATATTAAACAAACCTAAATACAACATGAAATCATCTTCGATATATGATATATTACACTTGCTAAGGTTTTGAAAAGTTTAGATATTTAACATTCAAATAAGAATGATATAGATGACAAGACTGAGGTATAAAAAGCAGAAATACCGACAACTGAATACGATATACATAATTACCATTATGATTTATTGTATACTTCGTATTAATTATGTATGTATATTTTTGTTTTTTATATACTTTCATACGTGTCAGTTATTATATTTGTCATTTACTTCTGTTTAACGTAGACTATCAGAATCTGCGCTTTCAATTTATTTTTAATTCCAAATTATTTATTAACTTATGTTCATAATTTTATTTTAGCACCAGTTCTGAGCTTCTTATATCCAATTCTTACTCCACGTCTGCTAATATTTCTTCCCTTACGAAGCGGCCATCATTTCAACACTCATTTTAATCATCTATTATTTTTATCTTTGGCGATGTGTACTGTTAGGGTTCACCTCAGTTTTGCCACTTGCTCTACCACATTGCATAACTTGTAAAAATATACGCGTATAGAAAGTATATGTTAATGTATACACATGTACATTTTTATGATTTTATTTTCATGTGATTTCGTGACAAGTTCATATAGGGTCACCCAGAGAAGACTGACGGTTTTGATTTTTGAATATCTCAAAAACTACCCGACCAAAATGTTTGAACGAAATTTAAGTTTTCGTTGTGCATGGTCGCTTTTTAATTCATGAGTTATTATCAGTTTATACGGATGAAATTTCAAGTATTTTCGCAATATACGAAGAACAGATTGTTTCGACAGGTTTAAAGAAGCAGCATGACAACCAGTAGAGCGTCAGAGACTCCAATTAATAGCTGCTTAAAACTCGATCGATGGTACGAACCGTTTTTTTTTGTCTAATATGTTTTTGAAGTGAAACTTCTATTGGTGCGATTTATATGGGAAGATAACCCGCAAAACAAGCGAGCGGAAATGACAGACGGAATATATGTACATATATAAATACATACATACATATATATATATATATATATATATAACCTATATCGGTTTACTGCTGGACGTAGGTCTCCCCAATCAATAAATTGGAGAGAAAATAGCCTAATCTCCCGTGCGGGCCAGGTAAATTGGGAGATACCAACAACACATTGAGCCGGCGGTCCACCATCCAAGTACCGTTGCTTAACTTGGGTAATTAGACGGAAAGCGGACGTACTCAACGCGCTATGCCCGTATCATATATATATATACCTACACCAACAACCGCGTATCAAACAACGTTTTGTTGCGTAAGGCGTGACAACGAATGTACATGTATATATACATGTATGTACATATATATATATGTATGTATATATATATGTATATACACACCTACACTAACAACCGCGTATCAAACTACGTTTTGTTGAGTAAGGCGTGTCAACGAATGGATATGTATATATATATGTATGTACATATATATATATGTATATATATATATATGTGTGTATATATACGCGTGTGCGCGCGTATACACACGCGTAAACATTAAAAAAAAACTCTGTATCGAATTTAGTTAAAATGTCTTTAAATTTCACTTCTTCTATGCACTCCCAAGGACAGATGTTTTTTTATCCAATTGAGGAAGCTGTCTCTCGAAAGTTTTCAACCCACCTTAAAATTGAATTGCGAGATGATACAGGTTTACACCGCGTAAGTTTGAATTATTTTATAAACTCTCTTTACACAGTTCATTCCGAAAATAACGTTCCATGCAAAACGCGCGTTCCTTCTCGTTATAGGATGCTATAATAAGTGAAACTGGATAAAAAACGAATCTCTGATGTGTACACTAAACGTGGAGCACGCGGTTTACGTTGTAGCAGTGTTACTAACTGCGCCATTCTAAGATCAAAACCGTCGGTCTTCTCCGGGTCACCATATGATCACATAACTTAGATAATGTCAGTTTTTTTATTGTAAATGCGTAATTTACATCGACATCACAATCGTGTAGTTCTGTAATGTTGTGCGCCGGTCATTCAAAAATATTTTCTTTATTTGTTTAAATGTACTAAATTATGGTCGTTGAAACCACGTAGTAGAACAAGGCCAACGTAAAATTAGACACATTCTTTAGAACACCCTATGTTATATGCACTATGCACAAGCATACATATGTATATATGACATATATGTGTGTCTGTGTACGTAAGGTATGTGTAGTACAAATATTTAAATCTACTCATCAAAAATATTATTAAATACTACGTATAAGCTGTAACCAAGGTAAATAGAAGTACAAGGTAGGTATCACGAACTAGGTGCGCAGTAGTCAAACGAGATTGTGACGTAGTTGGTACCCATCACAAATCCAGTTTTGTTATAGAACGACTCATTTCGTTATTTCTCTGGCGTTGTTTCGTATTATTTCGCCCGGTTTTTGATTTGTGATTATGGCATTTTCTTATTTTTTAGTGCAGAATTCCTAATTTTATCATTTAAAGTATTTTATTTCTAATTACTATCAGGGAAAGACTGCATAATATTTTTATCTCACCGATTCTTGACCTTTCGCACATAAATTGGTTAAATTTTTTATTATCTTATTAACATTTATATTATGCCTTGTTGTGCTATTTTCGGGTGTTGTAATCATAGCCGAGATGCTCATAAATTAGGTATTAGCTCTCATCGGTTTCCTAAAGATAAAGTTCTTCGAAAGCAGTATGAGCAGAAGGGCTGACAACATCAATATTGAAAGTGCTCGCGTATGCTCTTTTCATTTTAATGAAAATGTTTCGAACGTGATCTGCAATCAGAATTACTTAAGAACAACACAAAAAATATATTAAAAAAAAGATTTCATTCCTCATTTCATGATACCAACTTTGACTGAGTTTATGTCACATAATGATAATGAACGCAGTGAGATGAAAAATTGAACCACGTTCACGGTGAAAAGAAAGATTTGTTAAAAATGCTAGCTGGTTATGTTGCATATCGAATGAAAAAACGAGGGTTAGATACTGCTTTTGAATACGGCCATCCAACAGAATTCAATCCACCTAAACAAATGGGCTGGCTCGCTACAATATCGAGGGGTGCTTTAATGAATCCCACCAAACAATGGATAAGCATTATATACAATATGGAAAAAGACTGTAACAATAACCACGACAGTAGCATTAATAAGAATTCGGACGTAATGAAAACACTGATAAACGCATTGAAATCGAAATACAGTAACACAGGTGTTCACGAATTCGCCATTTCGTGTTATGTTAGAGCACGAACATTTATCAGGATTAAGACGCTGAACAAGGAAAAGTCCAGCAAAAGAACAACTCACGGAAACAAAAATACCAACGACGGACGAAAAAGAAGAATCAATTAATCTAATTACACTAACTACAATTCGGCGAGTGAGACATTTCTTTATGCACCTAGATTTTTGTTACATTTTATTATTTAAAATTTTAAATGTTCATAAAGTAATAAGTCTGTGTATCTTCAAATGCACGCATGTGTATACTCCCCAAAAGTCACGATTTAAAGATATTATTTACTGTTTAAATTATTTTAAAAATGAAACAGCACTAAACTAATTGTGAGAAGTGGTAACACAGCTGTAATTAATACGATATTAAAATAAATTATTTATGTAGAAGAGGAAATAAAACAAAATTTTAAAAATAAAAACTAAACTAAAAAAAACACCATTTAATCAAAAAGAGTGTTCACGCGATATTTCTTCTATACAGGGGCGGAGGCCAGTTGGGTACCAATGACGTAGTAGTTGCCAGCCGGTATGCGCGTGATACCTACCGTGTATTCTATATACCGTGGCTGTAACGTTAAAAGGAACGAAATATAACTACCGATACGAACAACGTTCAAATACTTAACAAGAATATTAACATTTTATAATGGCTAATAGCAAAATAATAGATACGGGCGAGCCATAAGCAATTTTAATAAATACAAAGCCGTTTCAGTAAGATAAACTATCAGCAGACCAGCCGAATATACACGCGCAAAAAAAAAGCAAAAAAGATGTTACACTATATAAACGTGCGTATAGCTAGGTATATTGCTGCGGGAAAAAATAGATACTAATTGGATAAATAAATAGGACGATGCACATAATCCGAAGAAAATACCTCCGATGATATCTTCATGATTGAAATTGAATTAGCCACACCATGTACTGCAAAATAAAATGATACCGAACATTACAAAGCGTGACGATAGCTAACTTAATATTAATTCTTAATATAAAATTACTCTGACGTCACGTGTGTAATACATATGTTATATGTATGTGTGGGTATATGTATATGTATTTAGTATATTAAACGATGTATAAAATTAATTAAATAATAGAAGATTTTAACCGAAATAATCGGAAACCCTGACATTAATATAAAAAGTTTATAAACGAATTAAAAAAAAAAACACTGTACAAAAATGTCGGAAAGAGTCAGGATGGTATGGAATATGAGAACAATTTATCGCAATTAGTTAACTCGTTTTTAAATAATAGATTCTATTATGAAGTTCATGTGGAATCGACGAATTACTACCGAAATGCTGTCAAAATATTATATATACTCATATATTATATGTATATATACATATATATATATGTATGTATGTATATAATATACGCTTTCTGAATTAATAATTATAAGAGTAAATCAAAATCGAAAAAAAACAAGGAAAATCAACAAATAAAGAAATTTTGGCTTATCGAGTTTTAAAATTATTACCATCCGATTGCTGAATATCGCGGGTATCATAAGCGAATTAGTCATCAAAATTCTGTATTTAAATGAACATATGTATATACATTTATATATACATGTATACATATACAAACAGAAATGGATATGGGGACGAATAAACAGAGATAGATCATCGTATTTTTGAAACTTTTCGTATACTACTAAGTTATGTTGACGACAGCGTTTGTTATTGGAAATGTTCCAATAGACAGCTGAATAAATCTCTACGAATAATAAGAATATCTATATTCCAATGAAATACTTTATTACGGGTTTATAGACAGCTGGAATGAACAATCGAACTTCTAATTACTTGAGTTTTAATATTTTTCGTAAAACGACCTACACAGATTATATTAGTCTTTTTATTCAAGTTCACAAAAAAACATACATTTGTATCACAGACTTCCACTCCCTAATACAATTTCCCTGAATTCCCAGAAGTATTCTCTAGAACTTAGTGTTATTAAGCACATCGCAACTGTCATCGATTATAACCAAAATTTAATTCGTAATTTTATATGTTTAAAAAACATAACCAAATTTTGCAGAAACCGCCAATAAACCTTCTAAGAAAGTGATAAAATTACCTTCTTCCCGCCGATATCAGTTTGTAATATTCGTTTAAAAAATATAATTATAATGCAGCCATTTTTCGCGAAAATAATTTATTTAATAGAAAACTGTGTGCTAAAAACTTTTTTATTTTTATATCCATTATGGCTTCCCCAGGCAACTTATGATGATTATAAAATCGTATCTAGCCGATAGACAGTTCGCTATTAAGATAAATGACACCTATTCGAGTAGTAAAATATTATCTGCTGGAGTTCCGCAGGGCAGTATTCTAGGACCTTTCTTATATATTTTATATATTAATGATTTGCCACAATTTAGGGATGTCGATACTTCTCTTTACGCGGATGACACTGCTTTATTTACATCTTCCTATCGAATCGATACAATAACAAACAGACTCACCAACAGTTACTATAAAATATATAAATACTACACAAAATGGAAAATTAAAATTAACATCGAAAAAACGGAAGCTATCCTATTTACTAGACGTAGACTACAAGTAACTCATCACATTGAAATAAATAATACACGCCTATCTTGGAAGTCCCGATTAACATATCTTGGTCTCACCATGGACAAACGATTGTCGTTTTATGATCACATCAAACATATCACGGACAAGCGCACTCCCGATTATACAAAATTTTCCCTATATTTAACAAACGCTCTAAAGTCAGTGTTAAAAACAAGCTAATAATATACAAAGCGTACATATTGCCGATATTATTATATTCCCGCCCAATTTGGTCTGGTGTTAGTAAGTCCACCATTAATAAATTGCAAACTGTTCAAAATAAATGCCTGCGTATCATACTCAATGCTCCATACTACACTAAGATAACAGAAAACCAGCCTTCTATCTTTGACCTTGTACAGGAAAAAGCTAACAGATTCTATAGCAAATGCCTGACTATCCAGTATCATATCGTACAACGTATTGGAAATTATACTCATGACTCACTGACCCGGAAATATAAAAAATATAAACACAAAAGGATTAAACATTCGTTGCTTTAGCACCAGGTTGTCTAACTATGAGGTCGTTATAAATTAATCTCGTTTTTAAATTAATGTATCATTATTTCACTCTCTTTATTTCCTTATTTATTTAGTTATATTAATACATACTATTAATATCTAAACCATAATTAATTTCTTTATCTTTCGGCTATGCAGAGGTTTTTTTTAGTTGTATTTTTCCCTGTAAAAATATAGCATAATTTATAAACTAATGTATGACCTCGTTGTACGCTAACTTTAAGACGCGTAGTAAGAGCGTTAACGCTGCTCGGTATGCGCATTTTTATTTACTCATCTTTTCTGTAACTGTACAAATTATCATAAATATACTCATTTGTATTTGTATTTGTATAAATAGGAACAATTTCTATTATCCTACCTACGATCGCTAACTCTTACACGTTTCCCTAAACAACCGGTTTATCGATTCCTGTAATTTTCAGAAATAAATATTTTCAATCATCTCCGTCCGATTGTTTAATAAAGAAATGCCGGAATCTAAAACGTTTGATTTGTCTACATCACAAGGTTGAATTTTATTAGTTTTATTATTTATTTTAGTCCTGATGGTGCTGATGTAATACTGTATAAAGAGTACTTTTGTTTTGTTTCCTTTAATTTTTACCGGTAAACAATATATACATAAGAAAGATTAAAATCGACCTACTGAAAGGATTATAGAAATCGAGTATTCTAAATTAAGCTATTTATTATTTATAGGGCTTCTTATACTCTATTCTAATATGAAATGGAATATAAACAAAACGCAATGAAAGTAAAAGTAGCAAAATTTTTACATGAAAAATAGAAAGTTTAATACGCGTAAAATTATTATATATATATATATATATATATATATATATATATATATATATATATAATAATATATATATATATAATATATATATATATATATTATATATATATATATTATATATATATATATATTATATATATATACATTATATATATATATATATATATATATATATATATATATATATATATATATATATATATTAAAAAAAAATAGCCGTTACGGAAGAACGCATTTTGAAAAACAATCGTTTAATAACCATAACTTAAGAATTATCAGTTACGTTGATTAAATATCCTCCATTCATGTTCGTTATACGTAAATTTCATTCGCCTACAATCGTACTTACCGACACACGTAACATTGACATTATGAAACGCAAAAATGTCAATAGAATTACAGTAAGATAAATTTAAATTTATATATATATAGATCAAGATCACAATACGCTTATATCGATCAATTGCTGCATGTAAACATTCCCCCTTTTCTTGTATCTATGGTGATTATCGGCTGCCTAAGCTTTTATATCATCCTGTCATCTTGTGCTCGGTTGATAGCAACTTCTGTATCCTTCCATTAGCACAGTCATTTCGTTATTTGTTTTGTGCATCCGTCATCACTTTTTCACCTAAATGGCTTGACTAGCTTCGTATCAACTGCGCTACACGTTTGACTGCCTCTGATAGTTTAGTCTGCTTATTATCCATGCATTAGGTTTCCTGTCTGACATCTTAATCCCCAACATTAGTCTTTCGTGGGATTTCTGAGTTACGACAAATTTCTTAACTATATATTCCGTCGGGTTTTATATTTCTGCTCCATATGTAAGCGCGGAAGGACGCACTGTTCATTCACTGTCTTTCTTAGTATATCTTTATTCTTGAACACTTTGTTCAACTCTCCAAGAGCTATTCACGAGAGATGCATTCCTCTTTTTACTTCCTTAATCATTGCTTTCTTCTATGTGTTAATTAATCGACCTATATATACAATATATATATTCACAGATCTGTTCAGTATCTGCTCATCTATTTTTATTTGTAATTTCGGAGACGTATTGGTTTTGTTGATGTTTATTCTTAATTCTGTTTTGTGGAACAGTTGTGAAGGTCAGTTAATAAAGGCCTCGTAGCGTAGTTAACGTTCTGCTCACACGATCTGAGTTGAATTACATCGGGTAGGAGAATTATTCATGTTAAAAAGACTCCTAACCAACTCTACTATACGTCCAACTAGTCGATAAATGGGTACCAGCTTGTGCTTTGAAATTACGAAGCCGGAGAACGCTATGGCAAACCATTCCGTATTGGTTTTTCAGGATGCGTCTGTTTGATCGGTTGTCTATCAACCTTCGGATTGATAAGGGTCGATGAACTTTCTAGTTGACGGAACTTAAAGAAAGAAAATTGCGGCATCTAAGTCATATGAAGAGGGTAACAAATACGGTACGTGTGCGTCATTACGAAAGGAAAACTTTCGGGAAAAAAATACTAAAAAGCCGTTCTCAGAACACGTGGTCGAATAACTTTTTTGCACCACGCTCATTGAAATGTTCAGGTCTGCAGACACTTCGTGACGAAATCGGCGGATAATGTAGAAAAATAAGTATAAGTACACTTTATTTTTGCTGGAAAAGAAATATCGTTAAGCGCTTCTTATATTTACATATTATATTTCTCGAATGTACACGAGTTAATTTTAATGCTCTTTAATTGATGGGGGTAACTTATTTATGATAATTTGGAATATACTGCGTAAATTACAAAATAATATAGATTAAAAAAATAATAATAATTTGCACTATAATAGCGTTCATCGTGTCGATATTACAGTTTCAAAAAGTCTCACGTTAGCATTAACGCCGGAAATTAATCATAACGGCAAGTTAGATTATTTACAGCGATAAAGCTAAATGAGCGTTACAAACAAAAAACGCGCTAATGATTTTCACAATTGTATATTTTTCTAAACCAAACTATGGAAGAAAATTTTTTTTTTTCATTAAGATTATTGTGACGACTATGTAGTCTTTGACAATAACGACGTTAGAAGAATTATACTTCCAATGAAGTGACTCCGGACTTAATTCATTACTTCGCTAAATCATACGGTTAAGTCGTCTTTAATCTTCATTGTTGTGCCGGAACGGTATGACTTCAGAAACCTGGTAATTTCATCGATGGCCGTTGTTTAAGTCTTGGTGTATGTTATTATTGCGTTCAAACCATATGCGCGGATGATCGTACGAAGTGCAACGTTTTGGCGTCTTTCTATAGTGTCTCTATATTGGGAATACTAGTCCAACCCCGCAACTGTATTCCATAAATCCAAATAGGTTTAATAATGGTCATATACAAAAGTCGTTTATTTTCAATAAACAGCGTTGAGTTCTTTCCTATTCGTCAATAAATACCACTCATTTGAAATGTGAATGAATTATTTTTATTATTCACACACGGCGTTCATAAAGTATGTTTACGATGTCTAAATTTTTTAAAAGTAGAATTATATAATCACACTAAACGAATCTTATTAAAGTCATTTAAAGTGCGGAAGACATAGAAAACAGGAAAGTTTGCTGGTGTACCGATTTTCTCCTCTAGTAGAAATATTTATCGAAACGCTTCAACTCCTATATAATAGACTTAGTAACTTTCTAAATTAATACTACCTTTCCATCGAGATACTAGCTCGCATATAGTTCAGTAGACCGGTTTTACAAACACACACACTATGAAATAAAAACAATCGGTTGCTTCAATTTCATCATCGTCAACCATTGAATCATTAGGTTCGTTTTCTCCATTCGGTCCTGTTCCACGCTGTTTATTATTTCCGGCGTGTAAATTGTTCCCCGGTCTTCCTCTGTACCTGGTAATGCCCCTTCCATTACAGTTCGTTCTTTTTCGATGATATTCAATATGCTACGAGTTTCAGCTACTTTTTGAGAAACGTTTTCGTTACCTTTTCAATTCATTTTCATTTTAACATTTTCCTCCGGAACCACATTTCTGCGCTTTCGAGTATTTTCTTATTAATTACATTTATCGACTCGGTTTCTCGCATGCGTACAAAATTACACTAAGTACACCTGACTAATCATTTCTTCAAATCCATATTTCTCCACCTCTCAAATCGTTTGTTTTGTTCTGTGTACAGTTTTGTTATTAATTATAATATCATGTTTTTTTTTTGTTTTTTTTTTGTAAATGCGATCTCTCACATATAAGGATTTTTGTCTTGTTTCCGTTTATTTCCATGTTATAATTTTCTAAATGATTTTTTTATCTACTTCCGATATATCATCCGCAAACCTGATTACTGGTTACTCCATGTATATGTACGCCGATATTTCGTCTTTCTATTTTTTGTTTCGTATATTAGCTTTTTCTATATAGATATTAAACATGTTTGATCATTATGTAATTATCGAAATTGAACGACGATCACCCCACAAAATTCTACTGAGCACAACATCAACAAAGATGCGAATTATTAGATTAAATTATTTAATAAGTGTATTTTTCTCATAAGTTTCCTTTCCTAGAAAGTGTACCGCTCGTCGCAATAATGTTCTTCCACATGTATTGATAGCTCACATAAACGAGTAAAACCTGTTGAGAAAACAGATTGGGAAACAATAATGATAAAAATTTAATAAAAAAAAATGGAAAATTAACGCAATTATTAAATTAAGGTATCCGTACAATTGGTTGGTAAATGAGTATACCAATTCATTAAGTAAAAAAACTGCGGAAAGCAATAGAAAATCGTCCGGTTTTGCTTGGCGAGAGAGCGTAGGTTGTATCTTCAGCTTGATGGAGGTTCGCTCAGATGATGTCGCTTAACAACTTTCGGAATTGATATAAGACTACATTTCGAACGACTAAATTCAAAAGTAATCTTTGCTATAATAATATCAGCCCGCGGGCAACGTTAAACCTTTTGAACATGGAAAACAATTTTAGTTACTTAAATAAAAGCAATTTTAATCGTGTAAAACCTTTTTCATACAAGTTGCTCGGCAAGACAAGGTAGATGTTTCATTTCTACTCACTACATTTTTACGTATCAATCGCCTTATCTACATAAAAATGTTTATCTCGTCACATTATACATTTATTTAAAACTGGGGAATATATCTCCCGCCCGTACGATAGAGATGCCGCATGTTTGTACAGCTGCTTCACATAAAACGACCCATCATCGTTCCGAATAATACCTTATTCGTGAAACGTCCATTATCTGGCACTAGCATCATCTCACTTTTGGTAAAACGGTTTTTTACGAACAACTAACACTATAGCCGGCTATCTTTTTTCTATTATTATTATTTAGTTTTAAAAATACTATTCTGGGTATTTAAAATAACTTTTGTATAGTGGACGAGTATATTTTAACGTAATATATTTATGTATATAAATTATACAACGTTTTCTCAGTAGGAAAACAGTAGGAAATACACACACACATATATATATAGTAATTTTGGTTGTACAACGATGATAATGCAAATTACAAGCATTACGTGCAGAGTTTTAGAAAATCACGTTCTCGAACAGTATAAATACGACTGGAATTTATATTTCCTTTCATTAATAATTGTACTGGCAGATACAACTATAATTGTTATTGACATACTCAATAATAATAATAACTCCCTGAATCATTTACGATGTAGTCTTTATTATTTATAGCCCCATTATTTAAATAGGCGAATTTTATAAGTATACCGTTCTATTTACCTTATTTACATTAATCTCTAGATATGTGTGCGACGCTTTGCAGTTATGAGTCTGTGCTAGTAGATCTAATCGAGCAAGCATCCAAGCCAGATAAAGCGTTATCTAAGGGCAATCACTGATGAGCAACATTATTACAGTAATGATGATGTGGTTCAACGTCTGCTTATTCTATTTGTGAATGATGAGATTGAAAGATTCGTTACTACTCACAAAAAATGGATGTACCAGCACGTTGATGCGGAAGCTATCCCGTTACTCGACACGATGTATATATTAGTATAGATAGTATAGATATATCGAATACGTTTAATAGGTCTGCTGTTAATAATTACACCCACATTTAATTTAGATTTTGGTCACGATCAGATACAATCATAATTTGAGAATTTTGCTGATCTCAAACTTATAACTTAAATAATTTATTATTATTTTTAGTTTACTGATAGAATCATTACATCTATTTATACGGAACGATAAGGTCCTTTTACAATACATATGTACGTTAAAAACTAAAAGTAAATTATTGGCATAGTTGTATGGCCATGCAATTTCATATGAGTCTTTTAATTTTAATTATATATATATATATATATATATAAAATAAAATTTATACATTTATACAAAAATCGTCGTATGCATCCTAACAGCAACAAAATAGTAATAAATCTGCATACAAATTATGGATTTTATTAGATTTAACTACTGTAAATAAATTTCAAATAATTATATATTTTCCTATTACAATTTGTGTTCGATGTTAACATTATTCAGCCGTTTTTAATGTTTTTAATTTTATTCATAAAATATTAAAGTTTAAGAAATCACGAACAATGCACGTTCTCTCTTGCAGCTTTGAACGCTATTCATAATGTATCTAACAAAATATACATCTTATAGCGAAAACAATTGTAAAATTAATTAGTAAAAATACTGAACGATCCATTACATTCCTCTGGATACAAGCACATACTGGAATTGCTGAAAATGAACTAGCTTATAGGACAGCAAAGGAAGCAGCAACTGCATTATCTGTGCCTAATTTACCAGTTCCATTCGCAGATCTCAAGAGGTTCATGAGATCATCACTATTTCAGTTATGGCAAGAAGAATAGCAATTCATACCAACATCAAACAATCGATTTCAAGTTTATAAACAACATCTATTTCAACGTTGAATTATTTTCGTAATTTGGTGAAAATAATAATAATATTAATAATAATAAGAAGAACCGTTTCAGATGAACACGCGCATTTTGAAACGAATTTTATTTTATATTATATTACGACGGACTCCCTATATTACTACATATAAGGCTATCGGTTATATTCGGACTTCTTAATGTGTTTTTTTTTAGGACACGACTATTCGTATAAATTAAATAATTTGTACTATAATTATATAACATGTTTTATACTAAATTGTTTAATTTTAATAAATTTCAAACGATATAGTATTTAAAACTTATTTATATTTGCGTACGTGTTAAAATATACATATACAAATATGATAATTTCAATAAGCAAATTAGAATAAAAATTACTCGCTTAATGATTAAATAGAGAATACAATATGCGCGAATCTTTGTTACCGGTTAAATAATTACTTGCGTTGATTTTTCAGCGTCTTCTTGAATTTTGCATAATTACATATCTTAATACTTTACTTACGAACGTTACCGCTTTAATTTTCTTAATAATTTTCAATCTTTTCTTCAGATCTAAACATTAGCTTCCTTTTCCTTCCAACACGAGGACCAGCACCAGACTAATCAACCAACTCTAGCCTCTCGTCATTTTTCCGAGTTCTCTATGTAGCATTATTTTCAAACCTACTACTACCGCAACTACGACAAGGTTTTACACACTGTCTACTCGATTCTCGACATATTCACGCGCATATATATATATATATACTTATATAACACCGTTCATATAACTTTTTATAGTAAACCTAAAACTTTAATGATTAATTATTTATAAAAATTCTTAATTAGTGTTTTTTAAATAAATTTGAGGTATGATATATATGACGATCGTTCTTATATAGATAGATAGAGAGAGAGAGAGAGAGAGAGAGAGAAAGAGAGAGTGAAAGGTGGTGAGAGAATTGGGAAATAAAAAAAAAGGGGAAATTTAACGAGGACCGAACGAAAAATCAATTAAAAGGAAAAAACGCATGTGACACATTAAACGCAGAAATAACTTCTATGTAGACAGACGGGAAGGCAGACAAATTTCACAAAAATGTATCAAAATGTTCGCGGTAGTAAAAAAATTAGAAATGACGCGTAATAAAAATACCGTTTACCGGAAACTCGCCATCAGACAGGAGCAATGGAAAATAGGGTACTTCATTTTCATACCATCATAGTTGTCCATGGTTTTAGAAGCAATTAATTATACACACCCTAGACTTTATATTTTGACTACGACCTTAATTTTATTACGGCAGAAACAAATTTTATTATTGCCCGTAAAATTGTATCGATGAAAGTAAAACGAATAAAAATAACGCGAGCCAGCGACAACTACGAGACAAACCTTTCGGAAGAACATAAAAGAATGCGCAGATACACACACATACACACATATATATATATATATATATATACAAATTCCATTCATACATATTATGGAGTTATATCTTTAGAACCGTGAAGGTTATTAACAAATAAATTATACATGATCAAAGCATTTATTATGTCGATTAGCAAACGTAATGTTTATTTTTTTTAAATTTCTACACGGCATAAAATTTTATTAAAATACTAAAAAATTCTATTTGTTGCATACAACATTCACTATTATAATCATTTCAGGATCACTTCATTTTGTTGATTATAAATTCGATCAACAAAGGAAAAATAATATTTGGTCATTTTCTCTTCTTACACATTCATTCGTCTCGTCTAATTTACTTTCTTTTCATGTGTGATAAATAACACAAAATTGAAAAATTTGAGAAGGAATTTACAATAATTAATGGATATCGAAAAGTTTAAACATAACGGAAAATGTATAAAAATCATAAAGGAATCCAGTGTATTTGCTCTGCGTGATTTGTTCAATACTGTGTGAAAAGGGTAAATTAACCGTTTCAACGTTAACATCAATTTTAATTCATCCTTATTAGAATCTTTTCCCGGGTTCGCTACATTTCAAAATTCGGTTTAACTTTTTTTTTTTTAAATGTTGCGGGTATTATCATGAATGTTTTGTTTAAAGAAACGACTTTATCAACCATTTGTCTAGCTAATTTGAATAATCTGTTTATTACTTTGTTACAACTGCCAAATTTATAGCTAGTCGCAGAGTCAATGCTAATTGGCCACTGAGGTTGACCGCTAGACTTTTTCTTATAGGGTTTTCTCGAAGTCGCAAGTACACATATTAATGCCCTTAAAGTTATCATTAGCAATGCTTCAGCCTGATTTATGCGCAGAGTCATTCAAAATCGGACACCTAGGATTGGTGCACTGTGAAATGCCCCCGTGGATATTTAAACTTTGTTATATTACATACATATTGGTATACTTAGGCCTTTCAAATGAAAAAATATTTCCCTTAATACCTCCTACACAGGTTATTTTACTCCAATTTAACATCAATTTGACCCACCCTTATTCAAAAACCATATATACATGTATATATATATATATATATATATATATATATATATATATATATAACCGCGGTGACAGAGTTGCTAGAGTGGTCGACTGTTAACTTGACGGTCGCGGGTTCGAAACTAAACTAACTCGCGACATAGAAAGTTTTTTCATCATTCTGTAATTCTTAATTATCAGGGAGAAGAAAGTAGCGCCCAACTCCGTATAACACTATATACACACGCATTTGCGTTGCATACAGAGAATGCCTTCAATACTAGTCCATTTTGTACTTAAAAATAAACATAAAATGGCTAGTCGTTCGGCGACGAAAATACGACTATGATGATTATATATATTTCTCAGACAAATATAGAATAGTTTGGTAGCTCAAGAGGCCCGGGTGGTGTAGCATTGATTCTAAATAAAGCATTTCTAGATGTTAAAGTAATAGAAAATAGAGTTATTCTGGCACGTTTCGCTGCATACCCAGTAGATCTAACAGTTTTACAAGTCTATATGCCAACATCCAGTAGCGATGGAACACAAATAGATGAAGCATATGAAAAATTAGAAAAATTACTGGAAAAACAAAAGCAAGAGATAACGTAATAATAATGGGGGATTCGGGGATTGGAACGCAATAGTTGGAGAAGAATCAGAGGAAGGAATAGCTGGTAAATATGGGCTTGGAACTAGAAATAATCGCTGTAATTATCTCATTGATTTTTGCAAAAAAAAATAGTACATTATTACTAACACATGATATAAGACCCCACTAAGAAGAAGATATACTTGAAAGTCGCCTGGCGACAAAGAAAAATATCAAATCGACTTCATACTAGTAAAACAGATATATAAAAATCAAGTAAGAAAATCAATGTCATACACAGGTACGCTGATACGGACAATTCCATGGTAATTATGAAGACCTAACTTAAGTTTAAAAAGATAATTCGAAATAAACCAGTAGTAAAATGGAATCTTGATAATCCGAACAATGAACAGATAAAGACTCAATATCAAATGGAAACGGATAAAATTATAACAGAACTACGCGATAAAACTAACATAGACCAAACGAGGAACGACATTAAATTAACAATAATAAACTGTGCGCAGAAAATCCTTGGCAAAAAAAGAAGAACTAAACATAAACTGTGGATTACAGAACAAATATTTCAATTAGTCTATGAAAAGCGGAAATATAAAAATGATATCAGCGAAAAAGGAAAAATGAACTATAGGTCCTTAAAAAATTTTATAGACAGAGCTTGTAGTAAAAGAACGGAAGAATGGTGGGAACTTGAGGTACCTTGAACTTGAAAAATTAGAAATTCAAGGGAAACATGAACAAGTGTATAAAAGAATAAAAAATATGTATAGGAAATATAAAGGACTTAAAACAACAGCGCTAATAGGACAAAATAATAACGAAGTTGTAAACCCAATTGAGAATCAGGTTTATGTGAAAAATTTATATTACGATAGCCAGTTAAAGTTGAAACCAGCGATGAAAAAGGTACAACTAGATCAATTGTCTAATGACAGTATACCAAAAGACGAATTTGATACAGCGGTAAAGATGCTAAGAAATAATAAAGCGCCTGGTGCTGATAATATACCAGCGGAATTGATAAAAATGAGCGGAACAAAAACTCACGACAGACTTTTTCAAATAATTTGAAATATATATATAATGAAGGTATATGACCAGAAGAAACTGTACTTCGGTGATTGTTCCGATTGCAAAGAAAATAACTTTAATAAGATGCACCGACTATAGAACTATAAGCCTTATCCCCCACGCATCCAAAATATTGCTGCAAATAATAAAAAAACGTTTAGAAAAATATGTGGAACAATTTTTAGATGAAACACAATTTGGCTTTCGTAAGAATCTATCGACCAGAGATGCAATAGGGACGTTAAGGCATGTTGGAGAGCGCCTGATGAATGAAATGTTTATTTGTTTTGTCGATTATACTAAAGCTTTTGATCAGGTAAGTTGGGATAAGCTTTTTCCTCTCCTTGAGCAAATAGAATGCCCCAAACGCATATTAAACTTGATATATAATTTATACATACATCAATAGAGTAGACGGGGATATATCTAAACCCGTAAAAATAAATAAAGGAGTACGGCAAGGTTATTTGTTATCTCCATTCCTTTTTAACGTATACGCGGAACTTGTGCTTAAATTAACTTTAGCAGAAACCACATATGGAATTCAGTTAAGCGGATAAAGATTTCAAACGATATCGTTTTCAGACGATCAAGCTATAATTGCCGAGTCTCCGAAAATACTACAAAAAATGGTACGGACCTTAAATGATACAGGAAAGCAGTTCGGATTAGAAATAAATGTTAATAAAACTAAAATTATGATGTTTGGTAAACATCCCAATCGTTTTCAAATTAATGGTCGGAAAATTCAACAAGTGCAAAGTTTCAAGTATCTTTGTCAAATAATAACGGAAGATTTGTATTGCGATACTGAAATAAACTCAAGAATTTGATTAACCAAGCTAGCCTGGCAAGAAAAGCAAAACATATTAAAAGTCAATACCGTTAAAACTACGTAAACGTATTGTTAAAACTTACGTGTGGCCTGTAGCGCTTTACTGTACTGAAACGTGGGCACTGAACAAAAGGAATGTTCAAAAATTACGGTCTTTTGAAATGTGATGTTGGAGGAAGATACGAAGAATAAGTTGGACCGAAAAAGTTTCGAATGAAGAAGTTCAAAAAGAATTGACGAAAAACGGATCTTATTACATTTGATAAAGAAAAGAAGATTAACCTGGATGGGACATATACTCCGACATGGTGGTCTGTTACGCGATCTAATAGAAGGACAGATTCCAGGGAAAAAAGCCGTGGTAGACTACGAAACACTTTCGTGACAACATTCTTTGCATGATGCAGGCACGGATGAATAATGGAAAATGAAAAGAGCTGCAGAAAATCGGTTGGGCTGGAAGTTACTTACTATGGAATAAAATCAGTCCTAGGACTGTCAAACTTATGATGATGATGATGATATATATATATATAAATGTACTACAAACATAGTGTGCAGAGATAACGTGAAAAAGTGTGAATTTTAAAAAAGCGAGGTAAGAAAAATATTCGACCACTTCATAGAAAATCGATTGATGAGTCAAAATTGGAACTATACTTTAATAAAAGAAGTTTAGACTGTTCAACATAAATAAGTACGACAATCCAAGAAATATACAAAATTAAACGAGTTATATTTTAACCGGTTTAATTTTTTTGTTTTTTAAATCCGAACTGATATTTGTATTTTCATTAAAAGTACTATATAGATTTTTAGCTTCAAAATATAATATCGTGACGAATTAAAGAAATATGCAATTAATAAATTTTGCAATTTAACTGTCTATATATATATATATATAAACATCATTTATTCAACGAAGAACGTTGTAAAAATGTCACAATTTGACAATATGATTTTTAAGGCGCAACAGTCGTTTAGACAGACAGATCTTCAAAACAGAAAAAAGCACAAATGTTCTATCGATAAAATACGTATACGTATAGAAGAAATAATAGTTTTACACGTCTGTGTGTGAATGTTTACTCAAATGAAAAGATCCATTCCACATTTACCAAAACAGTTTTATATATTGAATACGTCTGGGCTAAAATTACTATGTAGGAATAAATAAATATACACAATTTATTCTTTTTATATAGAAAAACTTTCAATCGAAACTATGTAACGAATTTAGTATATAAACGACAATTAAAATGGCTAAAATTGCCTATTTTTCTAACAGTTTTATGCTGTTTTCGATTCTCCCCTGTTTTTGATCGTTCAACAAATTACAACGTTTTTCATTACTGATTTTAAATAATACCGCCTATCCGATTTCAGTCGGTTTAGTGCAGCCTAGACCAACGACAAAAGTTAACGAGTAAAGTGATTAATGCATGGATATCAATCAACCTAGCTCAGAGACACCATCTCGTTAGCACTGAAATTCTTCAATATCGTATAAACTCGACTTCAAGAATCACCGACACCATCAAGTTCCTCGAGCAAATTTTTTCTTGTCAAGAAGGATAAACTCGAATATTTTTAGACTACTGAGCACTATTAACTATAATAAAAGCAAAATTAAAAAAGAACAATTTTTCACTACGTTACAAATAACATCATTACAAATTTTTTTATTACTTTTTGTTCGACGTGTGAAGTTCAGCTATACTTTTTTTTTTTTTAATTTTAATTAGAAGTATTTTTAAAAAAATATGTTTCTCGTGTAAACTGTTATTATAGTTATTAAAGTTATTATTAAAGATTACATGGTTATTCTATAACGATTTTTGTATTTTTATTTAGTAATTACGTTCTTTTATCGTTCATCGTCAACAATGAAATTCATTTTTAGAAAATCTTTGACGTTTGACCCGAAGCAACTGCAACCCAGCTGATTACAAACTTCGTTTGTACCACGGTGCATAGTTACCGCTCAGGTTAACTTATGCATGTATCTGGAGTTAAATTTTTATCAGCACTTATAAGAAAATGCAGCTATTACAAAACCACTGTTGCAGAATCTCATTAAATATGAAAAGAAATACCAAAATTAGTCACATGCATTCCGCATTTAACTTAACTCACTTATTTACACACATTGGAAAATTTTCAAAAAAATTCTATGATAACTGCAAAATACACAGCAACAAATTAATTCAAGTCATACTTTCCAAAAAAACTAAATAAATAATGTTAAACACGTATTCGAAATTGAAATAAGTTTATTCTTACCGATATATTCCTTCTTGGAAGAAAAAAAATGGCTAATTACATAAGCGCGCAATTCACAATACGGACGACATTTCACCGGCGATTATTTTATAAAGAGAACACGAATCGAAGAAGGAACACGCATTTTCTAGATTGTTGTACGAAGCAAATTATGGCGCGAAAAACATTTTATGCGTTTAACTAAGTAAACGAAAAATGGCGCGAAAAATATTACGCGCGTTTTTTTCAGACACCATTTAACACATTATAAGCAAAAATGTCAGATTCGACAAATAACGAGAGACCCCTTAATTTTTTTAAAATGTATTTTAAAATTTTTCGATCGGATTATTTTCTTATAATAATTCTTTCATAAATTAAAAAATAATTTCCCGAATATTCGAAACGGTAATCGAGATATAAAAGTTTCACTGTATTTATCAACGCATATGCAGGAAAATCAAATTTCTAAGCTTATAACATTCGAACGTTTAATGCAATCGAGCTGAAATTTTCAACGTACATTTAAATAAATACCAAGAAAAAGACTACGAAAAAAAACATTAAAATTTCCAAAAGCATAAGACATGTACTCCGGATGGAAGGCGAATACTTCAAAATTCAAGCCATTTTCAATTACTTATTAAATTACATATACATACAAAATTTCATTGAAATCGCTAGAGCTGTGTCCGAGATGGACAATTATATAGATAGAAGGATTGCTCGTTTAATAAGATAAGATATATGAGACGGCTTCAATAACGCAGTGCCGTATTTTCATTTATATATATATATAAATGATTTTATCTATATATACGTACCAATAAAAAACAAGCGAATATTCAGTGTCGCAAATTGTTCGAAAAACAATATATTTATAATTTAAATATTTTTATTATACATTAAAAAAATTATTCTCGATATTAACCAATTTTGTCTGACTCCATATTGAAAAGGAAAACATAAATTAGCGTAATAATATTTACGCGAAAAAAGTTGCTGATTATTTCGGGGATGTTTGTCATTCCATTTTTTTTTTTTAAATAACAAAACTTAACTAAACACTGATGCTAGTAAACCAAAAATCGATATAATATGCATAGATTTTTTTTTTGTGTGTGTGAAATAAATGGGCACCGAAAAATTTAGTGAGTGGATTGTAGCTTTACATCGCAGCTGCGTAACAATCGCACCCAATGTACTAGAAATCAGATCTATTTTCGATATTACAGTTTAACTAAAAGAATAATGTAACTACGCCAGGACAGATGAGCTTATAATAAAGAAGCATCATAATTATGTAAGATTACATTCGCGGACAATCGCAATTTATTGTAATAAATGTATATAAAATAATCATTTAATACATATTTAATCGGAATAAATTAATTATAAACAATAACGTCGCATATATTATGTTCACACATATTAATTCTCGAAGCGATTATTCCACGTTTTTTTAAAAATGATTATTTCCTATTCCACCCATCAATTCATGTGTATACAATACGCACACACACACACATATATATACACATCCAGTGATTGTAGTATACATTACTTTCCAGATTCTAATTTACGCGTAAATATAGAAATCGGGAGTCAAACAGTTCCTGAAGAAATTCAGAACTCGGCAAAGCTTGCTACACCTCTTTCTAGAAATCGCGAGGTCCAAGAAATCACATATCCTCTCGAAGTTCGTCAGATTTCCGAGAGAAGAGAAGCTCGACGGGAATGACAAGTCTCGTAACTCACGAGATAAAACAATTTTTAATCGTCTGAATAATCAGTTAAACAGACTAATGAAGGAAACAAATTAAAAAACCTTAGCAGCATATCTTGAATAGCTCAGTCCGCATATTGATAAAAACTATACACTCTGGAAAGCTACTCATAGGATAAAACGGCCTATTATTCGAGTTCCACCACTTAGAGATAAAGTTGTAAATTGGATAAGAAGGAATGTCGAAAAAGCATAACTCTTTGCTAAACATCTAGCGAGAGTCTTTCAGCCTCATGATATTGTTCTGCTTACGTACTTCTTCAATGCCATCCTCAGACTTGAGCATGTACCTGCGCCTGTTTCAAAATAGCACAAGTGATTATGCTCAAGAAGCCTGGAGCTTGATAAACCAGCCGAGGAGGCAACGTCTTACCGCCCAATATCGCTACTGCCATCAATCTCAAAACTATACGAAAAACTTGTATCAGTTTGTGGAGCTTCCAAACCATCAGTTTGGGTTTAGGAACCAACATTCTACAATTGAACAGGTGCATCGAGTAACAACAGTTATAGAAAAAAATTTGAAGATAAACAGTTTTGCTCGGCCGTCTTTCTCGACGTAGCACAGACTTTCGATAAAGTCTGGCATGAACGTCTCATCGTCAAAATGTGTAACCTCTTACCGGGTAATCCATGTCGATTCATTATATTCGGATAATTTTCTGTTTAACAAAAAAAAGTGTCGACTATCTTCTAAAAAAGACAAACTTTAAAAAACAGGTATTAAACAACATAAATGAATGGAAATAATTTTCTCGGGATACTGATGTGAAAATATTATTCGTAATTACGAACCTCGGTTACAGTTAATTTATCAGAGATTCATTTAATAATTATCTTCTGAATTACATGCATATTGAAGTGAGAAGTTTTTATTTGCTAGGAGAGTTTTATAAATAAAAAAAAATAAACATTAATAATTGACTCAAGTACATAAAAAGATTGAAACTAAGATATTTCAATTATTCTTCAGCGTAACAACGTAGTTTTCTAAAAAATATACGATTTAGAAATCTCGAAATATTCAATGACCAGAAAATGATTTTGAAATTTCGCACAAAGAATTGTACTGCAACATACAATAATGTTTATTTAACAACAAAGGATGATCGGTATTTTAAATAATCGATACTATAAGATCACAGAAAATACATTTACGCCGGAATAAGATTTTCAGAAATTTCCATCAATGTGAGGATACGTTGGTTTAACCGAGGACCGGTACAAACATAAACACCTAGCATATTTATGTATTACATATTAACAAGATTTAAGTTTATGTTTAAAATTACAAACATTTTACTTCATCCGATCATAAAAACATCCTAGGATTTGGTTCTAACCCATTACAACCATTAACTATACAGTTAAAGATTAATATCCGTAATACCGTTATCAATATTAATATAATTTTCTCGATTAAATTTTAAAAGTAACTCATCTTATTAAAAGTTAAAGATATAATATCCGTAATACCGTTATCAATATTAATATAATTTTCTCGATTAAATTTTAAAAGTAACTCATCTTATTAAAAGTTAAAGATATAATATCCGTAATACCGTTATCAACATTAATATAATTTGCTCGATTAAATTTTAAAAGTAACTCATCTCATTCAATTATTACATTCTTTTTCATAAATTATTTGGATTTAACGAATTAAATGCAATAAAATATCAAATATATTCACGACTGTATTCTTTCATATTATTGTTATTTTTCATATTATTTACTTCATCTTTACAAATAATTATAATAAAAAAGCAAAAAATTAAAATAAAACGGAATAATCAATGGTATTAAATCAGAAAATAGTTTCAATTTAATGAGCCTAATGTTCATAGTAATTTCCAAGAAGGCCGTTCTACAGCTACAATTTATGATATACATACATACATATATATATATATATATATATATATATATATAATTGTTTAATAAATAACAATATAATTAACTACACAAATAAATAAAATTATCAGCTCCAAAATATGTAACAATCTTAAGTAGTAAATCGTGTTGATGACAGGTTTATTATTATTGAAATGGTCCTTAATTAACGGCTCGTAAAAATAATCGAGCAATTAAATTTTAACGACCATCCGTCAATCCCGCTTGTATATAGAATCGATAATTGTATACGCAAATTACTCTCATTAAAGAAATTAACCATTCGAACCAGTTAAGTCACTTCTTGCATTTATAAAGTAGCCATCGATATTTTACAAAGTAACACGCATTTCGAGTTTTTAAGCCATTTTTATTCCATTACCTTTAATTAACGTTTAACATAAGAAATGTGAAATCATCCAACCGTGAATACCATCAAAATAATACATTTTCTCGTTTTTGTTGTGTCCGCATAAATTACAAGCGATTATAGCGTTAGCTCTTAAATCAGCGTTGTTTCAAACGACAAAAAATCACATACATCAAAACAGATACGAATAACACAGTTATATTAAGTTTTCTTCTTTTTAGTATATAATACAGAGCGATAAATCTTCTTCACACAAAAATAATTAAAACGAACCATGTAAATAAAAGCGGTAAAATTAAAATTGAATACAATACCTCTGGATCTTCTTTTACTTGGATACTCCATGGCTCCAAATTATCATGTAAACCGGCTAATGGCATCACTTTTAGAAGTACGTCGAAATTAAATTATTATTATTTTCGTTTTAGAACATTTGAATAAACTAGCGTATAACAGCAACTAGTAAACGACACTGTTCACGGATAACACTAAACTGAAAGCACAAACGACGTAACAAGTCTAACTTAACATTGACATGCGCAAAGGCGCTTAGAACTTTAAGCTCACAACTTTAAGCGAAAAGTGTTTCCTTATGACGTTAACGCAGTATCTTATTATCCGTCAACAAGGTATTCATATTTACACGCGAATAAAAATAACTTCCTTAATATATATATATATATATAAACGTGCAAAATTATTGAGAATTCATATTTTGTCTAAATTGCTAATCTAAAAACAACAAAACAATTATGACGAAGATAAATTACATCTTTACAAACAAGCTATTACTAATAACTGTAAACAAAAATATCGAATATTTACAATGTAAACAAATCAAGTGAATCAACTATAGAGTAAAGTATGATCACCAGGATCGTTATAGATCAATAAATTAATAAATTTTATGTAGGATAAATTGTAATTACGAAATAATTTTTAACTTTTCCCAAGTAACCATGTTTCATACGTTTTCTTTGAACAAATTCAACATATTTTGTAAAATTGTAAATAAATAGAAACACAAACTTTAATCATTTTTACCTGTTACTGATTTTTCGAATTTATTGAAACAGGATAATAAAATATTATCATGTTAATTTTATTATTAATAAGAATAACTTAAAAATTTTTGCTGATTGCTGATATTATTAACAATAATTTTCCCTGAAGAATTCTACCGATATTAGGGTTAATCAACATAGTAATATTTTTCATCAATCTGCTCACTATACTCGTATTACAGAAATTCGATTATTATTTTTATAGAAATATATACATTTCTCAAATAAAATCGTTACTTCATTAATTATTTTTTTTTTTTAATTTTAATATGCACGAGACAATGCTAAAAATTAATTTCACTTTTAGTTCCCTGTGACAGACGATTATTTACATAAATACGGTAAACAAATTAATTATACGTAAACTATTTTTTACATTCATATAAAAATGGAATTTTTAAATTCGACGTCTTTAAAATTATATTCTCGCTCACTTGAAGTTCGTTGAATTTTTAATAATTTCAGCAAAAAATAACGATTACGCCAATCTCAAAACTGTTCGATATAATCATCACATTTAATTATAAATTATTGATTAATTTTGTATAATTAAAAACAAAAAATTTTCTCTTTTATTATTAGTTAAAATTTACATTATCGCGTATTAATTTATTATGGAAATATATTTAGAATAGAATTCATTCAATATCACCATTTATGTATATTTTTTTATATAATATACATAATTTAATTTTTTATAGAAAATAAGTACTTTGTTTCTGTCGATATCAAAAATCGCCAAATTTATAATTTAAAGTTATTTCGTTTAATAACTCAAATATTTCTCCTTGTTGATTTGATTGTTAATTTCTCTCATTTTAACATTTTATATTTAATATTTTATTTTACGAGTATTCAAACCTATCGTATTTTAATGTAGTTTTCAAGCATAAATTGTAATATTGTTGTAATATATCAAATAAATGAAAATTTATGCAAAAAATAATAAGAAAGGAAACATCATTTAGTACGGTCGATGTTAATTTAACATGACATGTTAAAAGTACAAAACGAAATAATTCTGTATACTTTATCCGAATTTTCTTTCAAAATTATTCGTTTTTTAGTTCTATTTTAGATACCAGCTACACTTGAACTATTCTATAAAATGAAACTATTATAGCAGTGTGTATCGAAGCAATTCTCTGAATTCTCTAATCGCATACCGCATCTTATATTAATATACTTTATAAAAGTATAATATTCTCATCTGTTTCCTGCCTTCATTAAGAAAATAATGTTGATAAAAATAACCGTATTGTCCATTGTTATACATGCGCAGATATATATGTACATATATATATATATGTATACTTTGTAAGAATCTAATTTTAATTATGTTTCGTTAATTGTTCTTTTTTAATTTGAATATTTATGTGTTTCTCTGTTTACATTTATGCAGATAAAATTTTATAACGTTCGTAAACTCCTAATTTAACTGCCATCTTCAATAATATTTAGTAATTTATAGTTTTACAATTATTGTATAGATGTCACGTCATTCGTTATGTTTGTTTTTAGTTATTTAAACGGAGTGTCTGTTAAGGGGATTATTAAATTAATGATATTGAAGTAGACAGGATATTTTTAATAAATTAATGGGCGCGCTAAAATGCGGACTTAAAATTAACGAATTTAGAAAAATAAATCTATTATATATTTTTAATACATGCTGACTGTCTTTTAATTTTACTACATCTGTTCTTTTCTTGCATAAAGGCGTAGTGTTAGTCAGTTCAGTCAAATTTTTGTTGTTATATACCTGGAGAAGGCCTAACAGTTGAAAATTTTTATTTTTGAAATTTATTTTACGTTACAGTTAGCAATTTCGGCTATATGCAAAAGTACAACTTTGTTGTTGTTGTTGTTGATATAACATCGATTACGCAAGATGAACGTCGAAATTCAACTGGAAAATATCACGCTTCGATGTATAATTTAAACAAATTGTACATTGAGCGAAAATGAACAGATATATAACTTCGTACAGGGATCGTGTGAATTAAACGTTCTGTTTAATATCGAAAAAAATTAATTTTTTATTTTTACAGTTACTCGTAATTAGCCAGATGAGCCGATAAATTAGATAGAATCCTGAATGAAACGAAACCGGTAACAGAGTATGAAACTATTTTATTTTAATTATTATTTTTTAAAAATTAATCATACAAATTTAGTAAATATTACTAACACGCACGATAAATGGACGTACTGGTCTATATTACCTATAAGCTTGAACAGAATCATTGCTAATATTCAACTATGATTATCACTATTCGTTAAATTATTTCGTAACAATTTCTGTATTCGGGTAAAGTCTTTTTATTCCTTACAGTACACAAGAATTCCCAGAGAACAGCTCAGTCCCTTTGGTAATCGGAAGTGCATCGCGACACCGCTTCTTCATTTTCAGCCGACTGCTGTACCAGTGTATTTGGGTTGTACTGGAGTTTATCATAGAACCATCTGTACCGTTCCATACAGACATCTGGCATGTCCACAGTATAAATTGAATACGGTAATGGACACAGCAAATTGCCTTGCGATTCAGAAAACGAGTCATCTATTCTAACAACGAATGAGCGTTCAGAGAAGTAAGATTTCTGAAGTAAATAAATATCTTCGTTGAGAATTTGTCGCAATTTAAATAGCAACCCTGAGTAACAGATTTTATTAAATGCCTGCGTGACATCCAACAATACCGCGGAATAAACCTCACGTTACTCCAAAGTTAATGAAATTGCATCAACTCTCCGGTGGCACTGTTGAATCGCAGAGTGCTCTGTGCGAAAAACAAATTAATGATTCGGTAGTACATCCCGGTTTTTTATAATTGGGTCGATACGACGTAAGATTACCTTCTTCAATACTTTAGATAGCGAGGAGAGTAACCTGATTGACCGGTACGATGAAACCAGAGTCCGCGGTTTGCCTACTTTATGGATCTTGATTATTATCGACTTCTTCCACATCTTGGGAAAGTATTATATCCTTAGAATTGTATTAAAGATATAGCAAATATTAATTTTGTCAAAGCTAGGAGATTTACGTAACGGCACGTTACGAAGGCATGCGGGAACTTCTCTTGGAGAAAATGCCGAAGTAGCGTGTTCGCACTGGCGCAGTTCATTTAACGAACTTTGTATGTAATCGCAATTCATCTTGTCGCGATCAGAGAATGAGGTGAAAACTGCGACAAGGTTTCGCCTTTTCCTGCTTTAATACAGTTGTTATCCAATCTAACATAGTACGATTTTTCTGTGTGATTTAATAATTTTTTAACTGAAGTTCATAAATGTTTCAAAAAACCGAATTTAATTTTCCTCTTTAGACTGGAGAGTAATTTTTAATTAAATAAATTGTAGTATCTCGCGAAGATTTTCGTTTAAAAAAAGCATCGACAAATTTCGTCGTGAATAGAAATTTCATTCAACGAAAAAATGATGAACTTGGCAGCAATTCAACTATTTTACCTCATCTGTCTTAACCATCGCGAAGGGTAGCGATCGACATGAATATGTCATGACAGTTCGAAACACCTCACTTGGCGAACGGCCACTCTTTCTAAAAAATCCATTTTCGACAAATTTCAAAGTTCCGACATCTTTTCGTCCGTGACAACACGAACAATCTCGTAATTTCGTCCTCTGATTATGATCCAGATAATTCGATTTTCTGTATCTGAATTTCTTTTCAACATACGTCTCTCTTTACGCGTATAGCCCGAATATTTTAATACAGCTCTCCAAGGCAGCGTTCATTATTCATTCTCGCAGAGAAGAAAGTAGAAAAAACTTTAAAAATTTCACGCGTAATTCCAGGCTTAATTCCCCTTTGTGGGAACATTTTCATTTTTCTAAAACGTCCTCACAGGAATTAAATTACCGGCTTAAATGAATAGAAATCTGGTCCTCATTCATCTTTCAAAGCAATTCATTAGTATGAGCCGGATTTGTCGGCCGAGTTCGTAAAAGCTGTAAATTAAAGTCTATTAATAAATTATTACGTGTAAGAGAACCGGTGTATCGACGTGGAAATGAAATATCGTTATATCTAGAAACAGACCCTTAAAATAAGGCGTACAAAAGTGTAATAGTAGTCCCTCACACACACACATATATATATATATATGTGTGTGTGTGTCGTGTATGTACAATATGGAAGGGTGAACGGAACAGAAACTGTTTAGAATCATTTAAAAAGTTTTTCTACAAAAAAGTTGGTCTACGCTTTACAAGACTAAACTTTATCGAGATGGATTCTGACAGAACTACGTATGACGTGTAAAAAACGATCGAAATATAAAAAATGAAAAACCTATTAAGTCAAGACCCACACCGTTATTTTAAGAGTGACTAATAATAGGTTTTTCCGGTTTGGCGCAGTAAAGTAGGAAGTTTGACAAATAATTTTAAACCGATATAGTTTAAAATAATTATATTCATTTTCTTCATTAAACTCGATATTCGTCCGAAAAATTAGCCAATAGTACGTCAATATTTTATGTAGACATGGTAGCCCGAAACAGAGTTCAAATAATGAATGGTAAATTATTGAAGATACTCTTTTACCTATTATGAATAGGAAAGACGAGCTCTTAATCTTTTACCGCGGATCATTATTGAAAGGAGATATTATTTAAAAGCAAACGGTATGGAAGATATGATATATCACTATCGATGTTTTCTCATATTTGGATACGAACTACTCACGTAGTTAAATGATTCGACATGCAAAACTTATTTAGAGGCGAATATACAATTTTGGATAAAAGTTTTTCATATCCGTTCAACTAAAGTTTATATTTTAAAATTATTAAACAATTAATTAATACGTACAAATCAATCGTTCGTATTTTCTTTAAAATCGTGCGTCTATGCTCACTACTACACAATTCGTCGATAGACCAGAGAGTATCCGATTATACGCCAAAATCAACAGCTTCATTCTACATCTCCTCTAACATAATCTTAATAATATCGACGACGAACTCTATCATACTGTTTCTCGTATCAGTGTTCTATCTATCTATATAACAACAAAGTACATTTCAACATAATTTACAGAAAATAATTTAAAACAAAGATTTTAAATAATAATTACGTAATGCCCAAGATGGGGCTCACCGTACAATAATAATTAAAATAAAGACGCGTAATATAGAAAAGAAACATTTATACTTATAATGTAATGACAGTATAGATATATATATTATATATATATATATATATATATATATATATATATATATAAACTGTTCAGCGAAAAAGAAAAAGTTATAATAATAAAAGAATGATACACGTTACACAGTAAGTAAATATAAAAGAAATAATATATCGTACAATAAGTGGCATATAACGTTACAAAAGGCTATTACGTTTCAGCCTGCCATGTTTATATTTACTATACATAAATTGAAGTTGACTAGAATCGTATTAAATGATTATACTCAGCAGTCATCGCAGAAGTTACGCGTTTAAGGTAGTATGCAGGTCAACGATTCTATAGTATCTAGGGACATTTAGTACACACATGAGACACCTGTTTCATTGTAATTTTTTGTAAAATTTGTATTTGAAACAAAACTTCAAGCTAGACAACAGTACGTGATTATAAGTGTTTTATACAGAATTAATTTATTATTAACGTTAATAAATGATTTTCTGTTAATTAACGGATATACGACGGATATTCTATTGTTACTTCACGGTAGCATGATTCACATGTTCGTAAAAGTTTAGTAACGAACATGTTTTGATCAGCTCACTACGGTGGATTAACCCTAATTTCAGCGGGAAAGGTGGGACGCCTGCTGATAAAAAATATAGTCTCAGTTTTATCGCGGTTTAACTCAATTTGCGATTTTTATAAAAACGCGAGATTCTATTATTACTAATTATTTCAGGTATATAACAAGTACAGAGAAGTGCTGTGTCAACCGTGTAAAGAGCAATCTGAACATACGAAGAAAATAAACAGAAAGGGACTGAAAATACTACCTTGAGAAAACCGCTGCTGAGCATGTTTTCATAGTAGACCTTGACTTATTGATGGTTACGTAAAATAATATGTTCGCTAAATCGCTGCGAATAACATTAATTAGCATCGTTTTGTAAATAATTATGCCAAGTTGTATCGAAAGCTTTCGCCTACATCCAGCAGGACCATACCACAGTATGTTTATTACGCTTAAAGTTAATAGACGTCGATTACAGTAATAATAATAATAATAATAATAATACATCGTTGGTAAAGTTCCGATTTTATTGATATTAAATATTTTATTTTACGCATCCTTTTTTCACATTACAAAATATTCCATCGTGTTCTACTCCTTTACCGAATTTGTGGACCACGGAGAAACATGAAATTCAAATTATATTCCGTTCGTTTTGTCCGTTGCCCGATACTGTTTCATTCTTTCGAATGTTTCTGCCTTCTTTCATCCGTCTCTCCCCGTATTTTTACAATTTTTCTTCAAACCCTTCGAACGAACTGATCTTTCGATTAAATTTATTCCTCTCCTTTATTTCGTGTTCGGACTTATTCGCGCGCTCCGTATCTTTCTTCACTCGTATAATCCGCTGAACCCGTGTTTTTGGCTTTCCGTCGGAGAAATCAAAAATTCTTTTCGTTAATATCGGTTCGTTTAACGGTATATATTGCCACTAGACATCCTAAATTTAACCTATAAAACTAAATTTCACGATAGGCAGAGGAAACAACCGTTGCCTAAAATTAACACCAGGCATATAAGAAATAGTTAATTTTTATATTCTGTATTTCATTAAAAGTTAGTCAATATGAGCAAATTTCAATTAGACAAGTTTATAAAGGTAGTCGCATACATATAACAATATAATATTAAAACAAAAATGTGTTCATCGTATATACCTGAAGTAGAACTATTTATAATAATCGTAACGAGAAAAATCAACAAAATTTGGCTCGAAAGAGTAGAAAAATTTAAATTTAAAAATACGTATTATAATTAAATTCCGTAATAATTGGCAACGAAGCAGTTGACACAAACTCCTATCATGCATATTTTATACACATTGTTCGAACAATAGATTTGCTGCCAGTACCTGCGCACCTCCACTTTTTACACTCAGAAATATAGCTAATAAAATGATCCATCCGATAGAAACCCTATTTCAGCGCTTACCCTTTTAACTGAAAGAACGCGTCTGGCACCCGTACACTTTGAAAATTGCTGATACCGTGATTTCTTACGAAGCAGACGACAGATATTTTGGCAAGCAGCATTCAGTCATGTAAAAATTGGCTACCACCGTTTTTTTGATCTAATACCGATTCGATAATGATTGATATTTTGGTCCATTAAAATCGGTACCCATCCATAAATGTATTATATTGTGCAATAATATTTGGGCATGATATTGCAATGTTTTTAACCTAACGCGAGCGTTTCACACTTCAGTACTCCTTGAACTAGGCGACAGTTACTACAAAATGTTCCATCCAGCGAATGAGCGAACAAATCCAGCACAGATATTTTTCTCAATGGCTTTCGACGTAAAACCAGTTTTTATTTTTGCAGATGGATTTTGTCAGTAACGAACAGAGGTGAACCTATCTTTGGCGGCTAAAAATGTTACGAACCCCCTCTTGCAACAGAATTTTAAATGTTCAAGATTTTGTTTAATTAAAATACAAAAAAAAAAAAAAACATTAACCGATAATTCCGTATAATAAAATCTTTTTTATGTACTCTATCAGCCTGGCGTTGCTTTTAGGAAACTCTCAACTTTAAGAACCTTGCTTTTATATCCACAATATAAAAATAACATATTTTAAAGATTCCTATATAAAAAAATTTTTAAGTTGTAAAATTACTTACTTCAAAGTAATATCCATTTTTGTTTTTTTGTAAACTGTTCACCGTATGAAAATTGTAATACAACAAGCAAATAAAGGAACACGCTAAAAATAATACCACGTGTAGAACAGATCGTCTGCGATTTCGCAATACCACGTTTAGCATTCTGCGATGTATAGGAATATAGACGTGACTTGTTGAACTACATCACCTTTTGTGTTGCTTTTTAAATTAACACTAGTCGTTGAAAATAAAGGGAAAAAAACGTTTACCTAATAAGAGGCTGGTGTTATCTTGAGAACTTTGATAAAGTTCTACCTACGTGATCGGTAGGAAATAATTATATGAAATATAACAAACGCCGGTTAATAGAAAAAGTAAAAGATATATTTAATATACATATATATTTGTTTTTAATGCAGCTCCTGAAATAATAGCCGCTTTATTTCTGCAATCTTAGATTTAAACTAAATAAGCAGTATTTATAAATAGCATATTTAATAAAACTTAATTTTTAGTGGACACTAAAAAGGGCATCCTCCCTCTTTGGTAGCAGGCTTGGGTAGAAACCTTAGTTAATAATTGAAGAAAAAAAATTATCCTCTTTATTGTGACACGGGCTAGTGTCATCTGCAGAGAACAAAATTCTATTATATAAAATCATCCTTTTTGTAATATGTATTAGAATTATTTTTTTCAGATGTTTTTTATTATATTTTTTCGTTTTTGTCTTAGAGGCGAGGGTTTCCTTTATTTTTCGCGACATTATCTATGGCATTAAACTTCAAGTATATTTCAGTAATTTAAGATTTTTGTATTGGACAAGATTTGCGTGCCGGTAACCATAAGTAGTAGCTTAAATCGGTGTATAACTATTAATTTTTATAAATAAAATTTTTTAGGAGCTATCTCTTTTAGATTATTCTAAATATCCGATTCAGGTTCCATATTTATTAGTGTTGTGCAGAGCGTAGTAATTCGATATAAAAAAAGTAAAAATAAATAAATCACTAAAAATATGTTTTAAAAACGTAGGTTTTCAACAATTACGTTATTCTCGAACATAAAATTAACGTCCTAATGGTACATATGTAACATAGAAACCATTCCCTTTAATACTTCTACTGTTCAGACATTAGTATCATGCTTGAAAACGACGTAATTGTCAAAAATCTTTGCGTTTAATGTGCATCTTTAATGATTTAAGTTTGCGCTTTTTATTTTATTTATTCCACAGAATTGTAAATTTAACACATACAATATTAAGAATTGATTGTTTTTCTTAGAACAGTTTTTAACGCTATCGTTGATGATTTCTATAAGCCGTTTGTTTATCTTATCGTTAAAAGATAGCGCCATATTGAAATATATCTACGGAAGCATTTTTTTTTAAAATATTCCAGATTTAAAATTTTTTTAAAAATGGCTAAAATATGTGTGTACACACACATACACACATATATATATATAAAATATATCAAATTTTTTTGTTGTAATTTGCTTATAATATCCCTACAAGTAACAGAAAAATATACTAAATGAATTTCTTAAAGAAATGAAAACATGATAATACAGTAGATCAAATTAATGATAACTTGCCGCGAACTTTAATTAACAAAAAAAATATATGTAAGAATTTAACACTAAATATTGACGGTTTGTCCTCACATATGATAAAGTCATACTATATATTATGGATGTAATATATAATACATCATCAATTTTATCCGTAGTCCAAGCAATATATTTGATATATCATTGCATCTGCAAAACGTGGAGTAATAGTAAATTCACCATTTCAGGAAAATACTTCATTATATATATAGTTTATCCACCCGTTCATGGATAATCTCTAATGTTTTCCAGATATTTCTTTTTCACCTTTTTTTCACATTAGCTTTCTCAAGCTAAAGTTACATTCCTTATATTATCGTATCTTTGGCCTTCTTTGTTTCTTTAGCGATCAGCAGCCACTCTTGGAAGATACGCTTCCACTACATATTGAAGTTTCGGCAAGCTGTGGTCAATTTAATATTATTTTTTGGGCGCATGATTTTTCGCTCAGTTTAAAAAAAAATAATATTAAAAAAATTAAACTTATAATGTTGATCAGCTAACGCTAAGAAGTTTCCAATATTGTAAGCTTTTATGTAACCAAAAAACTAGCTATAACTTGCACATAAAATGTAAATATGATCACAAAAGTTCTGCAATACAGGGGAAAAATACAAAAAAACCCTGAACCGAAATAAGATGATAAAGATTTAAATTGGAATTGTTTTCAATAGAAGATTTTAGAAAATAAAGTTTTTTTTTGTTTTTGTTTTAAAAATCATTGTACCGACAAAGATTAGCCATAAACAACGGTGATCGCGTGGGATAAAGAAAAAAAAGAAGAAAAAACAAATTTAACAACTCCAGCGGAGGACATATTTTCTTCAATATCTAGCCTAGAGTTATGTAAACCATCGTTCTTCAAGTGACTGGAAGCACCATCTCATTCTTTTTAGTCTCCTGCTGGATTTAGTCGGTAGATCCAGCGTAAACATTTTGTACACCAATGGATTGAACTCGCATTTTCTCGAAGAAGCTTTTAATAATCGAATCGGGTTTATAGGCGCAGTATTTAGTCCGCATCCTGACCATTCCAACAAACAGTTCGTCATCACACAAACCTTACTAAATGAGTACTCGGTGTCTACCAAATTCTTTACCCCTAAAGAGATATTCGAAGGTATTCAGAAAGTGCCGTTGCGAAAAGCTGCAGGGTTAGATAGGATCAATGGGGAAATTATCTCGCACTTACCTAGAAAATCGGCAATTCTATTATGCTACATTTTTAACGGGATTCTGCGGACTGGATTCTTTCCTAAGTCATGGAAGAAATCAGTGATAATTATGATTCGTAAGCCCGGTAAGCCGCTAACTGATGTAGCTTCTTACAGACCTATTAGTCTACTGAGTTCGCTATCTAAAGTCTTAGAGCGACTGATTCTAAATCGTATTCGTCCGATTATAAACAGTAATAAAGTGATACCAAACCACCAGTTTTGGTTTTCGTGCTGAGCACTCCACGATCCAGCAGTGTCATAGGCTGGTCGATGCTATTTCTTCGACGCTAGAGAAAAAAGAAGTATGTTCCGCCGTTTTTTTTGGACGTCGCCCAAGCGTTTGATAAAGTGTGGCACCCTGGACTACTCTTCAAGTTGAAACAGATACTTCCTTATGATCTGTACGTGTTACTTCAGTCATATTTAACTGACAGAACATTCGTAGTCAGGATCAAAAACTCTTATTCGAAGGAACATGAAGTTTTAGCATCGGTTCCGCAAGGTAGTGTACTTGGACCGCTTTTATATACGATATACACAGCAGATCTGCCTACCTGTAATCAAACAATACTAGCCACATTCGCTGATGACATAGCCATCCTCGCATCGAATTCAGACGTCAGACATGCGAACTCTGCTGTCCAGAACCACCTAAATCGTATAGTTCAATGGGCCCAGCGTTGCCGAATACAGTTTAATTCACACAAAAGTCAACATATTATGTTTACAAATAGATCAGTTAAGTATACACCTATAATAATTAATAATAACGTAATCCCACAAGTTGATTTCGTACGTTATCTCGGAATGTACCTGGATCGAAGGCTTACATGGCGCTTTCACGTGTCGCAAACTCGTAAAGCCGTCGTTGCCCGTGCCAGGCTGTTACATCCGCTGCTGGGACGAAGGTCAACCTTGTACCTAAAAACTAAAAGGCGTATTTATCTAACAATGATTGCACCAATTTGGCGTTATGGCATCGAATTATACGGATCGACCAGCGCAAGTAATCTGAACAGAATACAGCAACAGCAGTCGAAGATACTTCGCGTAATCACGTCCGCGCCATTCTATATCTCCAACTTAACTCTGCACAACGATTTGTACATTCTATTTGTTCGGGATATTTACATTGGCCAGTACGAAAAACTGTTTAACAACTTCAAACATAGCAGTAATCCCAATATCGCCAGAATGCACTCATCAGGACTTCCAGGCAATCCAGCTAAAAGACTCAGACGAAAATGGTGTCGAGGAGTAACCGGGAACTATCTCGCACGATATATTCTTTATCAATCATACATAACTTTATACTTTTAAATCACACTCTTAAATCATTAATTATATTATCTATCTTATTGTTCGTATCGTAATATTTTAATTTTAATTTTCTATCCACTTTAATTTTAATTTTCTATCCACACCTACTCATTATCTTCTTATCGCAATCTAATGTCTTGTTGGAGACATTAAATTAATACGTATTTTATTGTGATCTCCATTGTTTATGGTAATTGGTACCGGTATAATGTAAAAAAAAAAAAAAAAATTATCGTATTATTATTAAAAAAAGTTACTACATAGGTAAATACGCAGAAACGCCCTTTAATTGTGTATTTGAATATTATTTTTCTAGTTCGCGAGGTTTAGTTCATTTCGTTAGTCTGACTAATCCTTGTTGAACTGGAATTGGTCCCCATCTCGTAATTTACCCGATCACACATGTATGTGTGCATTTGTTACAATGTATTTCTAGATCTGGATGAATATTTTCGTTTATTTATAGTTTAATTAACAATCTTCTGAGTCGTTATCTTGTCAAGCGTCCGCGCTGTCTCCGAGAACAAAGCACGCGCGTTTTGTTCTATTCGAGGATTTTCTTAATTATATTAGTAACGGATTTCGTGGAAAGGAAACAAATGTACGAAAGGCTTTAAAGGTTCCGAATGAAGAAGACGATGTTCGTAGAAGATATCCGAAACCAAGAAACGGATTATATATAGCGCACAAAATCAGAGAGGAAGAGTTTACAATCGCTATGCAACGGATGATCGAGAATGCATAATTAAATATCGAAGATGTCGATGCACGCAATCCTTGTTGAGCCCTTCAGTCATACATTATAAAATCTTAACAGTAAATTATAAATTTTATAAGGGGTGTTTATTATACAATACTGATTCTTGGGTGAACCTTAGATAATTTTCAATGTATTTACATGGATATTTTTAAAATTGAAACTTTTCATGTATAACAATTTTTGATTTTTGTTGACATTAAAATTTTATGTCACATACAATGGACATTGTGAGTGAAAGGGTTAAACAAGGACGCAAAGCGATGATTATTGTATCTATTGGATTGATTGTAAAGTATTCGGCATCAAAACTGATGTTTTTTTGTTCATGACTAGATATTTCATATGATGTTAACCGAACACACTTATACGAAGTGTATACCAGCGTGTGTAAAGAAGTTTTCCATATTTAAACGATACATACCGGTACAAAATAAAAAATGCAATAAATTTATACGAATATGAGAAAGTATTTTTGTAATACTTTCCTCGCTGGTACATATTTTTAATTTAGAAATTAAATAAAATAAAAATACTCTTTCTACCGTAAAACAGTCTACAAGTTTTACTAATTTTACTAGTTACAATATTATCATTGAGTCCTGTAATCATTGAAATTAGTAGACTGTTTTGATTAAATATATATATATATATATATACTAAAAGTTACTCACGGTTTCACCTGTGTAATTATTTTTTTAAATACAATATCACCGTCTCTTTCTTTTAACTAGATATATCCGTTCTTTCGGCCACACACCTACAAGACGTAGTTTGTATTGCGGGTGTTGGTATTGAAGGTACATTCGAAATGGGAAACGTGTTAAATTTTAAACGATTTGGCAGATATATCGCTGTTTACTACTTTTTAAAACTTTAAATTATTTTCATTCCTGTCATATTTGTGGACATCAATGTGAAACAAAGCTTAAAACGAATCCGATAATATAGGCTATAAGCTGTGTGAATTTCATCATTATTGCTTTAATAGTGTTCGAGATAAACCGGGACAGACAGACAAAAATTTTAAAAAATTGGTTTTCTGTTTATGTGTGATAAAAATAGCGCAAATGAAAATATTCGCAAATCACAAGTTTTATATATGAATATAGAGTATAGATATATATTGCGATATGGTATGGAAATATTTTAATTTTTAAATTTATCTGTGCCTGATTCGGACTAAATAAATATATATAACCTTAGATTGTGCGTTTATTATAAATGTATAAAAATCATATAAAAATCTTCACAAGTAATACGGTAAACTTTTAATTAAAAACAATTTATCGGATATCCTCTCAACTGGCTAGTTTTATAAATTAGCGTTTGACACGGACAAAAAAAATAATACCAGATAAACTAACAATTATATAGTAGATTATTTTTTATATTGAAACTACGATAGGAAATCAGAAACGTTCATTTTATTACGTCCGTACCTTTGATATCGGTCTAGAAGTTGGTAGTGATTGCCTTTTGTTACCGTCGTATTTGATGATGACCTCCAGTGGATGAAAAAAACGATTCTGTTCTGCCACTTTTAACTTGTCGCGTGTAGATATTTCAAGCAAATTAGAAAAATAATAAAATAACAATTTTAACTAACAATTACGTAACTTATAGTCCAGTTTTCCACGTGCTAGGGCATTTCCATTATTTCCTCCTTCATTTTATTGTCAAGCTAACAAATTGATTACAAAATATGGAGATTCCAGTCAGTCCGAAAAGAAAAACGTTTAACCAATGCATATGCTCCCGTTAATGACGAAGGAGAATCGAAAGGAAAATGAATGGAATGATACTTGAAAAACAAGAAAGAAAATAAATTAATTACAGAAACAACAAGAATAAAGATATGGGTTGGTCATCTGGCAATACACCCGGAATTCCTTGCAAATTAAGTTACAATGTGGACACCAAATGGAACCCGTAGAATAGGCAGATTATTGGCACGTTGGGTTGTGATGACATAAATAAAGTTCGAGAAGATTGGACAAGCCGAGCGGCCAACAAGGAAAATGGAAGGAACTTCGATAGAGCTACATCCAGCAAGGGATTTATAGCTGACAAAAAAAGAATAGGACTATAGGTAAAAAATAAAAAACTGTAGAGCTAAAAAGAAAAAGTTAATAAAAAAAAAAAAAATAACGGGGCATGCGTTATTATTACACAATAAGTAAATATAGAATAAATAATGCATCGTAAAGTTCCATACAACGTTACAAAATATTTATGTATCCTGTGTTTATACTTACTAGACGTAAATTGAAGTTGCTTAATGCGTAGATTTAGTTTTTATTCATTTATTTATTACGAAAAGACGATTTAATCATGTTTGCATTTGATTTATATTACTAGCACTAGTTGTACCACTAGACCGGACTGGCATACGTCAGATCGCAAATAAGGCAACCCCCAATTTTATTAACACAGTCATTTACACTAGTCGTAAAAGCAAATCATCGATATATGGTTATATTTTCTTATCAATTCGGACGAACATTATTCGAGCATTGTGTGTGTGTTTAATATAGTTAAGTATATAGACATTTTACAATCGATATTATTATTATTCGCTTAAAAATAAAATTACAAACTAACAAACCATAATCTACTTGACCTTCAACATTCAACAATCTGGTTAATTTATCATAGACGACGTCATATAGGCTTTTGCGTTCATTAAAAAAATATATATATATATATTTTTATATTAATAGTATACTAGTTTCACTGGTAACAGTATCATCGGCGATTGATGATTGACCGATTGATTGATAATTCTGTAGCCAGTGAAGCTAGTAGGCTGTATTTATTAAATATATTTCGATACCGTGTAGCACTGCAGATATACTATTACATATTTTACATTTATATTCAGCAGATCGAGATTTCGGAAAATGATCATGCGATAACCGTATAGATAGTAAATTTTTAATAATATTCCCATCATACAGGGAACTTCTTAGAAAACGGTTTTTGAATCCGCATTTTACTAATTCGTTGCATCCGTGTAGAAGATTAATTAAAGACTTCACTTTTTATACGATCTCGCGGCAACTTGTTGTATTTTTATATTTATTTATTTATTATTATTAATATATTTTTTTTGTTTTTTTTGTAGACGCAGTGAATCGTCCGACTAAAATGAAAATCGGCCGGACATTTTTGCAAGACAGGAGGATGAAAGATGTGCACTAAGCGAATATTGCAGTGGTGGGCTAATTGGGATCCGGCGTCCGCGACAGAGGTTTATAGGTGGCGAGATGATGGTTATCTAATGGGCATCAATTGTATCCGAGTCGCACAAGTAGAAGTCGTTAGAAAAGTTTGGAGAATGCCTACACCTAACAGGAGATTGATATAGTCATATGGCGATTATGATTTTTTTAAATGTAATTATTTCACTCGAAGACGTAGTAGAAATTTCGAATAATTTTTTCTTCATATTACCCCGATGTAATGAAAGTGAGAAATTTAAATTTATATCGTTCGCAAAAGTGTCTAATTTTGCAGTCTCTAGTTATTTACGTTCCCTTTTTGTATTCCTTCAATTTTTGATGCCTGGACGGTGTAAATATAATATAACGCAAATGGATTCTCTTTCATTTTGACTAATACAAATCAATTTGCCATTCATAAATTCATCGGGAGTGCAATACGACACAAATTTTCCATTATGAATTAAATCACTTTCATTTAGTATTAAGAAATTAATTTCAGCAAATTGACGATCTAATTCTATTGTATTAGTAACTAATTTAAACTTGTATAACAAATTTTGTCTCCCTTCCCCCCGGAAATGAAACTACTTTCTTCACTAATAAAGGAATATACTGCCACATTCCATCATTTTTGTATATGTCACGATCGCATGAAACTAACGTTGTGCCGGAATGTTTTTCTTCAGTCAGTTCATGCGAGATGGGTCGTATAAAAAAAGTTCAAATTTAAAAATCTCACGTGAAAAAAAAGTTAGGATTTTAGCGGGGGCCAATTGATTTTTTATTTACTTTTTGTCGGTTATCCGTTTTCTACACAATTTGGGGGTCATTTTTGGTTCATGTCGTGTGTTCTTAATTTGAATCGAGTTTGTCGGTGGATCGTTCGTTATTGACTGTGAAAATATTGTACATTTAGTGTAGTTATTTTTTATATATATATATTATATTTAAAATCTTCTGTTTGGCGTTTTAGATAAATTATTTGCCTAATATTGAATTCAAAGCGATTACAATCAGTTCTTCCGGGTGTGTGTGTGTGTGTGTTTATATACGACAGCGCCATATTATAATTGCCTTGTACGCTACTTACACTGTACAACAAAATATGTATAGGTAAGTAGTCTCCTACCTCCGATACGGAGACGACATTTAATGATGAATATTGAATTAAGATGAAACCGCATGGTCGTATAATTTTTTTGCTGCATGAAGTAAACCTAGTGATAGAAATATGCGTGCTGTGTGTGTGTAACACGTGGATGTTCTCTGGCAACTATTAATTCGTGTAATTTAGGTTTTGCGCACTTCTGTTAACTTGATATAAATGCAATTGCCGTCCTTTCTTCGTTACAAAAAAATTCTAAATGAGCTGTAGGTACTATGCCTATGTAAGAATCGTCGCGCGATCATTGTAAATTACCTCACGAATCATTTTGCTCCACTATTGTCTGTCCTTTACCAACTTGCTACATACCATTAGTGTTGTTACTTTCGGTTGTATTGTATCTAATATTAGATCTTACATCTTCGATGTGGTTTTTTTCAACGAAGGGTCTGTCTTTCAACATCAGTTTATGTAGATACAGAATATTTGCCTTGTTATATGATTAAAATAGCGCGAAATTTGTCCTCGTATTATACATATTAAATATCTCACCTACCCTTCTCGCAGAACTATATTATTATTGGTACTTTTACACTCTGAATCCAAGTTTCGTATTTTATATTTTTCTTTCTTATTAACAGTCCACCGTTCGTAACCACATGCAAAAGTTTAAAACATCAACGATTTCCTAATTCGGATCTCGACGGCTAACGATACCTGAGAATATTTCCATATTTTAGATAATCTATAGTGTGTCGCGCGACTCGTATTCTTCTATTAATATCATTTTTACAATAATCCTGATCGAATATTACAAATTCGAAATATATAAAATCATTCACTACTTGTAATCCATTGCCATCTAAACAAACTTCGATTTTCTTGTCAATAATCATAATTTTTGATTTTTTTTTTTAGCGTTTATTTGTAGTACTACTCGCGGTCTTTATTAACGCTATACCATCTGCATGTCTTAGATGGGAAATATTTTCCGATCAAGAAAACCTTCATCACACCCAGCTATATAGTCTTCCTCATAACTAAACGATAAGCATTAAGAAGTAACAACCGAAATAAAACATAATTTTCTTATTCCATGTTTTATACTAAACAGTTTTGACACCACAGTATTGTGTATATATATATATATATATATATATATATATATATATATATATATATATATAAACTACTCACTAAGAAAACGCAGATAGTGTTTAGGATAATAAAGCTCTATAGACGATTTGGAAGGATTAATTAAATTAACAGGAAACGTTTTTTTTTTATTCATAAACGTCTAATTTTACTCGAACCTTAAAGAAGATTATTAGATTATTTCTTTTTTTTTTTACACCACTCCGGTCTTGGACTTTTATATTATAAAAGGTATAGCAAAAAATTATATCGAAGTTACCAACGATTTAACTTCCCTGTCTTCTGATCACTCAATCGTTACATTATCAATAAATGAACAGGTATGGCTGAAGGAACATAAAGCAGCACTAAGCATCAGAAACACAAAATGGGACACATTCAGAAATCTACTAGATGAAAATATAAATCTATCAGTCAGATTGAAAACGGAGACAGAACTGGACGATAGTGTTAACCTATTCTCTACTCAAGTGGTACAAGCAGTCTGCAGAAGTACTCCATCACCAACTCACAAACCATTACAAACCCAGGTTTTTCCTGATTATATAAAAAAACAAGTGGCAATCAAAAGACGGTTAAGAAAACGCTGGATGCAGTCAAGAAGTCCAGCTGACAAGACGGTATTAAACAGACAAACTAGAAAACTCAAAGATCTTCTACAAAAATTTAAGAACACATCCTTCAATGAATTTGTTTCTAATTTAACAACATCAAAGGAAAGTAATTATTCATTATTGAAAGCGGTTCGCTACTGTAACAAGCCAGAACCTAGAAATAACCCACTAAAAAGTGAAAATGGAGATTGGGTTACAGATGATGCTAGCAAACCAGAGTTGTTTGGAGTACATCTGTCCAACACTTTTCAAACAGAAATAACTAAATCTGCCATTGAGGATGATATCCAAAATTTTTTAAAACAGGAACCAAGTAAATCTGATACTAAAATAAAGATGTTTTCACCGAAGGAAATAAAAGAGGAAATAATGAAGTTGAATAAAAATAAAGCGCCAGGATATGATCTCATAACGGGTCAAATTCTGAAAGAACTTCCGCAAAAAGCATTAATGAATCTAACTTATATCGTCAATGCAATTATGCGAATACAATACGTTCCGTTATTATGGAAGTTCGCAAATGTGATTATGATACAAAAACCAGGAAAGCCCCCTGAAAAACTGTCGTCCTATCGGCCTATATCACTCTTATCAATTTTGGCTAAACTATTTGAAAAACTCTTAATTCAAAAATTCATTGATGAAAACAAAATAATCCCCAACCACCAATTTGGATTTAGAACTGGCCACTCAACAGTCCAGCAAGTTCACAGGCTCGTTAATCAAATCGAAACAGCTTTTGAGGAGAAGGAGGTCTGCTCAGCGGCCTTCTTAGATATTCAACAAGCGTTCGATAAAGTCTGGCACACTGGTCTACTATACAAATGTAAAAGGGTCCTGCCAGTACAATATTATAATATTATAAAATCCTATCTAGACGAAAGATACTTTCGAGTCATAGTAAATAATGAACAATCTCAAATTCAAAAAATTAAATCGGGCGTACCCCAAGGAAGCGCGCTTGGTCCCTTGTTGTACTCGATATTCACTTATGACATATCGGTACCAAGGAATGCGAGTGTAGCAACATTTGCTGATAACACGGCAATAATGGCCTCACATAAGCTTCCGCAAATATCAAATAAAATCTTGCAAAGTGCAGTCAATGAAATTGAAAATTGGTCGAGCAAATGGAAATTAACAATAAACGAGTCCAAGAGTACCCACATTATATTTACTAAAAGGAGAATTGTTCGCAACAGATATAAAATCTTTATCAAAGGTACAAAAATTGAACAAAGTCGAGCGGTAAAATATCTAGGAGTTCACCTAGACCAAAATTTAACATGGGCTCAGCATATTAGAGCGAAGAAAATGGAGTTGAACATAAAAACTAAACAGCTGTACTGGTTGCTTGGTCCACATTCACAACTTCATACTATAAACAAATTACTACTGTACAACGTAGTATTAAAACCTGTATGGCTATACGCAGTGGAGCTGTGGGGCTGTGGGTCCAAAAGCAAAGTTAACAAAATTCAGACGTATCAAAACAGGGTATTACGTACTATTGTAGGAGCACCGTGGTACGTCTCAAACCGTACGCTACATGTAGATCTAAATATAACGTACATAGACGAGGTAATTCAAGAAGCGATTCAAAAACATATATGGAGACTACAGTACCACACAAACCCACTAGCAGATAATTTGTTGAAGAAACCAACAAAGGTCAAAAGATTGAAAAGAAGAACGATGATGGATTGGATATAGCCTATAGCCATTTCAAAATAAATTGAGACCTTGCTAATGGGCATATTCTCAAAAAGTCAAGTGCGTTCTCAAGAGACAACATCCGGTTGATGACATAAAATTGTCAGTACCTGATAAGAAGAGGATTAAAAAAAAAAAAAAAAACACTCCGGTCTGACGACCACTATTGGTGCTGATAATATATGACGTAACTGTTTTCTATACTGCCCATTACCAATAGGACAAACAACACCCATATAGTTGGTATACATCAATGATCATTATTAAGTAGCGCTAACAAGTGACATCACGATCTTGATTGTTTTTATCAGTTATGTGCTTATTTAACAGCTAAAGCGCGCTGAGGTAACTTTAAAATGGTTAAGTAAAGTATAAAATATCTCTCGACTGCTTTTTTTTAAGTCTTCTTGCTGGACATCCTGGAAGCCTTGGTCGATGGATATCGCCTATGTAAACATTTTCGTTTTCTTTTGTATTATTAAAAAATTGTATATAACGATGTTTGTAATATTCCTGTACATACGGTACACGAAGATCAGTATGTAGAGTCCAGTTTGACACGTAATACGGAGCATCTGTTATTATTCTGAGAACTTTTGACTGCAGCTGTTGCACTCGCTTCATATTGCTGTTGGATGCACTCCATATATTTCAATACCGTACCTCCAAATTGGATCGTCTGATAAATTAATTTTTTGCAGTAGAGATTGACTCTGGATTTTTTACCAATTAGTGACTGTAGCTTATAGATACGGACGAATTCGCACACAAAAAATGTTTACACTACGTCGAATGTAGTATTATGTGTATGTGTGTAGATGACCTGTCTTTGTTGACGTGTTATAAATACTTAAACGTATAGAACGAAAACGGAAATAAATGCGAAGTTTATCGGGAAAAAAATAAATTTAAAATTAAATTTAAAATTAAATTTAAAATTGAATTATACGGACGATAGTTATTCGTATGAAAAATTTGGCTTCTTATTAAATTTATTTGTTTTCCTTTATACGATATCCGAACTACCGTTTAATCGTTTACGTATACTGGATTTTTCATTCGTTCTCACCAAGTGTAACATACAAATAAAAAATCACCACAAAATACACAACACACAAACATGTACACTGAATATATATATATATATATATATATATATATACATAGTTATATGTACCTATATATAATGTATGTATATGATGAATAAATGAGTATATAGCGCTTATACAGTAGCCGTAGCGACGTGCAAGTATGGTCGGTAACGTGGGAGTCTTACAGCTTTATGGTTCGGGTTAAGTGCCATCGTTTTACATTTAGAAATTTAGGTTAACCCGCGGTTATCTTCCCTCAAGGGATGATTCTAGCTGGTGTGTAATGTTCTCAACGACTAAAGAAATCCACAGCATTTATTTATTATTCCACCCACACACGACCCAGTAAATCTACATACAACGTGACGTCCACCCTAAAAACGTGCTCATTTACACACGCACACATTTTTATACATAAAAAAAATCCATAGATGCGTAACATCATCGTTTAAAAGTTGGTAATGGGAAAAGGACGACGTGATTTAACGGAATTAATGACGAACTAAAAGTTAAACATAAAAGGAAACAAATTATCGCATATATCAAACGTATATAAATACGCGAGTACACATAATGCGTAATACATGTATATATATATATATATATATATATATATGTATTTATATACGGATATATGCGTGCGATTTTTATTTCGTTTGCATTATGCATGACGGTCGACTTTCGAGTTTTTCTGGCAAATATAACGTTCGTAGAGGTTGTTATGAACTTTCTGAAAATCATTCGGTTTCGACTATCGTTAATATCGAACGATTGATAATATGATAATTCATTTTCTCGATATTTGCTCAAGATATCTACAAGCGAATAAGGTGGAGTTGAGCAGGGATAATTGATTATACGTTTGGCTGCTTTCTGTGAGAATTCGAGGAATTTGCATAAAGTACGAATTTTCTTCGTTCAGCGTATTGTCATTTCAATTATTTCGGTTAATGCTGTGTTTTGTTTATCGTTTACCAGTAATATCCGATTAATAATTTTATAAGTTTGCAATAAATAAAAGTAAAATTTTATAAAATATTTCACAAAGCTTTTCGGCTGTTAAGCAATTATCATCGAGTGAATATATATAAAAAATTAAATAAATTATAAATATATATATAAATATGTAAAAGAATTACTTAGATACGCGATTTACGAAAAAATTCTAATACAGTATTTTTAAATAATCCGATAGCGAATGTGGTAAACAACACAATCAACATTCGTCGATATGAAATTTATAGATAAACAATTACAAATTAACAAGTGTTATGGGTTCCGATTCTGTGATCTTTTTTTTTTTTTTTTTAAACTGGATCCATTGTGGTTTCTATACACCACTACAGAGAAAATGAGTGTTTGCAGGAGTCATCATTTTGTTCTTTCGGAAATCTTATAGTCTTTCCATATACGGTTAACTTTTCTAATAGCAACGTTTGCTAATCCGTCTCTTCATGCCGACATCTTATCTGTCAGTTTTTGATATGCAAGAATCTATTAAACTTTGGCTTCAGCCGGCTGTAACATTATCCTCTTCAGTTGATTGTCCCTCATATTCCTCGCTTAGTCTCTTAATCTCCTTCTTTCGCTTCATTTCCTCTTCAAAGATGATCACGTTTCATTGTCGAATCTAATTACCTTCCTCTACCGATCCGGTATCTATTCCTCAATCTAATCCACTTTTTCTATCGTGCCTCTAGCCTTGGCTTCTGTACATGGCACGTTAATTTAATTCGATAATAATAATAATAATAATAATAATAATAATAAAAACAAGTGTTATTGTTTGTGGATAAATTTCATGTTGTTGGATGTTTTGTATTTATGTTTACTTTATTTACTATTGTGCGATTGTTTATGTATAAATTTTATATTGCCGACTGTTTCGTTTACCACGTTCGTTTATTTAAAAATACTGTTTTATAATTTTCGTAAATGGCGAATCTAAGTAATATTTTTTAAACATTTATATGTATATATAATTCTATAATTTATTTATTTATATTCACCCGACAATGGCTTAACAGCCGAAAAGGTTTATAATTTTTCGTAAAGAAAATTTTTTATCGTATTTGACCCTTTTTTTTTTGTTGATTATTATTATTATTATTATTATTACTATTTTTTTATAATAATTTACGTATTTTATTAATAATTCGTCTCGATAAATCTCGTAACTCGAAATATTTCATTCAGCTCTTCGGTTCAAGATTAGCGATTTGCATGATATAATATTTACACGCACACAACGGTTGTTCCAAAAAATTTCCTAAGAACGTCGGTGCAGCGCTAACGATTCAGATTCCACATATGCGCATTCCTACATGGAAATCGGTTTCCACAAATTTTAGATCTTTTTTTTTTTTTTATATATATATATAGCTGGTGGTCAAATTCATTAACATTTTCCTCCCGAACACTCACGCTGCTTAGTACTTTCCAGAATTCAACGTGATCGGACACGGTTTCTTCTAATCGATATCGAAATAGATTTATTACGCTCGATACTTTTTTTTCTCAAATTATCCGACGGATAAAATTTGTTCCCTGATGCCTTCCCCGCTAATAATAAATGCGGAGGACGGTTTCTTGAAATTTGTCCAATTTAGGTAATATTTCAGTCTTTCATTAATTACTTGTAACGTAATTTTACTAATAACGATATTAACGTTTTTGTCCCCAAAATTTTTCCACTGGTAAAACTGTTCTTACTTATCGTTATAAGCGTCCTTTTAAACCAGACGTGTGGGCCCAGTCATCCATACTCCGTTGGATGATATGCGGATTATTTTTATTCTTTCGGAGGAAACATTTCGATATTTCAGCGCTGATATCATCACAAAGGGCCTGATTATTATTTATTAACCCCGTCTGATTGCTTGTTAAATTTCCGATAATAAAGCGTCTAATTTATATACGATTATCCTTTAATCTCGATTAATTCTCCAACAATAAAGTTTATCAGCATATAGCGAGTTGCAATGTATTATCGCCAGCGCTTCATCACTTTGTTACGATTTGCGATTAATTTCCCATCCTGGTCATTAATTATTCGGTTACTTGTTTTAAATTACCTGGCTAGAATCTTCTTAAAATGATCACCGGCTTCATTTTTCTCTGTTCGATATCCTTGCATATATTATACATATATTCGTTTCTATCTTGCCCGCAACGTGTTTAGTGTTTAATTCTGGATAAATTCTAAACTTTTCAGTTTCCTCGCTGTTTAATCCTATTTTGGACACCGAACGGGTTGTACTTCTGATGCGTAGTTCGTTCCTGGATATGTTGTTACATTTAAACTATTATTTTTACATCTCGATTTCATGAAATCGTTATCAATCTGGCTCTTATAGTGACGGTAACGTGATTTCTATGTATACAGGCGAGGCTGGTGATATTTGTGCTATTAGCAGGACGGTATTGTCCGAGTTGTCCTGTTTAATTTCTTTTTCCTGCTTCAGGCTTTCTAAGAATTCTTTCTCTACGACCATTATTTTCTCTGTTTCACACTTCAAATCAGCCGAGTATCCTTATTATCTCCGTGTTCGATATTTTCTTGACGACCACATCTTGTAGAATTCATCTACGCTTCTGCGGAAGTAGTCGTCGTTAGCTACTGCGCACATATACGAATGACGTTTAATATAATATTATATTTAATTTATATTTTTAAATTATGATTTTTTAAAAATGTTTCACTTGATAATGGCGTAAATGCCGAAAAGCTTTGTGTTTTCTATAAGAAAATAAATATTAGCGATTTAACTAATTTTCAATTGATTTTTTAATATAATATGAGTTGAAGATATTTTCAAAATACACACTAACCCGTGATTAATACAATTTCATTAACTGTATCGAATTTAACAAGTATTTAAAGTTAAGATTATCTAAATTTATTTATATACAATACTGTAACGCGCTCACTTTCTCACAGACTTTTAGACGTATTTGTAGATCGTACAAAGTATATTTCTCAATTTGTAGACACGAAAAAAATAATTGTTTTTATTTACTAATATTACTATTATTCCTAATTTTCGTGAATTGTAATCTTAATATTTTTTCATTTTTTTATATTTTTAAATATTCACTCGATAATGGTCTAACAGCCGAAAAGCTTTGTGATTTTTCATAAAGAAAAAACGTTTAGTGATTTTAACTTTTTTTTTTTTTTTTTATTATTATTAGTGTAAATGTTTATGTGTATAATTTTACGAATATGGGTATAGGTATATCACACACACACACACGTTTACTGTGTAAACGTTCGTTGTATATTTTTCACGTATGTGATTATACTCTGTGTTCTATGTCTGCACTAAGGTAATATGTGATCGATTATTTATAATTTTTACTTTGTACATAGTTTCTCTTATTCCGTTATTGTTTCGTTATTAACTTCTCGATTAGATTCGATTTAATTTGTTATAATTATTCGAAGAAATTAACGAAATTATAATTATTATTTTATTAACCGACGACCTTTATTTCCCAGTCTTCGTTTAAAATCAAAAGCGGACGGACCTTTTTCTATTATTCTTCTAGAGTTGTAAATTTTTTAAATTTTCTTCATTGTTCTTTTTTCATTACTAAAAAAAAGTCGTTATATTGGCGGTTAATTAAATTTTTCACAATTCCGTTACCGTCAGTTTTAGCGTTAAATAAATTTATACTACGTACGAACGAACTAACGATCGGTAGCGTAGATGGTGGCTGAGCATCGTTCCGTCCGAGTTGTAAATAACGTCTATTACGTATAAAATCGAAAATTAAAATTTCGAAAAAGAAAGGGAAGATAAATTACCAAACTGATTCGACGTAGTATATACATAACGAGGAGCGAGTGACAGAAATGGAAATAGAATTAAGACAGAGACAAAGATATATAACGTATTGGGAACATTAAAATTTTTTCCTGTAAATATATTTAGTCACGACGTCGTAAATAAAATATTAAACAAAATAAAGTTTTTCAGATTTACTTTTAATTAAATGAAAATATCATGCTCGTGTGCATATATATATATATATATTAGTCCCCTTCTCACATCCATTCCTTTCCTTTTCTAATTCTCTCTCTCCTAACGATTTTTTTCTAGACATTTCCTATTCGTGTCTGCAGTTTACTCACCAGATCAATTGTCCTAGTTTCATCCTTGCCATTGGATCAACTGGTGCAGTTGGATGGACGACATGGTTGTCGTTAGCGCACCGGCTTCTATGTTCCTAAAATATGCGCAGCTACAGTCTTTCCTTCTGTTATCCAATGTTATTTTCATTCTCTCTTAACAGATATCATTAGAAAGGCACTCATATTCGGCGACGAGTGTAAAACTAAAAAATACAATTCTTGCATACGATACATTAATGCTAGGGTACCTCGAGGGAGTATTTCAGACCCATTCCTTTTTATTATATATATATATATATATATACACACTAATGATATACCGACAATACCAGGAGTAGATATAAATCTATATGCTGACGGCACCTTTTTAATGGTATCATCTTATAGAATAAGCACAATAAGCAACAGATCATCAAAATAAATAGATATAAAACATCCAAAATTTTTCTATAAATGGAAAATCAAAGTTAATGATAAAAAAAAGTGAGTAGATAATTTTCACTAGGCGTAGGCCTCCATTAAATCATTTTGTTGAAATTGAAAACGTTCATCCCCAACCATATTAATGTAAATAGAACAATACGAAAAATGGATGGTTCATTTCCTATATTTAATCATCCGACATGGAAAATTTGGTGGAAAATAATGTGGACGTCGTTAACCAAGTAAAAAAAACTTTTGTCATGTTATAATAATTTCATAGTAGTTGAAAAAAAATTACCTAAAAAATTACGGCTCCGTCTAAGCATCCTAGTTTTTTGTCTCGTTTTAATTTACGTACTTAACACCGATATGCTTTTCTTATCTGATTACACATAAGCTTGTTAATTATTTTTTAATTACTATGAAATTATTATAACATAGTTAGCGTAAATTACAGAAATAACTTGGTTTATGACGTCCAATCTTCCAACAAATTTTCCAAGTTGGACGATGCGGGGAATACTTGTACATCGTACTTGTACTTTCAAGGATCCGAAGCTCTAACTAGAATGGAGCGCGTCCACAGGTAGCGGATAATGGAAAGGCCTACAGGTATGTAGGTCAGCTGCGAATGAGACATTACAAATAAGCAGTTGTGGACCAAGAACGGCTACCGACGAAAAACCTCATATAAGTGATTCCAGTAGTGACAGGGTAGTAGACAGGAGGAGGTGAAGAAACAGGTTGAGAACTGTTTAGAAAACTCTACATTCCTTCGACTATCTATTAACCCTTGTTAAGTCTTACCTGCTATCCCAGTAGTGGTTGGCGTTTTTACCCAAAGGCTAAGAGATTCATGAAAGAAAACAGCTGTCTTACAATGAGGATTTTTATCCAAAGGCTAGGGGAGTAAACCCTTAAAGAAAATCAATACCACCGTCAAACAATACTTTTCTTACAACACCAACATGAAAATGAAATATACAGAGTTGGTATGCCAGGAGCGGAAAATAGTGTCTCGACAATAAACCCACGAAAGGGGAAACGGAGAACGAGAAAGAAATAAAGGAGGGTAGCGAGCCACATGGGGCGTAAGAACGTTATGCCAAGCAGGGAAAATAAAAAACATATATTGAGGCTAAGCGCTTAGGTCTTGATTTTTAGGTATAAGTGAAACTAGGCGGCCGACAAATGGGAAGATAAGCGCAGATGACGAAAATGAGTTCTTATACAGAGGGAAAGGTACACACGAATGTGAAGTATACTAATGAAAAAACAGATAGGTGTAACACTAACCGAGAGAATTCCGGTCTCAGATAGCATAATAATGGTGAAAATTAAGACGAAATCAAGATCATTTTTGCAGTGATGCAAACATACGCACCAACAGCTAATAAAAGCAAAGAATAAATTGAGGAGTTTTATGAAGAACGCTAAAACGCGCAAAATGCGATTATATGGTCTTTGTAATAGGTGATTTTAATGCAAAAGTCGATGTGAACCGTAGAAGCACAAGCACAGCAGCGGGAAGATACTGCCTAGGCAGCGGAAATGAACGTGGAGAAAGCTTGTTACAATTTACAGAAGTATATGACCTTAAATTGTGTAACACCTGGTTCAAACAGCATCCAATATGACTGTATACCTGAATAAGTCCTGGAGAAAAAAAAATGTACCAAGTAGATTTCATTATAATTAGTGAAAGATACAAAAATATGTTGAAGAGAATTGTTAAGTAGTCGATTGCAACTTAGTACTGGTAGCAAAATGCAAATTTCTGTTGAAGAAGTTCAAAGAGAAACGAACAATAAACGCTGAACTTTCGAAATCTAAAAGATCAAATCGTCGTCGTATTGTTCGATGGCGAACATCGTGACTAGCCATCGTACGTTTATTTTTACGTACAAAATGAGTTAGCATTGAAGGCACTATTTATATGCGACGCAGATGCGCATGCATATTATGTCATAGGAGTGGTGTGCCACTGCTTTCTGCGTGATAATTAGGAATTAAATAATGATGAAAACTTTCTATGTCGCGTGTTGGTTTCGAACCCCCGACCGTCGAGTTGACAGTCGAGCACTCTAGCAACTACGCCACCGCGACATTTAAAAAAGTGATAACAAAATTACAACATAACTCGGTCAGATAGAAAGAATCGGCACATAGGAAAGTACAGCGCAAATAGTAGATGTCAATAAAATAACTACCATTTGGGAAGACTGAAAACGATGGAAAGGAACAGTAATAATGCTACGAAGAAGGCAATACCAAAAGGAAACTAAAGAAATCACAAACTGTGGATATCTCAGGAAATAATATATATGATAAATGAAAGAAGAATTATCAAGAACAGAGATATTGAATATAAAAGACTAAATAAATAAATAATTAGCAAATGTACAGATGCCAAAGCAAAATGGCTAGAAGAAAGATGCGAGGAAATTGAAGGAGTTGAAGAAAAGGAACAATGCAAAAAAATGTTTGTTCAAATAAAAACTATGATGAAACGACAGAACAAGAGATTACGAATACCAAAGATTAAAAACAAGAATGAAAATTACTACGGTAATAAAGATCTAGAAAAAGTATGCAATACATATCGGAACTTTACTGCGATGAAAATTGACCGCAACAAATCGATGATAGAACAAGAAAAGAGGCACCAAAAATAGACATGTGGGAACTAGTAAATGCACTAAAAACGCAAGAAATAACAAAGCTACAGGAGAGGACCAAAAAACAGTAGAAATCCTCGAAATCATGACATCTGGATACAAACGGCAATGTTAAATCTGTTAAATAGGATATACGATGAAGGAAAAATACCGGATGATTTCTTAACCCTGATGTTTATACCGATCCCTAAGAAAACATGGTCGCAAAAATGCAACCAATATCGACTAATTGCATTAATGAGTCATACACTAAACATACTTCTTTCAATAATTAACGTGAGAATTAATCTGAAGTTGGACACACAACTCAATAACACGCAGTATAGATGTGTCGGCTAAAAAGGAACCAGAGACGCGATATCATTTTTAAAATAGTAATACAACGATCGCTTAACTTTGATCGAGATATGATTACGTACTTTGTCGATTACGAAAAATTATTTGATCGAGTAAAACACAGAGAACTGATGCAGATACTAGGAAAGTACAATATCGATAATAAAGACCTACAGGTATATTAGGGACAGACCGCGAACGACAGGATACAATACGATAAAGATATCCGATAGCAATGTCCGCTCCTCCGAGATTATTTAACTAAACACAGAAGAAATCAAGAAAAATACGATGATAGAAAATGCTGGCGTTAGGATTAATGGATACTAGATCGGATGCAAAAGTTATGCAGATGATAAAATATTGTTTGCGCACTGAAGTGGACTGCTGCAAAATATGTTGAGTAAATTAAATCGAGGAGGGAAAAAATTAGTATTGAAAATCAACTTTGGAAAAACTAAAATAACGAGTTTCACGCGAACCCCTAATGGTAAGTCATATCCTAAGATAAATATTGAAGATGTATAAAACAACTAAGTGAATCTCATGGAAAGAGAAGAGAACAAGTAAAGAAGTTCTCCAAAAAAGCGGAATGAAAAAGGTGATATTGGTAGATGATATGAAAAGGAAAAGAACATATGTGGCACACAAAATCAGAGAGGAAGCATTATTCACTCTTGCTATACCGGGAAAAATGGAATGAGAACCTTCGGCGGGAAGAAGAAGATTGGAAATAATAACATCAGAAATGTAACAAAAAACCGTTAAGTACATAGTGGATGTCACGAGGAGCCGACGATTATAGGGGGAGATATTTGATTTAACTGCATATAGATGTTGGTGTATGCAATCTTTAGAAATCAAAGACACAATGGAATGATATACATTTTTTTTCCGTCGCAGCTTTGCGTAAGCATTATAATCACAAATCCCGTTACGATAATAGAAATACGTACAGTGTGAGAGCTCCCTATAAAAGAAAACGATTTCAACAGCTTTATTAATACATATATCATGCTACCTTCTTTATGGATGGTAGCAACAGGTAGTCGCGACTGTAGATAAATATTTCACCCTTTAGGAGGATAGCGGATTAATATAAGCCTTGACGTGTATAAATTTCGATAATTTTGTTTAATTTATGACCGACGATATACGTACATACATACATATATATATATATATATATATATATATATATATATATATATATATATATATATATAATATAGATAGATAGATAGATAGATTGCATGTTTGTGTGTGGTTGCATATTCTTATACACATTTTGAATAGAATGAATTTCCATGGGTATTTTTAATGAATACGTCAGAGCTAAAATTATAAAAAAGAACGTGAAAAGCGTTTAAATTCTAAAGTGAGCGAAATTCATATTAAAAAATTATATATATGTATATATATATGTATGTATGTGTGTGTGTTTGTGTATTTACACATTCGCTACGAAGCGAGTAAATATTTGGGCGTAGTAATGATTTATTTCGATCGTTAATCCCCCCCCAAAAAAAACAACTAAAGGTTTCTTGGTATGTGAGAAATTTTCAGGAATAACCAATTAGATCCCTAAGCTGCTTTTATACGTTAGGTAGGCGTTTCATGCATTTATATATATATATATATATATATATTAATTTTTCCTATTGATATTTTATTGTTATTTTCTTTATTATTTCTTTAGTTTTGTAAAGTCATTTGGTTGTATTTAACTGCTAAGGTAACTTTAAGGATACATGGCATATAATGGAAAATTTTTACCTACGTTGAATATGTTTAAGTGTGGAGATAAAATTTTATCAAAACAATGTTTTTGATAAATATATTTATAATATGCTCTGCAATGAATATAATGAGCAATGGCAGAAGGTAAATCATAAATTCCTTCAACCTAATTTTAAGGATAGGATTAGATGCAGATTTTTTGTTCCTAACTTTTGCATAACGCACTTGCTAAGTACACATGGTAAATTTAATGAATATCTTTTCCGTTTCAAATTATCTTTGTGTCCATTTTGTGGATTACAAGACACTACAGCGCATGTATTCGGTGGCTACAACCCCCAAGGTAAAATTTATGAAAGATGTGATCTTTTAAGATTATTATACAGTAAAAAGGAATTTAAAGAATTTTCTCGATTTTGTGCAAAAACAATGATATTCAGAATAAATTGCGGTCTTTTATAATTAAATATGATATTTTATTTTCCATAAACTTTTGGTTGATTTTACCTGATGTTAATAATATTTCTTTAACGTTTTTTTTAAAGTAGTTGTTTAACTTTTTAAATAAAACTCTGAAAACTTCGTTGGTCTAGAGTTTTATCTGTTCTCATTTTAAATTTTATCATTTATTTACTCTTCTTAATTTATTAAGATTAACTAATGCATTTTGAATTCAATTTTTTTTCTTTTAATTTTAAATTGTTTTAAGTTAGCCCTTTCTTTATATGTGTACCATGTACATTTAAATAATTATTTCTTAGCATTAATTCTTTTTCTCCGATACTGGGGAAATTCACTTCGAACATGTTTCGAGGAGGATACTACTACTACTACTACTATTACTACTACTATATATATATATATATATATATGTATATATATATATATATATATATATATATATATATATATATATATATATAATCTATTAGTTCTTTTTCTCCGATACTGGGGAAATTCACTTCGAACATGTTTCGAGGAGGATACTACTACTACTACTACTACTACTACTACTACTACTATATATATATATATATATATATATATAATCTGTTAATATTCTATATAGTTCTTTATTTTATGGTAAACAACATGCATATTTACATGTTCACTATTTTTTTTTTTTAATATTCTGGGTCATGTACTGCTACAAAGATGGAAATCACGGAGTCTATTATTCTGTTACCGTAAATGTGAAGATAATTTAATGCGAATGAGGAATGTTATAAGAGTATTTTAATTTTTATGTAAAAGTATTTTATTAAGTGTGTTAAGGAAAGTGTAACGAAGAGTGAATGGAATTATATAGAGAACAGTGGAGTAAGATATGAAAATAAGAGCTATAGTGATTTGAACGTTACAGATTGAGCAACTAAGAGGATCGATTTTGGCGGGATATAAGAATAAGTGTAAGGAGTGTGACCTTTGTGGACACGGGACATATCACTTCGTCCCGTCTTGTGCGATTAACACGCTGAACAGACCTGATACTACTTTGTTGAGGTAAACTGGAAAATCTGACTGTTGCTTGTTCCTTGAATTTATGAAACATGCAGAGACGCATATGGGAACATGTTGCTGGAAGTAACACTGTAGGCGATTACTTTCGCAGCTTGATCTCCTTCTTTGTTCCCTCCATATCTCCTATGTACAGGAATCTAAAGTATATGGGTGTGAAGACTTTGTTTATCGATTGTCGAATTAATTTTCACAGCCAGTGGATGCATACATCTGTAATTTTCTAGGTTTACGATTATTTCGCTAGGAAGTTATACTTTGTGAAAGATGACATCGAACGCTCCTAAACCATGCACATAACATTATATACACACTAGAGAGAGAGAGAGAGAGAGAGAGAGAGAGAGAGAGAGAGAGAGAGAGAGAGAGAGAGAGAAAGAAGATTGTTAAAGAATGAGTAGATTCCGTTGTCTATCAACATCGAAAAGAAAGAGAAGATAGCCACATCAAAATAATCGTCAATCCTGGTGCACAAGCGATTTATCAGTGAAATTCGGATTATTCCGGAAAAAAGCACAAAGTCTATCATCTTGGAACCAATGTGATTTGTCGTTTCAATTAAAGTGTACTTTATAACGTAAGAAGGATTTTTTTGGTACTAATAAAATTATCCCTTTTCGTAGTTGACACGTAGAATCTTTCAATTAAAAGAATATTTATACAGCGCATTGAAAATTACCCGGAATCTATTGTAAAAGTCAGCGTTACACACGAAATAATACTTAGTGTCTTCACGGTTTTAAGTAATTCTGTATGCCGCACGTGGAATATTTTCTATTTGAAAAAACAGGGGTGTCTATCAATAGATGAAGTTAACTATATTTAATTACGACTACTATCATTTCGAATGATAAAATTGACAATGCGTAATCAAAATGGGTTCGTATCGTTCTGGTATCTCCAATTTTTTTCTTTATTTGTATTAGACTAATTAAAACTTTTAAATGAATCCGTTTATTATTCTATTCTAGTTTGTTTTTGTAGCTCTTTTTTTTCGCGTCTGTCCGATGGAAACTACAAAGACGAACGTTAGCGCGATAATATATATATACGAATATATAAATATATTCGTATATATTCTTCTATTTCTCATTCGGTTTCGGATAGGAGAACATCCTCCAATTAATATTCTAATAATTTTTTTTTTTTTTTTTTTTTTTTTTTTTTTTTACAATGTGCATGTAAATATACTGCGGTATGTGTCTTAAACTAAGAAGTAACCGGGATGAAAAAACATAGTCCCAGTCACTATACAAAGAATTACAATGCGCTTATAATTAATCATAGACAGAATTAAAACATAATGATAACACGATAATATAGAATAATGTGAAATTAAAGGAAAAATGGTCACGATACACACAAGTACATAGAGTGAGAAAAAAAAAAAAAAAAAAAGCATTACGCATGAAATAAAATAATACGGACTACGGTATAACGGTTGGATTAGTTTACTTGTCGGGAATTATGTACTTACGTCGCATTGCAGCATCCATGTAAGCTAATAAAAGATTTGCGTTTATCTTATTAATTTCAAGAGAAGTAAATTCCTGAATTCCATATTTAATTCGTAGATCATTGAACTTTGTACAATAAAACATAAAGTGCCTTATATCATCAAGACTGGTGTCACTACAAGCTACACATCCAGGGTTATCTATAAGGTGAAACCTATATAGGTATTCACCAAACTTACCGTGACCAGAAAGCACTTGAGCAGTATAAAAATTAATGTTAATTTGCTTAAGATTATTTCTACAACCAACATCTGGGAAAAATTGAAATGTCTTTCGACCAGTGGCACAGTTATTCCATCTCTCTTGCCACATATTGTAAACTGTCTCAATAACAAATTTATTAAATATTTTAGATGGAGGTGTGTCACCCATAGCCGATGCCAGACCGATATCAAGATAAATAGAGTTTTTGAGAAGGGAGGTATTATGAACAATTCTGTATTCAGAAATAATTGACCTGCTTATTATGAACAAATCCATTGGTAAAATATTACTTATTACATTAGCGGCAGAGGTTGGAGCAGTTCTATAAAGACAGCATGTATTGAGTAAGAATTTTCGTTGTTGCTTATTGACTCTATTTAAAACCGCCTTGTTTAAATACACACTTGCACCGTAACTGTACAATGATTGTACAAGACCTTTATATAGGATAATTCGCTCTTTAAATTTCAAACCTTTAACATTAGGTTGCAATTTTTTCAATAAATTATAAATTTTTAGACATTTATTGTGTACATGTTCAATATGCTGAATGAAAGTTAATTTATAATCGATTAATACACCAAGGTACTTCAGAATAATCAATATTCTAATAATGCTGATGTCGATTGTGCGAGATAAGTCTTTATGACGTGGTAACGCGCTACAATTGAACGCGTGTTCCGTTATCTGGGTTTTTTCTTCTCTGTAGTGTTCTTCTCGGAAGTTACAACTTTATCGACTAGCGTCGTCTACATTGAACGATTCAGAGTTGCAAATTCCTATTCGATGGCCGTTGGTTTAATTTCTGTTATTTTCGAATTATGCTCTATAACGTGTTTGTTTTTGGACGTCTGTAAAGTCAACACATGCATTTGTTGCACGATCCTTTCGTCTCATTCTGTATATTGTTCCGGGGACAAAATTCAAGCGTGGAATTTGCCTTTTTTTGCGAATTAGCGTTTTCATTATTGGTCAACATAATTGGTGTTATCATAGGTTAATGTAGTTTTTACTAATCAATTACGATTGCAAAATATTATTCGCGTTAGTTCGTTAAATTCAGCGTTCGCATTTTCGCGCATCTTTCGATGTTTTGAAAGAGTCGATTGAAATTTTGACTTGTACTAGTTTCGTTTCGGTGTAATTTATTGCGAATCAAATTCAGCGAAAAAACGCTAAACACTCGAACATTCCCTATACGCAATTGTCTACGTATTCTTACGATTTGAAAAGTGCTACTTGATGAACGTGTTCTGTATTTTGTTAAATTATGTAGACCTTTATCGAAACGGTACTTCACCTCGACCTTCTTTTTATCGTGTAGTGTGTCACATACTTATATAATTTTTATCCACTAGCCCTGAAAATGAGTGCCTTGTTAAGCTTTTTTATCTATCCATATATTCTGTACAACATTTCTGTGGTATAGACGTCGACGAACGGCGATATTTAAAATTTTGCATTCCTCGACTTATTAATCGCACTAGTACCTGCTCCGGATGATAAACGTTGTTGTTGTTGAAATTAAAAACAAGTTTATTACGGCCCGTATTAAAATTAACAACATGTGTCCGCCAGGTACTCGTATTAAATATGTTCGATTTATGCGTTTGTTTGTTCGTAAAATTCCATCCCATGGTTTTCAAGCATTTCCAGATGTGTTCTGCTGACTGAGTCAAACACCTTTGATTTTTCTGAATGAGAATATCCCGTCTATAACACTTTTTCTTTTTTTTTTCTAGCAAACTCACGCAATTCTTTACGCAAATATGAGTTTAATATTCAGCCTTTTTTATTTTTTTTTTAAATTTCCGCAATTATGCCATTAGCTGTAGGCTATCTAGCAAACTTTTGAAATAAGAGCGATTGACTCGTGAAATTCCTTATCCAGCGATAACGTATTTTAATACTTTGTTTTTATCGCTGATTATTCAAATAGATCCGTAGGTTTAGTTAACCAGCGGAGCAACAGCTAAAGTATTTCTATGATAATGGAGTTTATCGCCATATTCACTAGCTATTTCTTGTATTTTATCTTTCACGGATGTAACACCTAGGCCGTGTGCAATGTAAGATTGCCTACATACCACTGATAGTTCTTAATGCTTTATTTTGGAAGCGTTGTATTATAGCTATATTACTCTGCTTAGCACAGCCGCAAAGTTGACTTCCCTAAGCCTAAATAGGCTTTAGAATTTGATTGTACAATAATATCTTGTTCTCCAGTGATAACTTGGATTTTCTTCCGATAAGCCAAAGCATGTTCGTAAACTTTATATTTAATTCATTACGTTTTGCTATTATATGGATTTTCTAGGTTAGTTGTCTATCCAAATGGACTCCTAGGGAATTATCACATTGTTGATATGAATATTTTTGATATTGGAAATTTTTTAAATTGTAAATATTACACGGGTTGATTCTCATTGATTTCTATACGCCACCGCTTGAACCATATTGTATTAAATGCTGATTGTTATTAATTTCAACATTTTCTAAAGACGAGTCGGAACAAATAACAGCTGTATCATCCGCGAAAGTAGCGATTTCTGCGTTATTTGGTACAATCAGCTGTACAAATTAGGTAAAGCATCGGACACAATATACTATCCTGCGGTACACAGGCTTTTATTGGATGCAATCGAGATTCTTCATATTTGACAACAAAATATCGTTCGACAAGGTAAGGTTTAAATAATTCAAAAAAGTGATATAGGAGGTGGAACCGGATTTTATAAAGCAATCCTTCGTGGCACACGTTATCAAAAGCCTGTTTAACATCGAGGAAAACTGCGTCACATATTTTTTTAGACTTCGAGGATTCTTCAATAATACTGACTCTATACGGTGGACTTGTTCCACAGTTCCACGGCCAACTCTAAAACCAAATTGATGTTCATTAGGTTTTTACTTTCTAAGAAAAGTTTCATTCTTTTTAGTATTAGCTTTTCACATACTTTAGAAAGCGCTGGAAGCTGAGAGATTGGTCGGTATGATGTTATCGTGTAAAACATCACTGAATATTTCGCTAGTTGAGTACAGAAGTGCTTCGTTTTATTGCTCCAATTTTTATATGTTAGGAACGAGTACTGCCTGTTTGAAATCATTGTGGCACTGTCTCTTCTTACTATATTCTGATAAATAGATTGTGCAAAACATCGTTTCTTTTCCTATTTCATATATCGCTGCTGGGATACCGTCGAATCCGCGTGATTTATTAACAGAGTTCTTTATCTCTTCCAAACTCGGAAGTCGCGTGATATTTACCGTGCACGGCCGATCTTCGTTGTTTGCGTTGTGAGGTAACGTTGAACACAACCAGCGCGTGCGCTTACTTTGCAAATGTTCTCTCGCGCTTCTACGGAGATATAACCTCGTAGAACTAGTGCGTTTCTTTAGGATCTGTGGATCGAGCTGCTATTGTCACTACGTCGGAGACAACAGTTGAAGGAAATTATAAGACTATTTCAGCTCTTCTACTTTCGCCCGCGTAAAACGTCTATCCACACAGACGATGGACAGCTTATCAGGTGACTTTGTTGTTAATGATAATATTGTTCAAGCTTCATATTTCGATGATAATAATACAACGTTCTTCCATACTACTTTGACAAGGGTAACAAAAAAAAATGTAGGCCAATTTCGGCGAATTGAAATTAACTAAAAGCTTTCGTATCGGCTTTCTTTATAGGGGGCTTCATTATATTCTTAAGACTGTGATTGCTTCTTCTACTATCAACTAATATTCCTTTTATATTTCTACCGCGCTATATTGGTTATTCCATCAGGGGATGCATTCTCTGTACTCTGATTAATAAATTAAATTTTTATGTATAATCTAGTAACGCTCTTCCGAGAAACATGCACAGACTATGTGCCATCCGTATATTTTTTTACTAAAACATCAAAAAAATTATTCACATACATAGTAAATTTGTTATAAAATGAGAATGTCCCCAGTTACTGCCTTTATGAATCTTAAAATTTCATCACAGATACCTTTCTTTTTAATAATTTCCATCTAATGAAACATTCTTGAACACCACATTATAGCTTATCACCGAATAGAATATTTTATTTTGCAGTTTTTAAAATTTTTCGTTCTTCGTTGATTTATTATTACACGGCAATACTTAAACGTTCTGCTAGCACAATCTCAGTTTCTTACCAGGTATTATGAATGAATTTTTAATAGCTCAAAAGGCTTCTATTCAGCTATCCATACAATTGGCCGATAGATGAGTACGGCGCTTGCTAGAAAAGCGGCAGAAGATAATGATAAATTACCCCGTATTGGCTTGCCTGAAACTTACGTCGTTTGGATGGTCTTTTATTAATCTTCGGATAACCAACTTTCAAATTAACGGCTTCCTACTTACATATTCGTTATTACGTTAATCGTATTTTAATCTCCTTATTTAGTAACGTCGAAATATCCCGGACATGCTCCCGAAGGATATTTTATCAAATCCGCATTAATAATTTGCTGCCGGACTTGCAAGCTCAACATTTTTTCGTTGTCTTCGTGTTTTCTACGACCATTTCAATATATATATATATATATATTATACGTATTTTATCAATCGTGAGATTTCGAAACTGATTTCAATTTTCTGCGAAGATATTAATAAAAATCGGCGGGCCAGTTTTTAATGATCATCTAAAAATTAAGGTATTTCTGCAGACAGTGCTGCTAGGATAAATATAGTTATTAATAATTTCGTAACTTCGCTAGTTAGTCTTATCGAATAGGTTTTAATCGTTTTTAAAAATTCCTTTTCATTTTTGATTCCTATACTTATTATAAGGACACATTTTAATTTCGATATAGGTTCCAAAATGATTTTTCTTTTAAGATAACCGTATCATAGCAATTCACGTTCTACTTACGAACGAGAAATTTATCACTCCGAACGTTACGTTTTTGCAATCTTCATTCGTTAATATCGTTCTTTTTTTTATTATTATTATTATTATTACGATTAAATCTACATTTCGTTTGTCTCCTATGCGTTTGTAAACAAACGGTTACGATTTTATTATCACGTTTCCACTAGGTAACGTGTTTCCGCGGCTCGTTCCGATGGAGTAGATTATTTCGATGGTTCATCTTTCGATTCGGCTTATTTTTGCCGCTCTTCGTCGGTTTTGTTTTATATCGAACGCTAATAGGGCAACATCATTTGCTAAATTCGGTGGATTTGTGTTCTATTTTATCCATTTCGATTCAGTTCCTCCGTACGTATACTTAACTACGTTTAAAAGGAAAACCGCGTTATCGATAATTATTTATAGGCCGTATTAACGCGATAAAGATATTGTTATCTACTTCCATATACTTTACGTAACTCTGCGTAACATTTGGTTATCGGTCTCGAATTTCTAATCTGTACAGCGAGAAGAATCTTTAAGCAGTTAGAAATTGTCGGTAAAACTGCCGTATAAAATAATAAAAAATAATGATTTGTTTTTGTTTAACCCTAAAACGGTCATTGATAGTCTTTCATACGCCCGGTCAGTACTTGAAGAAATACAATAGGCAATAATTTATGGTTATCAGCGTCTCTATTCAAGCTAGTCTATCACAGTGCCGGCTCACGATCAAAAAATCTAGTAGTAGCTATTACACACCTTACCTCTTCCGAAATATACACACAAAACAACTTTTTTGTTTCGCACAATATCGCAAAGTAACGTTAATAATATCAATTATTTTTTCACAATTTACACAAAACAATCCCCTGAAAATGAAATGATCAATTGCCGTATAAATAATAAAACTTCAGTATGGAAAATATATCAGTAATAATATGAACAACAGAAACTGAAGACAGGTAATGAAACAATCTCGGAAAAAATATAAAGCAACGTCGATAGAAACTCGAAGAAAAAGCTAATCTTAGAAATAAATGAAATTTTAAATCGTTGTCAACCGCATGTTTACGAACAACCAAACGAGAAAAACCTATTCTGCCGCGTCAAGTGTGTGTACTTCAAGTACTCTGATTGCAATCATTCGCCGATATAGTCCTATGTAAACTCTACACACGTACTAATCATTACGCGCAAAATCTCCGATAACGATACGGCTTTCCGATGCCTTCTTCAGGTTACAGCGAGCCTGCAATTGCCAACCGTTGTAACTTAGGCATTCCGAAACACTTTTAAAAAGATTTTCAACTTTTTATAATATATTCTACGAAAAATATACAATTTTTATTTTCTATAAAATAATTAGTCCTTTTAACAATTTATCAACTTTTATGCTGTTCCGGACACATTTGTAAAACCGCGCAATTTTTATGTACGAGCCGCCCACTGGTCTATCATGCTTCCATATATATGCTAGACTGGTTTAGTTATTGAAACGCTGTATGTGTCTACCTCATAAACGTTATTTCATACATGGTATTTTTACAGTTGAATAATTCTAAATAATAATCACACTTCTTAAATTTTATGCCGAAATTACACGAACAATTAACAGACAAATTTCTAACAGAAACATTAAGTGTATTCGAACGCAAAGAACAAACATAAAAGATACGATTCGAAGAATTATTAGAAATGAAGCGACTAAAAACGCAGACTTAAGTACCAGTAGATAATCAGCGAAGATCGAGAAATTATTGCAGTTATTATAATTGTAGCAAAAGAAGAATAACCGCAATATATTGTAGCAAATCCGGTGAACATAAGAAAAAAAAGTGCGGGGATTGTTAAAATATTATTTAGTTAAAGGTTAGTTAGATGTATAATTTTCATTTTTGGTTCTCGGGTGCACTTTACACGTTTGTCTATATTTGCGTGTAGTTTAATTTAACGGCGAGAAAATAATTTAATTGATGAAAATAAACATAGTGGAATATTTAAATTTATTAAAAATTATATAAAATCTTGCATAGTTCAAAATCAGTTCGTGAACAGAAATGAATTAAATGTCTACCGATACAGGATGTTCTGCGGAGTCCACTGTTCTGAAGTTAAACTGGCCAAATTGTTATGCAACACTTCGTAAAGCGAAGAGCTCGTATAAAATAATAAATAAACGGAATGCATTTTTAAAAAAAAATTTAATCAACTCAAATCGTTAACTACGCAACATAGTCGTCTGTCAAATTTTTAGTCAGCTATTTCGTAATTTTATACTTATACTTCACCGTTGAAAACGATCAGAATGCGCGCAATGTTTTTTTTGCAAGTATAGTCATGCGACAGACGGCTAATGTTTTATTTCATCAGGCCAGTCACACAATTAGTGAGCAGAAAGTCAACCAACAGATTGGCTGCAAGGTTCCCATCAATGGAATTTCGACGTAGATGCGGCAATCGAAAGAACTCAGTTCGAAATGGAACAATAGACACTCGGATTTCAGACCATTAGACTACGAACTAAAACGAAAAAGCTGCATTCATCTGGACTATGTCCGAACTGGTCACAGACGTAGTAGTGGTCGTAGGAAAGTTGAGTTTCAAAAAGGATGCATCGCTATCTACTGAAATGGAGATCATATCCTTAACGAATACACACATAGAGCCCCTTAACAGCGCGGCTGTAACACGGTTGCGAAATTCGTTCCGTTCAAAATTTATTTAAAAAAAAATTAATATCTTTTTACAAATGATCGAAAAGAAAAAAACGTTATATGTCGTCGAATTGAAAATTTTTTCGCAACATTTATTCACTCGACCGGACGACGTAAAGCTGCAAATTTTATCCAGTCATCTTCACGAATCTACAAAAAGTTCCGCTCTAGTTAAATTCAACGGTAAAATATTTCCATCTTTGATTTTAACGATCTTATATTTGTGACTTTTTTCAACGAATACGATAAACTTTTATGAAATGTACGAAATACACGTATGTCACACATCACATACACACACACACACACATATACATACGTATATATTCTTTCGAATAATGAATTCCAGACCACATAGATTATGATCTCATACGTGACGTTATACTTCTACCGTTGCATAAAAGACTGAAAATTTCCAAGTTAACGTTTTTATAAAACTTGCGCAATGGTCGCGATAATAACGAATATTTGACTTCGCAAACTAGTTGGGTAGTATACCTATAGAATGAATGCGAGAATAAAATATCTTCCAGTCGGGTTCGCTTACTAATCTTCGTTCCGATTTTGGCGTTGATGTCTACTTTCCGGCTGTATAACTCATTACTTAAAACTCATACAAAGCGGATACTTACACGATGCTTCGGTTTAGTGGAACTTTAAACGTTATCTATTTGTTAGGTGTTGGCATTGGTTCATGATGTTCGACTGATTTTATAATTTCAAATTATCGTTATATTCCCCCATAAGTAGAGACAAATGCGTTCGAAATTTTCTTTAATATACACCAGTGTACACGTGCTCATGGGTAAGAATTATGTAAGTACTTTCAAATGTAGCGAGTGTGTATATGCGTGCATGTATGGATAATTCTACTTCTTTTTTTCTTATGTGTGCGTGTGTGTAAATTCTAATGTGTATTGTGAGTGACTGCGTTTATGTATATGTGTATATGCAGCTGTATAATTGTTTTTTTATATTAATTTAATATCATTTTTTCTTCTTTCTTTTTTTTTAATTTTTTGTTTCATTTAGTTGTATAGTTGTATTTAATTATTTACTTCTTAATATTCACATTTAATTGGCTTGTTATATGAAATAAATAAATAAATAAATATATATATATATATATATATATATATATATATATATCCGAACGTCCGGATTACATTGAGAAATTGGGAGAAAGATTACATCCAGCAGTGGATCGATATAAGCGATTAGTTATATATATATATATATATATATATATATATGATATTAATGTTAACAGAAAATTTTCAGTTGGACTGTGGCTAGAAATTGGTATGGTCATGGAGTCATCTGTATTTATAGACCGTGAAGATTTCTGAAACAAATTTTTCTTTTCACTATTTGCATATTTTCTCGTAACGTAACAAAAATGGTACCGCTCGAAATAGGCTAAAATCGTAAGAACGAAGGAATTTTGGGGAAAAATTCAAACGGAGTTGTCGGGAAATGAACGTCGGAGAAGTCTGACCTCGCAAATTTGCATATTACCAAATACCTTCATTCGGTTGAACAAGTTTTGCTCGTTTTGCATATTTACACATTCACATATTTCTATCGGTATTTGCGTATCATTTGTTCCTATCGGACGTGTAATATAATATTCACGAAGTAAAATTACACACACACATATGCATAGGTAGATTTACTTTTTCGTTGACCAGGTTTTTATACATGTTTGAATATATAAATTTATAAATAACTATTTTTAGATATATATGTGTATGTGTGTATACATGTACAGTTATATAAGTATAGTGTAATATAGTCGCGAACTTCAATATGGAATATATATATATATATACATCTTCGTAGGCATCAATAGACGAGTTAATTTTAAAATCGAAACAACTGATGGCTCTTGGTTTTGTAATTAGCTACGAAAATATAATCCAAAAGTTAACGGCAATTTTAAAAAGTTAGATTTCTTTTCACATGTTCGAGCAAAAATTTGTACAATAGAACAAGTTCGTCGGGTTGTTGAAAAAATTGAAAAAGCCATAGATAAAAAAATTGTTTGTGATACCGTATTTTTAGACGTAAGCCAGTCATTCGACTGAGTTTGGAACGATAGCCTATTGGAAAAACTTAAATAGCATTTTCCATATCAATTAACGGAGTTATTGCGATCAGATTTAAATGAAAGATATTTGTATGTGAAATAGAGTGACGACCATTCAGGCATACGTCTGATACAAGCAGGTGTTGCAGCCTACTTGGCCCACTTCTCCATCTTATCTATACAACGGATACAACGTCATATGTTGATGTAGCGACCTTTGCTGATGACACAGCGATCCTGTACTCAGACAAATGTACCAAAAATGCAAGTAAAAACTTGCAGACCGCAATTAACGAAATATCATCGTGGTGCAAATCATGGAAGATAACAATCAATGAGGATAAGCCATCTGGAGTGATTTTTACTAACCGCAGAATTATTAAATATACTCTACTCAGATGTCTCTGTGTGAAGATGTAAAACATTTGGGTAACACCTTGAAACAAACGCTTAACTTGGAGGAAACATAAATAACAAAGAGATACCAATTAAATGTTGAGTTAAAGCAACTATATTTGCTGCTAGGTAGCAGATTAACAGTATCTTTTGAAAACAAGTTGCTACTATGTAGGCTGTCAATTATGGGTCTATGCCAGAAAAAGCAATGCTTCAATAATACAAGAAATGCAAAATAAGATATTGAGCAAAATTACTAATACTCTGGTTGTATATAACCAACATCACAATTCACGAAGATCTTGGAATAAAATTTGTAAAAAAAGAAATAACTAAGGTTTCATAAAAATATGTTGCCAGATTGGAAACCCATCCAAATAATATGGCGAAGGAAGTGCTAAATGGCCAAAATGAAGCCCTTAGCCTTAAGAGAAAACGTTTTCAAGACCTCATATGAATATATGTTAAAATGTTGATATGTATACATGTATTTTGATTGTATGATACGTTAATAATTAGCCCCTTTCACTGGATAGGTAGCTTATTTATAATATTTTAACTTAAACTACATCGATTACCAAATAGTTTAGGAAACTCCGTGTAAAATAGCGCAGTATTTAAAAAAACATGATTTTGCAGGCCTGTAAATTCGTTTGGCGCAAAAAATGGGCTAGCTAGTCCAGGCAATAGCTTGTACGTAGTGCAGGCGCGTACCCACGTAATGTTGTATGGAGTAGGAAGTGGTGTCACTGCCTTTTCGGTGATGATTATAAATTAATGAAGTGAAGTAACGTAATCGGCTATCGGTCGTATTTAGACTAAATAAACGGGAAACGTAAAGAAAAATTTTTAAGACGCTACAAAATGTAGTAATTAAAATTACACACAAATAAAATACTACAATTTACAAAGAAACAATTGTTTCACTTATATATTTCGTGTAGATTACGCTACACATATCAATAAATTTACTCCGACGAGGTGTAATGCAATCTATTCGGAATGTAAGTAAATAAAAAAATTTTCCCTCGTGACTTGTAATGTTTTCTTTTATTTCTTTTTGCGTTTTCAATTTTTTATTTTCTATCGTGTAAAAATTGTTCTTTTTGATTCGACAAATTTTTTTCTTTCGGTTTTCCGTTTTCCTAGGAATCGCATCTTAATGAAAAACTTTATGTCGCGCGGTGGGTTCGACAAATCCTCGACCTTCAACGTGCTGATGTATGAATATTTATGTACACATACATATATATTTATGTGTATCTATTTTTTCTTATCTAAATGTCCGCTTGTCGTTTATGCAATAATTTTCCTATTGAAAAAAAAGCAAAACCTAACAATAAGATCAAGAAGATTTTAAAAGATCTTATTGCTAGGTTTTAGTTGACAGCCCGTGCTATAGACAAAAATTCGAAGAGTTAGCGTTAATAAATTTAGAGACGATTCTAATGTTAGAACATGTACTAACCGTCCGCAGGTTGCTGACGGTGAAATGAAGATACAGAGGTTAGCTACGAACACGTCGATAATGTTTAAACGAGCAGCGGATCAAGCGGTTTGAGAAGATTCATTGTTTTAAACTGCACGAATCATTTATGCCCACATTAAAAATAAATACGAACCTAATATGTTACCCTGCGTAAAACCAAAATCTTGCACCACACACTGTCACTCGTCGCATTTTCCATCTTTCTATCTCGTACCTACGAGTAATAATAATAATTAATAATTCAATTCGATTTATTTCGATATTTATTCCATAAACGCTATATAAAATAAAATATCTATAAATTAAAAACAAAAAAAAAATGCAAAAAGAAAATATTAATAATAAAATAACTCCTTAAATAAAAAAAATAATAATTTATAATAATAACCGACTATGTGCAAAACTGTACGGGCGCCGGTTTAAGCGCATAAAAATTGCGGAACAGAAAATAAATATATATCTAACGCAGCTTCGCTGAAAAGTAATCGTATATAATTCCAAATCCGGCTATTTTTTTAACCGCTAATGCGCAAAGTTGCGCCAGTAGCGAGTAAAGACGTTAATAATAATAATAAGTAATTATTAATATCTATGTCCGGATAAAAGCTAAAAAATAAAGTAAAAATAAAAAATTAAAAATTAAATATATCAAAATGCGACGTGAATATATACGATTACATTTTTCAAACTTACATATCTTAACTCATAGATGAAAACGTGTACACGTACAACGTAATTCTAACAGACATACACTCGCATACATTATATAAGCGTACGTACTTATTTACAAAAATACATGCACATTCGCCAGTCTTTATGAACGCACATCACACACCGCACATACAATTTTGTTAGAGTTCAGGCAAATATCTTACTATTCCATTACGTACGGTGTGCTTTAGTAAATCGTCGTTTATAAATCGTAAGATGAATTTTTAATATCGAATAATCACGTATAAAACTACTAAATTCGACTATGGTATTTATTTCAGTTTTGGTGTTTCCGCCAATTTATTATCAGTACGTCTTGTTGCTTTAGAGAAATCGAAAATTTATATCGATGCTGAAATACAAAGTCTAAAAGTTGTACCTCTATAGTTCTGACATAGTTACAAAGTCGTTATTACGAGACGGATTATCATTATCGAATATCAGTTTATTTACTGAATTTAACGAAGTGAATAAATTCCCTATACGAGAACTAGAACTCCAGCGCATTATTCCAGAAGAAACAACTGATAGGTAGAAAGTGAGATAACAAAACGTGTAATTTTCTCAGTTTACTAGCCACGAACATTTGTCAGCTTACTGTCAACTATAACACCGCCATACTTAATTTCATACCCTCGTCACTATAACCACCATTAACATGCACAGAAATAACATCGTCTATATATCGACGCTGAAAACTGTAAATTACGAACTTCGTCTTAACAGTATCTAATTTATCATTATTTAATCGAATAAAATCCGTTCGAACTAAATTTTGCAAAACATTTGTATACGGTGAATCAGCTAAAATAAATATTATCATAGATTCTTAGGACACACAGATCGTTAGCATATATTAAAAGTTTATAAGTAAGCGATTTAAGCAATTTAAGGATGTGCGAACGTAGAAAATATCTACATTAATCAGTTTTGCTAGAACCGATTGAAAAGTAGTCGAATGTATAATTAGTAGGATTTTGACTTAGATAATCTAGAAATGTATGAACTTTGTGAAGTAAATCGCAAAATCGTACAGATTTTAAAACTCCGTATAAGTTGAATATATTTTAATACGACACGAGTTTGTGTATTTCACAAAAATCAAGAATATATTTTAGTAAAAAATATAACTAAGAATTACCGTATTCGAAATCCGACTAATTTTCAATCGGTTCTAGTGAAATCTACTAATATCGATATATACAACCAGTTTTTCTAGTCGGTTTAATAAAATCTACTAATATAAGATAATCCAGAATTGTTCGCAATCTTGTGAAATGAATCTGTAGACTTTTTAAAGTTTTGAGTAACATAATGTTCGTGTATAAATTTATTGGCATGTACACACTGACGGTGTATTTATTTATTCATTTATATTATGGTACGCGTATATCTATATCTATGCTCATTTATAAAACTGTAGTGTCCGTGATTTGCGAATATTTTCATTATAATCACTGCATTGGGCTATTTTTATCAAACATAAACGGAAAATCTATTTTTTTTTTCTATTTTTGTCTGTCTGTTCCGATTAAAGTCAAAACTATTAAAACAATAATAATGAAATTCGTATAGATTATAGCCTATATTACCGGATTCGTTCTAAGCTTTGTTTCACGTTTATATCACAAATAGGGCAAAAATTACAATAATAGTTTTAAAATATCGCCATCTTTTTTTTTAAATAGTTTTATATATTAGTAAGTATAGTATACGTACATATGTATACATATATATATCCGTCCATGATTTCGGCATGCAACAAACGTATATATATATCCGTCCGTTATTTCGCCCGCACCACTAACGCAACAAAACGTGGTTTGTATTGCTGGTGATGGTAGTGAAGGTACATTCGAACCGGAAAACGATGATATCAAGGCCAAACAAAACTTTAAAAGAATCTGTGCCTCGGAGCACAGGGAACAAGTGAAACTTAGACATGTTAACTAATTCGATAGGTTTTTTTTTAAAATTTTTACGCCTATATATATATATATATATACATACACACACACACACACGTGTATGTGTGTGTGCGAGTGTGCGCGAAATGTGGTTTGAAGACTGGTGTTGGTCAAACGATATATATATACACACACACGTATGCATATACATAAATATATACATACATACACATATATATATATATATACACATATATACACACACACACATATATATATATATATATATATATATATATATATATATATATATATATATATATATTATGGCGATCTAAGACGATGGGGTACCGTGAGAAATATAGAATAAAATAAATATAATAGGAAAAAATGTCGTGATAGTTAATTTAACATAACATATTAATGTATTATAAAGGTATTACCATCGTAAGAGTTTTAGATCGTCAAAACTGATAAGGTTACATCGGAAAGTCAGAATAACAAGGAAAATAAACAGTAAACATGGGAAATAAACATAATTTACCTTAGAATAAACAATGGCCGATCCATAAGGGTAAAACCGGGGAATAACGGCTAGTAGAGCCAGCAACCGGTGATCGCGTGTTGGTGTGTGTGTGTGTGGAGAAATTGGGTAAGATAGATATAGTAGTTTTAGAAAGAAAGTCGTCAGATTAAAGTCGTCTTCATCCTAACTTCGTATCGGAACGGTTGCGTATTATTATTATTATTGTAGTACGAAGATATATAAATTTCTAGTCATTACGTACTTACAGCAATTCGGTATTGTACGGAGTAATAAGTAAAATTTATTAAAAGAAATAAAATAATAAGCCACGAATAATAGACGGTATTTAAATAATCAATTAAAAATAAATAATTGATTATTGTTCATCATACGTACGTAAACTGTGGACACGCTATACAATACGGAGTACAGCCGATAATACATCAGCATCCGGTATCAGCAACAGCCTACACTGTGGTACCACAGGTTTTACGTTTTTACTTTTTATTTTTATATAATTTGTTTTTTTTAATGTTGAATATTAAATTTAGTAAATGTCCGTGAATTGTTTGTGTGTTGACCAATCGCATAAAATAATTAATTGTTTTCTTTTCATTTAAAATAATATTTGTCAATATCTAAAATGCATAATAATATATATATATATTAAAATTAATTGTTGTATGATTAAAATTCTAGTCTATGTATGAGTGTGTCACCGGTTGTGAGTTCTACTAGCAGTCCAGGTGTGGCACGGGCGACCACGATTAATTAGTTTTTAAATCGTCTGCTACGAAGTTAGGCCGTCCACTGTCACAGTAAATTGGGAAGTGACGACGGGAGTTGAGGCTTAATTTCGTTATAAATAGGCGATTTGATAACGGAATTCCAGGTCCCATTTCATCATATTATAACGTCAAATAAGGGTCCCAGTTACGTTATAAATTGACGGCGAACGACGGGATCCAGGTACGTTATAAATTATATATACATATATATCGTCAGTTACTTCGTCGACACACCTATCGCAAAAAAAACGATAAACAGCGCCAGTATCACTTCAATAATTACACAGGCGAAGCAGTGGGTAATTTCCAATATATATATATATATATATATATCCCTTGGAGGCACGTGTACTTGTACAGGTGCTCTCAAGCATCCGGAGCTGCAATCGGAAGGAGGTGCTTCCACAGGTGGCGAATAGTTGAACGGTCTACAGATATATAGATTAGCTGCGAATAAGACGTCAGACGAATAAGCAGTCGGCTGACCAACAGCGGCTACTGGCGGAAAGCCTCATGTAGGTAATTCCACTAGTAACAGGGTAAGGAGATACGAGGATGCAGATGGACAGCTTGAGGAACTGTGTACTAAAAGTCTGCATAAATCCTATGACTCTCTTTCCCTCGGCGAGTTTGTCGCCGTAAAAACCCTACACCGTTACCTTCTCAGTAACAAACCGCGATAGGGTGTTGATCCAAAAGCTAGGGTACCACCCCAAAATAGTGGTATTTCACTTTCTTTTCCTTTCTTCCTTCCTGCCATCCTTCTTTCTTCTTATTCTCTTTTCTTTTTCTTTTGATTCCCTCTCCTTATTTCTCAGCATAAGTCACATTATGTTTCTGGCCGTCTTCCTCTGGTTTCCACTGGATAAAAACATATGTGGTTGATGAAATGTGTTTGCACGGTTATGTAATTCTGCTCCTACATTATCAATTCACGCACAACTTTCTGCATATTTCTATTCTTTCCATTCATTCCATTCACTTCTTTTACCTCGTTCCCTTTCCTATGCCCATAATTAAGTTCCACTTCCTATCATTCTTTTCCTTATGCAGACGACTTAATTCGGATACGAGTGTCGGTATTATTATTATGTATGTATATATATATATATATATATATATATATATATATATATATTCACGCGCAACAGATATTTATAGAGCAGGCCGGCGTACGTGCCTTGTAATCAAGTAAATTGAATTTTATTATGATTATTATTCGGTTTGTAAGATATTCTGTGAATATGGAAACGTCTAATAAATTACGTAATAATACATTTTAAATTGCGGTACGGCGGACGCGTTGAAACGTCAAAATGTATACGCCAAGTCGTCAGGAATCGACTAAAAGGAAGTCGACGCCGACGATATAAGAAATAAAATGGCGAACGAAGAGAAAAAAAATAGCAAACATATAAAATAATATAAAAGCGAACTTTTCGCGATAAAAGGAAAAAAGAAAAAAATGGCGAAAGGAAATAATAATCCAAGTTGAAAATTTATAGTGAAACACTCGAGCGAGCGGTCAAAGAAGCGGCTATTGTCGAGGGATTTACTACCGAATGAAATGTGAAAACTTTCTTAATGCAAGGAAAAAAGGAGACGTTTAATTCGACACCAGTCTCGGCAATCATCCTTGGGTGGTCGACTAGAATTGGAAATAAAAAATTAAAGTCGCGAAAAGTGGAATTATTTTTAAATTTAATACGACCTTCAGAGTGACGTATAAAAAACCCGAAAGAAATATAAAAAAATATCGACTTACGACTTCATTAACCAGTAACAAGATATATATATATATATATATATATATATATATATATATATATATATATATATATAATTAGTAAATATCGTGAAGAAGTGGCGAATCTATGATAGCTGTTCTTGGATATGTAGCTTGGAGTAATCTATCCGAGACATCTTTTTAACCGCATAGTTGTCCACATAGGTACGATAATCTACTATAACCAGATGGAAACAGCATCGCGTTCGCAGAATACCGGGCAAACAGCGTGTAACGTATAAAGATTCTTTTGAAAATAGTAAGAACATGGCACAGATATAAGTGTGTTATTTTATTTATATAAGGCTGACCCAGAGAAGACGGGCGGTTTTGTTCTTTTTTGAATAACTCAAAAACTACTCGACCAAATTGTTGAATGAAATTTTATTTAAAAATAGGAAAACGAGAGATTAGCTTACAATCATTTGCGGAACGCTATATCGTTCAGGTGCCATTTACAACGATACATTAATTCAGCCTTTTTACAAGATTTTCGAACACTTTTTCGAGCATAGGTCAAAGAATTTTTGAAATTTTTTCAGAAATCCGAGTTTTCAGATCAGATCTCGTGAACGTGCTTCGTAAACGCGGCTCTTAAGGTATTTCTGCAAGAATAGAAAATCGGCTAACTTTGAATTCTTTTCGATTCTTTCTCTTCGCACTGTCATGATCGATTCACGCCGAAAATAACGTTTCACGCAAAACGCACGCTCCTTCTCGTTGTACGATGCCAACTAGGTAAAAACGAATCTCTCGCGTGTACACTAAACTCGGAGCACGCGGTTTGCGTTGTAGCAGTGTTATCAACTGCGCTATTCAAAAAATAAAACCGTCATTTTCTCTGGGTCACCCTATATATATATATGTATATGAAATTATCATTGTTGAACAATTTTTTATCGAACGGAAGAGGAAAAATTTTTCACGGCTCGTGCTTTCCGTTTGTTCCTATGAACACCACGTGAAAACCAAAAAAAATTATAATCGTCCAAACTGGGTTCATCATACGGTTTTTCAAAAATACTGGAAAAACTTTATTTCCGATATTATCTACGAATATAATTATTATCTTTTTCCAATTCGGTTTTAGTTAGCATTACAACATTATACAACGGATTTATCGACTCACAAAGGTTATTGAAAATAGGTTGGAAAACAAGCTGTACGTCTGTATTTCTGAATGTTAAGTAGGCTCTCGATTAATTTACACGTCCGACTTCCTGACTGTTGGTAATACAGAAGTAACGTCATACGCCGATGATGCGACGACAGTCCTAGTCGTGGATAAGTGTGAAAATACAACTGTAGAAAAACTGCAGAAGTCACTCGGGTATGTAGATAGGTGACTAAACGATGGCGCATAGCAGTCAATGAAAGCAGGTGAACGCATATTTCTTTCACAAATCGATTAATTGAACGTGCTAACTAAAATAAATAACGTCGTTATTTCAAATACTAATGACGTAAAATACTTAAGCATGAACTTGGACACTAGACTGACTCGAACTATTCACGTTCAGAAAAATAATGAACATTTTAAGCTTCAAACCAGAGAACTATGCCATGGATCCTAACTAAATAGATGTGGGTTATCGTTGGAAAATAAAACTCTATTATATAAAATAACTTTAATATCGATCTAGGTGTACGGTATAAAACTGTGGGTGTGCGTAAAAACATTTAACTTACTGAAAATAAAGTTAGTATATTAAGAACTATTATTACTGCAGCTCCTTGTTAGGTACCAAACTTTACGCTTCATAAATATATAAACGTTACGTTTGTGTTGAAATAAAAATACAGACAACAAACAAACATGCCATCTGAATTAACGTTCATACGAATACACTTTTGTGCTACTAATCTGTTGAATGATTCAGGTGAAATACAGAATTGTTCAACCAATATAAGTTTAGAAGGAGTACTACTGAGTATTGTCCCTCCACAAAACATACTTTATCGCATTAAATTAATTGCTAAGTTACCTCTAAACTTAGTGAGATGTGATTGGAAATATTTAAAAAAAAAAGTGCAATATGAAATATTATCATTACGCAGTGAGCTGGAATCGATTGGAAGAATAATACATTATATGCATATATAATATATATATATATATACATACACATACTCTTCAACGGTTAACCACACCACGTCATAAGATCAATGATATGAATTTATTATGATAAAAATTATTCTGGCCACATATATTTACACAACCAGTTATTAATTGTTCGGTTAAATGTACACGAGCTTGCCTGGAATTGAAGTAAAAGGAGGAAAGCAACATTGACTAGATCGGGAATAGTAGCTTAATTAAATCTTCGGTTTGACAAAAAACGTTTAAAAGACGTTCCCTACCAACTTTCGAGTTCATAGGAACTTTTTTTATTTATATGTACATATATATATATATATATATATATATATATATATATATATATATATATATATATAGTAATTCTTCTTCTTCATACTTGGAAAGAAGATTGTTACAATTTTGCCATTATCGTTATTAACAATAACAACAAAAATAACCATTGCAAACAAAAATGTAGAGATGTAAAAAAAAAGGAAATATAAAAAAAAGTATTTACGACTTAAGATCATAATAATACACCAGTGAGAAGATGTACATTAGTAAGCATATGCACTAATTCATGCTCATATGTAAATATATAAATTAATATATATACGAACATTAAATATAACCAAACATACATATCTTCATAAATAGAAAAAGTAAACCTGTATTTGTAAATTTTAAAAATGTGCAGTATTTAGAAGGAATTCAACAATTAATGACGTTGTTTTATATTGAAATGAAAAATAAAAGGAAACTGCCACAAGTGCATGCATGTTGTGATTATACATATATATATATATATATATATATATATATATATATATATATATTTTTTTTTTTATTTAACTATAATTACATAAATACATGATAAAATTGTGAACTTTTAGTAACCTGCTATACAGCTTATGGTTACCGGTAGTGGTTATTTATAAATATGCTTCATCTTAAATACATTGTATACAAATGTTGGAAATTGTTCCAATAGAACAATTTCATTAAACTGCAATGAGCAGTCTATATTGTATTGTAGTCTTAATTCATTATATTTTGGGCAAGTATATATTATATGATAAACAGTTTCTGTTACGTTATTATTACAGTTACCGCATATGTTGCTTTTAATTATCTTTAATTTATGCAAGTAATAACCAATAGAACCATGTCCTGTAAGAATTTGGCTCATAAAGTAATTTACATTAAAATTTTTATCTTTAAAGCGTGTTGTAATATTTGGAAAAAAACTTTTAATTAATTTATCATTAGGTACTTGATCATATCTGGATTTAAATTCTGCAAAAATTTGATCATTAATTACTTTAAGGTTATTGTTATTTAAATTTCCGTGTTGAGTTTTACTTTTAAAAATGAGTGATCTTTTTTTAATGTATAAATCCATTGGCAATACACGTGCAAGAACTAGTAAGGAAATATTAGACGTAGTTATATACGATGATGTTACATCTAAGAGAAATTTTCTGCAGTTAGAATTAATATTACAAATTAATTTTTTACTTAATATATATATGTATGTATGTATAGTATATATTATACATAACGTGTTATATATATATATACACAACACATATATATATACATACATATATATATACACATATATACATATATATATAAATAAATACACACACACATATATATATACACACATATATATATACACACCCACACACACACATATATATATATATATATATATATATATATATATATATATAAAAGGTAGATAGGTAAATGGAATGATTGATACATTATCTCTTGAAAAAACGGCTTGTTGTTAAATTACTTTAAGTTTCAAAGTTAATTTTAATTCACGTATTTTATCATCTTCATTATATCTCTCTAAAAACAATGGATCACACTTATATTTGTAGATTCTAGGCAGGTTTCTTTAATTTTAATTTTGACGTACTTGACCCGTTTTTCGATTTAAAAATTCATTTCAAAACAAAACATTAAAAGGGCGATTTCCTCTTGATATTTGTCAAAAAACTGAAATTTTTTGGTTACAAGTGGGAAAATTTATGAAATGAAATTCTACACAATTTGTAGACATGTATGTATGTAACAGTTTTTAATAGTATGCGGCTCTTATCTAAATGTATTTTCCTAAAAAACCCAATTTTACCAAAAACAAAATAAAAAACTTAGCGAAAACTATTTTTATACATCGTCGACGTTTTTAAGCACCTCTACGTTGTGAAAATTTAGTTTTCTACATTTCGAAACTCTTTCAAACGTTCGTTTTTTGTAAAGTCAGCAAACTTTTAATAATATTACGTACTCAGTTGGTGGGGTTTTAATCTTCTTGGTCAATTATTTTTCATCACACATCTTCTCGGAATTAACGGAACAATCAGGTCGATCGCAACAACATCATTATCATCGCCAACAAAATTATTCCGTTTAGATGTTATAAATTTTCCCCATCATTAGGATTTCATCACTCCAAACTACGGGGGTAACAATTGCAATTAGCAACGACGAAATCGACAAAACAATTATTGAAAACTAAGTATAGACAAAATATCCAATGGATTCGTTAATTATTCCCGTGTGTTATTCGAAAGATTATAAATTTACTTTCTGACTACAACTACTATCCTAAGGTATGGAAATTAAGCAAAGCCATTATCTTGCCGAAACCAAATAAAAGTCCATACATCGTAGAAAGCCATAGTATCCTACCTAAGTAAAGTATACGAGAAATTATACATCAACGGCTTAAAGAATTCATAGAAAGCGAAAATATAATTAATTAAAAGTAGTACGATGCATTGCCGGGCAGATCGACCGAAATGGCCATACATGATATATTACAAATTAAGAAAAAAAGATCCCAGTACTTCTTTAATCACGCTAGACATTGCAAAGGCATTTGATAGTCTAGATCAATATAACGGTTTAACAAAACGATTCTTTCCAACTATAGATAACCGACTAAATAACGTTGTATTCACGCCGAATTATTTTAATTTACAATTCATCAGCGGGCACGGATTACTTAAAGATTACTTATATAAATATAGAATAAGTTCACTCGAATAGATGTATAATATGCAATACAACTGATAACATGAAACATATCCTGATAGGATGCAGCACTGAATTTACAGATATAAACGGCGCCGAATTAGTAAATAAAAAGTTCTCAATATTTAATAACTTTACAATATCTGAAAAAACATACTGTAAAATTCATCTACATTTATCGCAATAATATAAATTATATATATATATATATATATATATATATATATATATATATATATTTAAAACTACTTTCGCGGTCGATATTCATAATTAGATACAATAATTCCGGAATAACTGCGTACAAAAAAGAAAAAAACGATTTATTAATAAAAAGTAAAACGATGTATTAATAAACCCGAGTTTACGTTTCAAGAAACATGCCATGCTCACCATCAGAACTAAACTAAACTAACCCTGACATAACAAGCTATCATCTTAACTACATGGAGAAAACTACATCTGATTGGTTCTCAATTGACCAACCACCCTCTCCATTCTGGATTAAGTCGGAAGTCATCCTCTCTGTTGAAGTTCTTGAATTTTTCAATCTCTAAGGCTTCCCTAACAATTCTTTCACCCAATCTATCTACTTTGGCAAGAACTGTTGTAAACCTTATTACATGCCCTGTAACCGTTTGATGTTCTGCCACAGCCGACTTTTCGACACGTCCATACTTGCACTTCGCTACATGCTCCTTAATCCTCACAGCAACAGTTCTGCCTTTTTGTCCCACACAGCTAAGACCACAAGAGCGAGGTATTCTGTACACGCCCGCTACTTCCCTCTCCCGTATAACATCCTCTACAGTTTTTAGCACATGTTTGTGCACGTTCCAAACACCGGCCTAATAGTATTCCTGTATAATATTTTACCGTAACGATCCGTAATGCCCTTTAAAAATTGGAGGCGTATCGTAGACTTCTCTGTCCAAATTAGTCTTTATATTCACCTTCCTTTTGCTAAACTTTTTAACCAGAAGGTTTGCTTCCTTCATTTCCTTCCTACCGTACCCATTACAAACCACTACTTGCTCTACTCTATTCAGTCAACGTCACAAGAAATGGGTAGCTACAGTCGAAGGCCTAAATTTCACGCATTCGAGCAGGAAAGCGTGGCAGCTACTGAGAAGACTTGGCACAGACAGTGCGGAAATCGATAAAAGCGACAAAATCAAACCAGACAAAATAGCAGAAAGACTCTTAAAAATAAGCAAAGTTAAATCCGATAAACAAGTGTCATTAGAAATAAAACGCAAGCTACGAAAAACGAAAAACGAATTACAGAACGATGTATCATCAAGTCCGTTCGATACGTCCGAATTAATAAGCGCGATTAAATCAATCAAAAATAGAAAATCCGCAGGACTAGACAATATATATACGGAATTTATCAAACATTTTGTAACAAACACTAGGACTTTCGTACCAAAACTGTTTAACCAAATACTCGAGACTGGCCAACTGCCTACGATCTTCAAAAAATCTAAGGTTATCGCCATCAAGAAGCCTGGTAAGGAAGGAACAGATTCAGCAGACTATAGACTAATATCGCTACTAAGTACAATGTACAAGCTACTCGAACGACTAATACATCAAAGAATCGCCCCTTTAATAGATAAAGTATTTCCACAATTTCAATCAGGCTTTCGTCCAGGAAGATCATGCTACGATCAGGTCATGGCTTTAACTTCGTACATCGAATCTGGTTTCCAAAAATGCTTGAAGACATCAGCAGTCTTTATCGATCTTACTGCTGCCTACGACACAGTCTGGCGCGATGGCTTGCTCCTAAAAATAGCCCAGGCAGTTCCTAGTCGTAAAATCGTGACTCTACTTGGAAATATGTTGGCTGACAGAAGATTCGCGGTGTATACGGGAGCAGACCATAGCCGGTGGCGCACCATAAATAATGGCCTTCCACAAGGTTCAGTGTTGGCTCCAATTTTATTTAACATATATATACATGATATACCGGTCCTCCAAGCGGAGAATTTCCAGCATGCAGACGACATTGTACTTGCAACTCAAAGCTAGCACTTAAAAAATGGCGAGGACGTACTCACAAAAGATTTACACAGCTTGGATGAATACTGTGCTAAATGGAGACTCAGGTTAAACCCGGTAAAAACAGAAACTTCGGTGTTTCACCTCAACTCACAGATGGCAAAAGCTAAAATACATGTTAAACTCAACGGTAAAGATTTACCTTTTAACCCAACGCCAAAATATCTAGGCGTCGTTCTTGATCGAACTCTCACATACAAAGAGAACTCCGAAAAAATAGCTCAAAAAGTGAAGACAAGAGTAAACCTTATCGCTCGCCTTGCAGGTACAGCTTGGGGAGCAGAGACAAAACTCATCAGGACTGCTACACTGGCACTAGTGTTTTCAGCTGCAGAATATTGCTGCCCCGTTTGGATGACCAGCTCGCATGCTAAGAAGATCGATACGCAACTGAACGTAGTACTACGCTTAGTAACCGGTACGCTAAAATCTACTGCTACTATGTGGCTTCTCGTGCTGGCAAATATATTTCCACCGCACATCCGCAGAGAAGAAACATTCAAACGAGAATGGGCTAAATACAACAGTATACACTCTCACGTAGAAAAATTTATCAAAGATCCCCCACCTACACGCCTTTGCAGCAGGAAACCAGCATGGCTGACGGCTAACGAGCTACAGAGCAGTGTCGACGCATCTACGAAATGGAAGGAAATATGGGTTAAGCAGACTCCAACAAACGGGCAATTAATATCAAATCCGGCTAGCAGGGTGCCAGGATTTGGTCTCAACAGAAAAACATGGTGCAATTTAAATCGCGTCAGAACCAACCAGGGTCGCTGCAAATATTTAATGAACAAATGGAAACTGTCGGAAACGGAGCTATGCAGCTGTGGCGAGATCCAAACGATGTCACACTTTATAAATTCGTGTTAAGTAAATAGCTTTAATAAAGGACTGATTGGGCTACATTCACTAGAAGAAGGCGCAGAAGACTGGCTGTCGAACGTGAATTTATAATGCAGGATATCTCTAAATAAGCGCGTAATTGATACGATAATAATAATAAAAAAAGTTCATTTACTAAACTTTCATCGTTGCATAATATTTTTGCCCTGATAATTAAGGTTTTAATAACTAACTTTTGCTCGGGGTGATGGTTTCACTAAATATCGTCCTGTCTACATACTCTTAATATACACCATAACTTCTTGTCATTGTTTCTTTTAACCAGAACGTCCAGAAAAGCCAATTCGTTGCGACATTCACGTTCCATAGTAAACTTTATGTTGTTATGGAATAAATTTAATAACCCAAAAAATTATTATATCTAATTAAATTATATATAACTTTTAACTATAAAATGGGCTGGCTAAGCACCGTAAACTTAATTGGATGGGCTCTATTCAATTTATTATTCTCAATTTATTTGTATCACATTTATAAATAAACTTACTTCATCGTACTTTCACGAATTGGGGGACCAAAAAAAAAACAAATTTTACCAACAACCTTTTAGTGTTACTCGTTCTCAAATATATATATATATATATATATATATATATATATATATATATATATATATATATATATATATATATATGTATATATATATATACTTCTCATGTTTACGTTTCTCCTTCTTTGTACATATATATTTATATATATATATCTATAAAAGTTTCTGTACACGTGTACAATTAAAAGAGCTTTTTGTAAACAATGTTCATTAATGCATTTATCGTCGGTTTTGACTGAAGGCGACGTTTCTTTAATATTCTCTCTCGGAAATGCGGTTGGTTAGCGTTTTAATTCTCGCGAAAATTACGTTAAGTCTTTCTAAACGAAGTTATTATTACTTACCTCGTTCCGTGGAAAGACAGCATACTAAGATGTTTCACCCGGCAAAGTCGGACGTTTACGACTGAAGGCACTCAGACAATTTTAAGAATAGCCTAGAACAATCTTGAACACAACTTCTCCGTTACTACAAACAGATATTGTACCATTTCCATTTTTTTGGGGGAGGTATTTTACTTTTTTTTTAAAATTATCTTATTGCTTTCATCAACAGCTTTAATTTTTCATGCGTGTTGGGGGGGTATACCCGAACAAGGATTAAGAATTCAAAATGAGGAAACACACAATGTGCGATGAAAACCATATAGTTCGAACAGGCTCTGAAGATGTAGCTGAGACACGGAGAAATTATTGCGTCAAACTATATAGGGCATAAATATCAATGAAATCGTTAACACCGTACTTAATAACTACGAACGGAATTTTGTCGAACCAGAACAGGAAATTTTACAGCAGGTGGTTACAAATATAAATAAAGCTTCAGAGCCAGGCGACATCTCCGCTGAAATTTTCAAAGCTTCGGGCGAACAAATTCTACAAGCAATTTACCATATCTTTAACGCGATTTGATTGTTCTGAAGAGTGGTGTCAGGCGACTTGTATTACCTTATATAAGAAAGGGCCGCCTGAGTATTGTGAAAATTATCGGATTATCTCGCTAATGCTTTACATAAGAAAAGTGATGATCAAAATTATACATGACCACATGTACTCTTTAATGTTCAAATTTCGTCAAAACAGGTTGGTTCAACAAAAGGTAGAGAAACAAGAGAACAGATTCTCAATGTTAGACTACCTTGTGCGGCTGATCAAGCGGTTATATAAAAAAAAAGCCATGGCAAAAGTATACATTAATAAAGATATCTACTCAGATAAGCTTCACCCTGAGCGTGGTGTCCACCATAGTTGTATCTTCTCACCGCTACTATTTAACTTTGTGAATGTTTAATGCGTACAACTCTCAAAATTGACACCGTAAATGGTACATTAAACTTGGATGGAGTCATTTCAATTGGAGGACTATACGTTACTAATTTCCGATATGCAGATGAAATAACGTTAGTAGCAAAAAACGTGGGCGAAATGTCTTATATTTTAAATCGACTGATAAAAAAAACAAGACCAAAACTGAAATGATGATCATCAATTGGCTACAGAATAACTGCCCTGCATTACATGAAATGGATGGACTTGAAGTGGTAAACCCGATTCAGATATTTAGTCTCTATAGCGAAAAATAGCGACGACACGAAGCGCAATGAGCTGTTTAAATAGAATCTGGACGCAGTTAGTAAAGCTGTTAAGATACGGATAGCGAACTCCCTCGTTTTCTTGGTGTTCATATATGGCTCGGAGACATGGTCATTAAGCAGTGCCGACAGAAAACATACAAACGTACTAGAAATATGGCTTTGGAGACGAATGTTGCGTAGTCCATGGACAGCTAAAAGAAGCAATGATTCTATACTAAACGATATTGGCAATCTGAAAAGATTAAAATCGATCGTTCCAGCAGGATACTTCGATTTTTTGGCAACGTAATCAGAGCAGAAAATATGGAGACACTGTTCGTTCAACGTATAGCGGGTACTTACTAGCGCAGTCTGATCAGCCGTGTGACAAATCACACGATACCCCTACATGGGATGACACAACTCACTGATGATATACATATATATATATATATATATATATATTATAAAGATAGATATACAGGTGGATAGATAGGTAGACACATATTATCTTCAGACGTAATTGTTTTACCAGAAATGAACAAACACAGTGTGACACAACTTTAAACTCCTGACGCGATAATGAAGTAAAATAAATGCAATAATACAATAAAATCTATTTTTTATTTTTTCAATTGCAGAAGTAAGGACATACTCAGAGTGATATTTTATCAATTTCGCCGTTGAGTACTAATTAGAACAACCATAGCTTCAATCGGAAGACTATAATTTACACTTTAGCAGCTAAGCAAACGAGATGATTTTACAAACGATGTTTCTCATCATTTAGTTATATTAAGATCTACTAGATTTCTTTATTACTAGAGCGATCGGTACTGATTATACAGACGTTACTGGTACAGAGGATTTATCCTCAGACCATACTCCCGTACTACTGGTACTTAGCGCTATTGTCTTAGGGGAAAAGGTTCGACATACGCTGACTAATAAAATCACCGATTGGGATTTATTACGCATTAAAATCGACGAATTAATAGATCAGAAGGTCAGACTGAAGACTATTACTGATTTAGAGCAGCAAACACAACATTTTATTGACCTAACAAAGAAAGCTGCGATGGAAGCAACTCCGTCACTCAAAGAAGAAACAATCCGCAACATGTTATCCGCTTAAAGTTAAAAAACTCATTAACAAACGACAACGTCTATGAAGAATCTAGCACAGATCCCGTAATCCAATGGATAAAACATTATTTAATTGTTTAAATAATCAACTTCGTAGATTAATAAACAATATTGAGCAACAAAATTTCGATAATTATATAGAAAACTTCAGCTTGGAGGCTGGATTGCTCGTCATGGAAGATTGCTTAAAGATTTAAAATACCTCTAGTACATATACCACCAATTAAAGATGGGTTCAATCCAAATTTATCTATTACATTACGCAAACTGTTCTCTTTCGCAGTGTCATCGATTTTCTAAAATTAGCATAGCTTCCCTTTTACTGATTCTATTTATAACATTTTGTAAATTTTCATAAAACAAATAAATTTCGTCGTCATGAGCTGATGCAGTCGGTGCATATATTTGTAGTAGATGTAAAAGCATCGGTTTAGTCAACAGTTTTAAGTAAATCATTCTATCATTTATTGCTTCAAATGACCCTACATAGTTACTCAATTTTTATTAATTAAGAAAGCCACACCCTTTTTGTGTTCTGTTCCACTTGCATAAAAAACTTTATTACCCGAAGAGGTTAGAAAATGGCCGTCCCCTTGCCAATTAGTTTCGCTTAAACCCGTTATGGCCGATTCCTAGTCTTTCACATTCTTTTTCTGTTATAGCTAGTTTCCTTATCTAGTTTAAGCCTCTTATATTCCACGTTGCAATGTTTAAAATCTTTTTACCCTTCTTGATTCTTTTAGGTTCAGTCGCATATTTCACACTGCAAGTCTGAGCCATGGCCTTACAGCGCCGATCGTCACTCGGGTCGCATGACACAGTCTCATATATCACATCCAAGGTCCCGCGTAACAAATCTGATTTTGAGTAATTTGTGAACATAATGGTTTTCTTGGAAATAATTAATGAGGTAGTTTTCTGTTGCTTTCCTCATCGCAGTGTCGTAGTCGATTAAACCAATATGTGATTCTCTCCATACGATTATATATATAAATCCTGTGTCACGATGTTAGTCCACGCTAATCTCCGAAACCACTAAATCGATTTCAATAAAACCTTTGTAGATATATATTGTTCGATTCAACTTAAAACGTAGGATAGTTTTATCTCGATCAGTGAACGCAATTTTTTTTATTGCGAATTTAATGTTTTTAGACTGAGAAGGTTTAATTCACTTTTAAATGCTATTAAGTTTCTAATAGATGGCGCTGTGCTTTAACTTGGATACAAATATTAAAATCTATGATAGCCACTGTACAGAAAACACCCCACAAATAAAGAAATGCAAGAAGAGTAAATTAACCCTTTCGGCATACATTACAAAATTTTGATGCAAAATCATAAATTTCATACAGATATTTATTATACAGTGCCGCTTCACACTGTAGATCATTTTAAACGTATTTATACAAATACTATTAAAATTGAGATATTTCACGTCAACCAGAAAAAAAAAACAAGTTTTGCTTACGTTAAAATTTCATGTGCCATATAGAGGAAAATATGTCTAAAGGGATAAAATAAATGAAGTAGGAAAACAATATCAAAAGATTCAAAGAAAAATACAAGAAAAATTTTCGATTCTGGATCAACTAGAACCCCACAATAAACATTATTTTAGAACATAAAATCTATCAAGAATCACAAAAGTATTTTCCGCTATAAATGTCAAGAAGAAGGCGTATCAATCGCATTAAGGTATACGCAAAATTGAAATAACATGATAAGCAAATTATGAAAATATAAACAAATGCTACTTGCAAATGTAGAATCAACGGTAAGTGAACTAAATAATAAATAACCGGTTAATGTCATATGAGTAGGATAGATATAACAAGTTTTATAAGAATAAAAACCACATATACTACATATAGATGACAAAAGCATTCAAAGGTACCACGTCATCAAATTCTTGCGCCATCTCTGATAGAAGTTTGACGATCAATAATGTCAGATTGTTCTGATTATTGAGCGTTTCCGTAAGTTCCGTTTTTGTTTTTCTACTTCATCTCAACAGGTCATTTTTCCATGATGTTTTACTTCTCCCTAGAGTAGTAATATATATATATATATATAGATATATATATATAAACATCGTTGCTCAACATTTAGATAGGTTATTTACATCCGAGAAGTTGATTATTGTGCAACTCAAACACGTAATGACATAAATTGAAGATTTGACCGAGTAAATATTGTAAAATCCGTATTTAGTTTATTAGTTTAACTCACAAATTAATTTTTAGAAGCCCGAATACGGGCGTTGTAACCGACCATCGTGAATTAGCAGTTTTGAAATTGCCATTTTTCCCTATAATAATTCATAAAATGTAATGACACATAAACTTACCTCGCTTTTTTGTCCATGTTTTGAACTAAATAAAACTGGTTTAACGCGTACAAGTTGTATTTAATTTTTTAAAAAGATGATATTGAATGCGCTTTATAACTAATGAAATCCTACAAAATGTGAAAAAAAACCAACAGATAATCATAGAGTCAACGAAGAAATAATATTTATAGCGCACAATTAAATAAGTATCGCTTTATTCTGATGTATAAGGGCTAAAGGATTATTTTGCAAAAGAATAAAGTTGAAAATAACAACTCGTGTAAATGATAGTCTAAAATACGAAATGAAATGTCGAGAAGAAAGTGCACTAACGACGATAAAGAATATTTCGTATGAAAAAATATGCTCGAATTCAATAAATAACAAAACATTAAAAACAAAATAAGTGAAAAATATGATAACTAAATCAGTTTTAAAAAAAAATTATTTTTATATAAAAAGATTTTATCGTTTTTTGAAAAAAAATCAACGAATTTTTTCATCGAATTCTGATATACTGCGTATCGAACTATTATTTACATATATCACTAATAATAAGCTATTAAGGCGATCTTCAGTCTCCTCAGAAACGTTTTTATTCATGTAATAATGAAAAACATCCACTCTGTTCTACTGTTTCGCTTAATGTTTCATGTAATTAATTTTGAAATATCGAAAACATCATATTTCAAAACAACCAATATAATACCTTGAAAATCTAATTTCGAATAAATTAAATTATTTCGAGTTCAGTTTTAACTTATTTTTTTCCAACATGGGATAAAGCTAAATGACGGGTTGAAAAATTAACTTAGAACTGTTTAGAATAATTTTTAAAAATAATAATGCAGCTTCTAAGTGGCCCCTATAAGACAGCCTGTGTTTTACTTGAAAAACTATATAGTCGAATTTTTATTTCTTTGAACCATTTTTCGTCGTTTACTTTCATTATCGATTATTTTGAACTGCTTTACATTTTAGTATCGAATAGTGGATACAATTTTTTCGAAGTCTTTAATCTCTTAAAAGCTAAACTCCCTCATTCCGCCATTATTATATTATCAGACATAATGAACGGTATCTTTAAACTGGGATACTTTCCGCAAAGCTGGAAACTTGCCAAAATCATCGCCTTGCCCAAGCACGATAATGATCCTTCGCAGGTTTCCAACATCCGCCCCATTAGTCTACTGAGCAATCTAAGTAAAGTTGCTGAAAAGGTCCTTTATGTTAGATTATTATCCCATGTCGACAACAATAACATATTTCCAAACTTTCAATTCGGCTTTCACTCTCATCAGTCTACAACCCAACAAATTGCAGAATAACCGACTCCATTACCCGTAACTTCAACTTAAATAAGCATACCGGCATGGTACTATTTGACGTTGCTAAAGCATTCGATACAACTTGGCACGCGGGTATTCTTTATAAAATGATAAAATGTAACTTTCCAATATGCTTAATTCACTTAATTAATAGTTACTTAGGCAATAGATTTTATTATGTATATGTAGGTAATGCTGTCTCGTCTCACAAATCTTGCTCTGCGGGTGTCTCGAAAGGCAGTATTATCGGACCATTTTTGTTTTCCCTATATCTTTATGATTTTCCAAACCCACCCAACACGCAAGTGGGACTATTTGCTGACGACGCTGCGATATTCTGCAGCTCCTATAGACCTAGCACAATTCGTAATAGACTTCAATATGGGATATCGCGGGTACTTAAAAATGGCAAATTAGCATAAACCCGAACAAAACCGAATCTATTTTCTTCTCCCGCAGGACACCCGCACTACCTGACAATCTGATGGTACGGGGAAACACTTTAGAGTGGTGCGATAAGGTTCGTTATCTTGGTGTAACCCTCGACAATAGACTTACTTTCACTAAACACATAAATAATATCACAACCGAGACAAACAATGCCTTCTGTTCCTTGTACCCCATTCTCAATCACAAGTCCTTTCTCAACATTAACAACGAGATAATCCTCTACAAAGCACTAATTCGCTCAATACTTTGCTACGCCTGTCCTTCCTGGAGCTCTATATCAGAAACATCCTTTAGCAAGTTACAAGTCATTCAAAACAGATGCCTCAGATGTATTCTCAATGCACCTCGCTATGCCAGAATCGACAGTATGCACGAAGCTACTGACTTGCCCTTAATTAGAGATTTTGTTCTAAAGCTATCGACTGACTTTTTTATTAAATGCTCATACCAAAACAATGTACTCGTCTCGTCGACTGCCAATTATGATTCTAAGCAACTTCGTTTCATGTATTCCAAATATAAACACACGCTACTTAAACATAACATTATGTAGTAATTAATTTTAATTTTTTAATATTAACCCTTTTTACTTAGTAAGCACCTTCGACACCCGTGTCATCCACTTTTTATATGTGTATGTATTTATATATATATGTGCGTATATACATAGTATTTATTTAAAAACTTACAACCTAAACATTATATTTTTGTAGCTTAGACTTAATTTCCTATATTATCATGTATTACTTGTAATTAGAAAACGTGTTTATTTTCTAGCCGCAGGTTTTTATTTGCTTTTTTCTTGCAGCATTTAACGTTTTGTTTTGCTTTATTATTTATATTCTTACTGTGTTATTGTGGTAAGGTGTTCCCGGTACACAATGTTTGTAACCATGTTATATTTTCTTTTATGTTTATTACTTATGCAAATATACTTTGTTGTTGTTGTTGTTGTTGTTGTTGTTGTTGGGTGCTGTTATAATCTGTGGTGACAGTGCTAGGTAATTTCCGATTTACAATTTCTTGCAGTATATCACATCTATGAGTAGAATTTGATTGGAATTGTCGCTAATTGCTTTTTTCATAATTAAATTCAGTTTGTGCGTATAACAATGAATAAAATGAGCGTATTTATATTTTTGTTATATCTGTGCCTGTACACCATTTGTTATTACATTTGCTCCAACATACGTTTCGAGCAATTAGTTTGTACCCAATTCAGTTTCTATGTATTATATCAAACAATCAGCTGACCTATCAGTTACTGTTAAAAAAATTCAAAACGGTTCACGCATATTTTCATCGTGTAACTATGTTAATTATTATTACCGACACTGATTTGATATACAGTGGTTTCTTCCGACTGAATCGCTAAAAATTTTTTTTTTAATTTCTTCCTAACACACTCAGCATACTTTCTAGAATATCATTTTGTATTTCTTTAAACATACCTTAGAAAATAGTTCTGACAAAAAGTAAATTAATTCTCCGAAAACTGTACGATTTTTAGAATCTTTGGATTCGTCATGTCCACTTAAATCCAGTTCTAACTTACCACAAAACTCTATACAATTAATTATTCAAATGTTTAACCTATAAGCAGAATTTAATTTAAGAGCAATATCTACAGAATCCATTAAACCCAGTTCTATACAAAAATTCACATGACGAGCTGATATATTTTATCCGTTTTTACTCTTTTTTGATGTAAATGTTTTAGATCGTTAAATCTTAATCGTGCTCATGTCATGTCATTTCCATAAAAAAAAAAAAAAAAAAAAAAAAAAAAAACAAGAAAAATAAGACAAGCGATTACTTCACATCCATACATCCTTTTGAATTTGTTATAAACTTATTTTTGAAAATATCTCATAAAGGTACATTCACCTACTTTATCGCGTATAGTTTCTTAATTCTAACCTTTTTTGATAATAGAAGCATTTTTAAAATATTACTAATTTTATTATTGATCACTTTTCAAATGTTAACGGCGATAACAATTAAATTTAAACGTTTAATTAGGTAAATGAAAAATATTAAACGTTGAAAACAGACGACGCACGACGCGAATGTATTGTTAAAACCGAATCACCTGTAAAATAGTGGAGAACCATCACACCCAATTCAGTTACACACGGGAATTCTCTTCATTTTTCGTTTATTGTAACGTTATGAAACATTCCGCGAAAGTCAAATAATGTATTACTAAGGTCGTTTGTTGTACGAAGTAATAAATAATAAAACGAAGAATGAACACCAGAATCTTACACAATCATTAATAATGACAGTACAGTATTTACTTATCCTTACACGATCAGTATTACCTATCTGTAATTTGTGTTTTAGATCGAAGCAGTTCTTCGTGCGTAGATGCATCCTTAGTAAGCGAAATATGAAAAATAAGAGAATTGTATAGCAATATTGTACTTTATTTCCAAATGTACTGTTCGCCTTAAGATATGGATGAAAGATTGACTGGAAAAACCGGAAAATTCTTCTTCAATAATACGGTTAAGTGCTGGTGAAGATTACAAAAACTATTTTCAAATGACCGACGTAGTATATAAGAAATTAATTAATACAGCCGTTTTTATAAAAACAAAATAGTAGGTACTTCGGTGGAAGAAAAGTTAGCTGTTACTCGTAAGATAGCTAGCAATAGGTAGAAATTTTGAAGATTTGAAGTTTTCAGCCATCGTGTCAATCTAATACATCATTTTTAGATTCTTATGATGCCGTAGCGTATGTTTTGCTAAGTTATATAAAGGTACATAATAATAATTTGAATAATATTTACGTCCTCTGACCAATAATGTATTTGGGTTTAATCGCTTGTATAAACCGGTATTTTTATATATTTTTCGTTTAATTCGGCGTTTTTAAACTGTTTTTATATTTAGTGTATGTATTTAAATTATTTTATATATTCGTTTATTATTAGCGTCTTACTTTTTTTGAAATAGAATTTGTCTAACATTAATAATATATTTTTATACATCTCGTGTTTAATTTTGTGTTTTTAAACAGTTTTTTTTTTTTTTTATTCAGCGTATTAATTTAATATTAGTTTATTATTAACATTCTACTTTGCTCGAAATAGAATTTGTATAACATAAAGTACTTTTATACATTTTTTATTTGATTTAGTGTTTTTAAACGTTTTTTTTTTTTATTTATTTATTTAGCATATTGTATTTGTATTATTTCATACGTACGTTTTTGCTATTCATATTACGAGTATTTTATTTTTGCTGATGTAGAATTTGTATAATGTTAATAATTTGTTTAGCGTAAGAATAAAAGTTTTTTTTTTTTTATTAATTTTAATAGATAGTTTAAAACAGTAAGTAAATTTTTATTTCTTTCACAGTTTGGAATTATGATTTTATTTTGATGTTGAATATTACGGGGTGATTATTTTGTGTTTCAGAACAGTTTTATTAATTTGAATACAAAATTAACAATAATGGTGTAAATACATTTTTATTTATCTAATTTGAAAATTTGATTAAATTAATATGAAATTTTTATTCGCAAATGTGTATTAACCATCTACATTTTTATCGTATGTTATTCTAATTGTTTCACTATCATAATCATTCGTACGCTGTAACATTTGTGTAATAAGTAATTGTTTCATATCGAACTGATTCGAACAAATTTTATGTCCGACAAGATGTACAATTATAAAATCAATTAAATAACATAATGTAAACATATAATATAATCCGCGAATTACCTAAAAATCTTTCCCTAATTATACTAATTTAATCAAATTGCGAGCTCTGAGAAATAAAAATGTACTTACCATTATTGTTAATTTTGTATTTAAGTTAATAAAACTCTGTATATTCTTCAAATACAAAATGATCAGCGTAATATTAAAAATCAAAATAAAAGCATAATTGCAAACTGAAACAAATAAAAATTTACTTATCATTATAAATTATTTATTAAAATTAGTGAAAGACTTTATATTATTTCTTTTTTAAACACAAAACAATCAGTATATTAACAAACAAAGTAGAGAAATACTAAAAAATTGTCTTTACAGTATACACGATCAATATAACACTTTCAGTATACTTATAACCACGCCCCAATACTAAATTACAAAACAAACTGAAGAACGCCGATCAAGCGGAACACTTCAGGTTTTTTTTTTTTTGTATTGTATATTACACGATAAGTAATATTGACAATATTTATAAATACTGTCATTATTATTGACCGTGTAAGATGCGCTTTAAATGTTAATTTTCTATAACGTTATTTGTGTAATGTGCTACTGTTGTTATAGATCATATTCACGTTAATTTTCATTATTACGATAACGTTACCACGTACTAAAGTTAGTTATAGCACTGCAAACGAATAATCTTAAGTAATAACATTCGACTGCAAAACTTCCTAACAATTAAATGAGAGTTCGGATGAATCTTCTATCTGGGGTAGTTTTGATAAATTACTTCAAAATTGTCAAGATTAATCTTAGAAATTCAAAAATATTTAGAGGATCCTCCAATTTCAAGAACTGAAGGTCCACTGAAGTGGTTGATAGAAAATGCGCATAACTTTCCTAATTTAAGTAAAATCATTAAAGATAAATTTATTACTACAGCTACATCAGCACCATGTAAGCAATGCTTTTCGAAATTCAGTTTAATTTTATCGGAAGGTCGAAACGGGTTAAGTTCTGATAAAACTAAAAAAATATAATTTTCTAAACACGAATAGTTCCTTTTAATTATATTGCACGAAGCTTTAACTACTATTATCGATTTATACATTTTACTTTTTTAATTTTTACGTATTTTTTTTATCTTTTATATTACAATAATAATTTTTCACGTGTAGTATATACATTTAAGTGTTGTAGCTAAAATTATACAAATAATTGTTATTAGTTGTTTTCAGTATTCATACATTATGTACCTTGAAATAAGCGGATGTGTTTATCCGTGAAAACCATTTTTTTTTTGTTTTTTTTTTTTAAATGCATTCTTAAAAAAAATTTAAAGTTAAAAATTCTCTTATGCTGATTTTTTTAAAAATTAAATAATATACATTCTGTAAAAACTCACAGGCTGCCTCGTGCCCTTGAGCTACCTGGATGATCCGTCCCCGGGCGATGTTAATGAAAATTGTTACCTTTACCTGTTCTTCGAAAATAATAAAATAAGAAAGAAAAACAACGAAAGGAGATAAATTATATTATTTACATTCTTTACATTTTTAATATGACCGAAGGAACAACTTATAAATTAAAGTAAAATAATTTAACATTTTCGTAATTATTAAATGAATTAAAAATGATATGTCTGACAATGATAAAATTGATTTTAAATCAATACGTGATATGTATTCATAACGATATGTATCGTTCGTTCATCCGTGTGATATGTAAAATCAAATTTAATACGTATATATAACACCTTCTCGAAGACAATTTAACAATTTGAAAAAAATTCTCTTAAATTCATTTTTTTTCTCATAATTTTTTTGTGTTTGGATGCAATATTTTCGATAAACGTTAAAAGATAAAAACCGATAATCGCACAGAAATTAAGATATCGATTAAAAAAAAAAATATTTTTAATATTAACAGTAGTGCGTACGTTTACAAATTAAAGGTTCGATTGTTCGTTTAGATAAACTATTGGTAATTTCGAAGGCACGTTTCAGGGTTATATAGTAACAAAATGAAATGCAAATGATGTCATAATCGCTTTTTACGTATAAATATATGAATTTATTACGAACGCGGAACTTAATAATTACGTTCTAAACAATTCGTTAGAATAGGTAGAACGCCGAAAATTTTAAATTCTCGATAATTCAAATCGATCGATTCGACGAATCGGTATATCGATAAAAATACGGTCCGTGGGAATTTTAATTAGAACGAAATATATTTTTATTGGAGATTTTTTTTAATCGCAATTTTTTCTTTTTATCATGTATTTCTAACGGCTGGTCGATTTATGATCATCAAAACACGTGTATTAGGCCTAATTAAAAATTTATTATTATTCTTATTCTTACTATTATTATTATTATTAGTAGAAGAGTATCATAAAAAAAAAGCTCGGTTAGTAAATAAATTTATACTTACTTTTTCCTGTTCTTGTTTACCTTTCGGACTACCTCCAACGACGGTAATAATGTAAAATATTTGAGAAAAAAAATAAAATTTTGAAAAATATTTAAAAATTAAAACAAAATGCAGGTAGATATGTATGTAAATATATATATATATATGTATGTATGTATCTATACGTACATGTGTGAAAGCGTTAATTAAGAGAATATTAAATCTATGTTCATGCACTTCATGCATAGGAATAGATTAGCATCATGCGTTAGAATATCGATAGGTAGACGTATTAAAAAGAACGAATTGGTTAATGGTTAACCATTCATCGTCCTACAATTGTTTAAACACGAGAAAATTTCATGCAATTAGGGATGAACTTATTACGATTGTCATTACTTGTTTATGTTAACAATGTAATTATTTTTATGATAATTATCACTGTTTTTTTAATTATAATTATCATTATTGCTATTAATATCGTTGTTATAATTAACATTATTACTATCTATTATTGTTATTTTATTATTTTAACTATTTTCTGATCGATTACTGAGCGATTTTTTCTAATTATTTTTAATTATATTTATTTTTATCTTTTTGTCACCGGAACTTTTTTTGAAATTAAAATTGATTTGATTTGTTTTAATTACATGTTTATAATCCATTTAAATAAAGGAGACAATGCTTTATTTCATTTGGTTATTGTGCCATTATTATTATTATTATTATATTCAATTATTTGACTGCAAAGTATTAGGTATAGTGCAACATGCATTAAGAGATCATTTCTACGGACAAGCGCGCATTTTTTGAGATACCTTAGTGAAAAATGGTCGGATTTTGATAAACTTTTTTTTTTTAGTTTTACTCGTCTTGCTTATCCGGTCCCTGCAATATTTTCGGTATGCCATAACGAGCGTTTAAAGCGTATTTTCGCACAGATGGATTTTTGGGGATAACTCCGTCAAAAACGGTCGGATTTTAGTAAACCTTTTTTTTGTTTTTGTTCCTAATCATCCCCTAAATAACTACCCCTCCCCCGATGGGTAGACCCTAGTTATTATTATTATTATTATTATATTTAATTATTTTTTCTCAACGCATTAATTTTGAAGTATACTTGTATTGTTTCAATTGAAGTAAATCTGATCTGATTTGATGGCTATGATGATGATGACTATTATTATTATTATTACTATATTAATTTTATATAGCTGATTAATTAACATTTCAAGGTAAAGATTTTTTTGAATTTAAAACTAAACAACCTCTTTGGTTTTGTCATTACTGTATGTCTTAATTCCTTCAATTACGAATAGTTCTTGACCAAATCATTTTTAAATATTCCGTAATATCTAATGTTTTTGTCTTCGGTGGTTTTCATGTAATTTTAATCATTTACAATTATTTTTATTCTTCACATTTATATATATATATATATATATATATATATATATATATATATATATATATATGTGCATATATATGTACACATTATCTTCAGCCGTGTTGTGTGTTTGCAGACATCTTTACCAATCATTATACATAGATAGACCGAGCGACCAACTGACGCCATTTTTCTCTGTCATCCATACTTTTCATTAGTTCTGACAGATGCAATCTCGAAATACGTTTAATGCTATCTAGGAATCCTTATCGACGGACGAGGTTGACTAATTTTTTCGTCCATCCTTCGAGTTCATTCTAGTCCATTCCTCCTCATGACGTGCCCAATGAACCTTAAAATCTGCCTCGTCGTTATCGTGAGTAATAAATTCGGCTTACGTAGTTATTTTTGAAATTTTGTTTTATCTATTTTGTCCACCACACTCTGAGCATGCGCCTGTAAAAACCGTCGTGATATTATACTCCAGTACTCCGAGCCGTGCCGAAATTATTGAGTGTATTAACATTGATGGTCCTTCAATACTTTAGTAAATTTACCTAACGTGTATACACACACATGCACGTAACATATATTATTATTATTATTTTTATATGCACCTAATAATTTAATATATGAGAATGAACTTCGATTTGTCGGATTAAGTAGAGTTTTTTTTATCCCGATTCTATCTGAATTTTCGGTACAACAATAATATTTAAATTATTTTAATATCTACTAATTTTTAATTTTTCATCATCCTATATTTTTAACAGCGACCTAGCGACCTGATTCATTCAGGCGATTATTCGATTTATTTACGTCAATTATTGACTCATTTATTTCTTATTTTTTTTATTTTACAAAGTCGCTTCTCTTATTTATTAAACCCGTGTATATATGACTTGAATCTGCTAACGTATGCATTTACACACACACACACACACACACACACACACAAATATATATGCAAACACTAGTATATTTTTAGACGTTTATATTCCGTTAGTCATAGCGTGAGTTGTTTTTTAAAAAATTGAATTTCAACCGTTTCGATATAATTTTTTAAAAAACGTATCGGCTCTTTTTGTATACGCCTAGATCCGAATAATTAAATAAACACAAAATATTTTCGAGCTTAAATGTTTTATTCGAAAAGGTAGCTTTCATGAAAAAAATATACACAAGGAGTAGATTACAAACAATTACTACTACTGCTACTACTACTAATACCATTACTACTACTACTACTATTTACAAATTAATGATAACGCGCAATGTAATAAGCGCATACACGAACACACACACACATTCGGACGTATATTTTATAATTTTATAATTAATCGGAATAGACTTTCCCGTAAAAAAAAAACTTAATTCGATCTAATTAAAATTAAAATTAAAAATAAAAACACCTTATATAACGGTAAATAAAAACACAAATTTTAAAAACATTAATTAAATCAGTTAATGAATTAGGACCGATACGAAATGAGCGTGTATAATGATCGTTAACGACAATTTCCATCGCTCATTTTGCGCTACTATCCTCTTTATCATTGCCACGCGCTTAGTAATATCGAACTGAGCAAGTCAGATATATTTGAAAATGTGAGGATAAAATGAAATAAATATATTTGCATCTTGATGGTTATTATAAATTTCGTCTATTCCCCGCTCATGAGTCTATATATCATCATCGTCGTCTCTCTCTCTCTCTCTCTCTCTCTCTCTCTATATATATATATATATATATATATATATATATATATATATATATATATATATATATATAAATATATATAAATATATATATATATATATTTATATATATGTATATATATATTTCGTTGATTCTTTGCCAGTAAGGTTAATACATATATATATATATATATACATGCAAATAACACATTTTGTAGAAATTGCACTTACAATTCGTAGGGATTACGTTCTTACCAGTATCCGGTATCGTCGTCTATAATAACTGCTGCATTTTCATTTTTTTTTTTTTAAATTTTATTTCGTCAAATTTTCGTTTTTGAAATTTCAAATTTTTGTATAAATATCGACTTTTTCTGGGAAATAATCTTACTCCATAGGACGAATTACATATTTATGCGGTTAAGAAGGAAAAAACAAAATTTATCTGATTTATTTAAAAAGCGGGATTAAAGAAACGTATTTCGAATTAGATAAAAATAAATAATTTAAATAATCGAAATAAAAATTATTTTGCAAAAAGTGAAAAGAAATTAAATAAATAACGACGCGTCAACGAATAAATCTCCAAACTATCGCCCTCGTCTATAATTTTATGAACTTCGCAAGATATAACGATACCGTCTATTAAATTCTGACGGTGTTTTTACAATTTTTATGTATATATATATATTTTTTTATTACTTCGACATTCCAGTTTTGTGTTGTATAATTTATTGAGCAAATGTAGAATTAATAAACGAAATTACGTAATAATAACGTGTAATATTACTACTAATAATAATAATAATAAATAATTAATAATTAATAATTAATAATAATCATTATAATTAATAATAGTCATAAATAATTATTATTAATAATAATAAATACGATTCATCAGTAATCGTAATAAACAATAATCCATAACTGATAATTAATCAGCAATAATAATAATAAAACAGAATTACTTCCAACAACATGTTCCGATATATTCTATAAATTTAAAGATTAAGCAGCAGTCAAATTTTTCATCTGGATAAAGTGGCGTCTGTGGCCTATTCAACATATTCATCGTACATGACAGGTTACACTCATTCGACTCACTCTTATACTCGTTCAACCTGTAATGTTCAAATCACTTATTTTTTTTTCGTATACAACTTTGTTTGTTCGTTACATTTTCTCCTATAGCACGTTTAATGAAATACTTTTACAGCTAAAAATAAAAATACTCTTATTCCTTTATTCTCGCTAAACTATCTCCCCATTTATTTGTAATAACGGCATAATCGGCCCTTTTACAACATTTTTTTTTTTTTAAGTGGCATCATGGTATGACAATATTTATATATAAATACGTACATCGTATATATACATGATTATACTTATGCATTTTTAAAATTTCTAAATGACCTTTTACAACAATTTCTTTAGACCAGCTGGACTTTTTACCTCGTTTATAAATTTCATTATAATTCAGTCGAAATTTAGTTTACAGAAGGAAAAAAAAATCGAAATGACTTTAAATATAAAAACTACTCGTTAATCTAAATGTGGATAAAAAAAATTCATTTATGTTCCCAATTTCAGAAAAAATAAATTTCCACTTTTTTATCTATTTTTTTTTTTTTTTTTTTTGATAACGACCCGTTTCCGTTATTGTGTGGGATGATGACCGAATTAAATAATAATTATTATAATAGCAATAACAACAACAACAATAATAATAACAATAATAATAATAATATAAACACTAATAATGACAATAATAATAACAATAATCATAATAATAATAATTGTGATGATGATATAAATAAATAACCCGGTTTAAACTTTGACTAAAGCTATAGTTTCTTAAGAATACGGTGCCGTTTTTTAGCGTACGTAATATTACGTTGAATGATATCGTGAAGCGGTGAAAAATTGAGGACCTCTTTTAGGATGAACTTGAAGTGTAAAGATAGAAACACCGATCTTCAGTTATGTAAATACTGTTCATTTTTCATGTTGAAACTGAAATTTGTAAACTTTTCTTAAAAATCCATGAACTCGATATAGGTTTATTAATATACTTGGAAAATGAGAGGAGTCATCAGATGGTGAAATTAACTATTGGGAAATAGATAACATCTTTAAACGACATAATTAAGAAGATGTATACGAAATTCTAGTACGTCGTCATCTGCATAGTAATGAAGAAAAATTTCGCGAATACTTCTGTTTAACACCAGTAATGTTTGATTATGTTTTAAGCTACATAAAAGAAGATCTAACGTTAAAACCATATAACCGTCACAAAAAAAAAAAAAAAAATATCTGCTGAACAAAAGATATATATATTTTTAAAGCGAATATTCTAATTATCAAAAGTTCAATAAAACAATTTTTACCTCGTATATTATTTGTAAGGTAACCCGTTGTCGAAAGGCAGAACAACCATTTAACATAATGTTAGTTTAACGTTTCGTTCTTTAAACTGTAGATACAGCTATAATACGTTTCATCTATTCTATTTATCCATTATTTATAATAAACTGTGTTTCACATTTTTACTATACCCGTTTTATTAATTTTTACATCAATTTCATGTCACAAGTTTTGCTTTAATTGGGTTTTCAGATAATCTTTATTTTTTATATTATATAAAACATCATGATTTCTTACTAACTAAATCAATAAGTATTTCGTCGTCAACGCTACTCCAAATAATTTCAGTCATCATATTTGAAAAGTCTTGATTGCAAATAAAACCAAAATATTCACAGATTTATAGATAAAACGTTGTTCATCACCGTAATGACGACGTTGCTGCGATTTCACCGTTTTTTTATACAACGATAACAGTTGCCGCTTCTTAGAAAACACCATCGTTTGTTCCCATTGTGAACGTTCTCGTGACGTCATTCAACGTATTATTACCGCCGCATAAAAACGGCACCGTATTCCTAAGAAACCATAGCTTAACTGATTTATAATACAATTAAGGAAGAAATACACTAATATATATATATATATATATATATATATATATATATATATATATATATATATATATATATATCAGAGCAAAGTGAACGTAATATACCCCGTTATTAAGACAAAGTTTCATATTTCATATCCACCTTTGTCGAATAATAAATCAGCCCTTTAAATTTTCTGTTTACATGTTGTTATTTATAGTTGGTAAACATGGGCGACGTTACATTTTTGAAAAATTCTACTATGATAAAATTAGATAAATAGCAACAGTAACTAAATGCCACTCAGGTACACACACACACACGCGCGCGCTCGTAAACATACACAAACATACAAACAACAAAACTAAACAAAAAGGAATTCTTAATAACATACGAGAGACTGCTGAAGGGATAGAGTAGATGGATAGAAGGTATTACATTTTTTTCAGACTATAACAAATAAGCTAAAAAAAGCTAATAAATTTATTTATCTCTCTTTTCCCTTCTTTACAAAAAAACACATACAGACATATATATATATATGTATATACGAAGGACATCCAATCAGTTAATCGACAGTTACTAGATCCATTATTGTATGCCATTTATACTGCGGACATGCCAACCTCTAATCTAACGCTGCTGATACAGTGACACTCGCGTCTAATACGAATGTTAAATACGTAAACGCTGCTGTTTAAAACTACCTTCATAGTAGTCAGGTCTTTGGCGCATTCAGTTCAACCTAACTAAATGTCGACAAATTGTCTACGTCTAAACTTGAGATTTAGTAACTCGCGAATTCCAGAAGTGGATTCCGTTCGCTATGTCGGTATGTTTAGGGATAAACGTTTAAAGCGGTGTAATTATAACGACAAGGGCTACAACAGCTATGACCGCTGTTAGGACGAAAATCATTTCTAAACTTGTCCGTAAAGCGGAATTATGGTACAACGAGTCGAAGTAACCTTCGCGGAATACAGCAACAGCAGTCCAAAATTCTACGTACAATGTTATGTGCGCCTTATTATGTATCGAATGACACACTGCATGCGAACTTGAACGTTCCACATTATTTATTATTTATATATATATATATATATAAAATGTGTCTTTATGGAACAGTACAGAAGGTTCTATGGGAAATTTTAATTCAACCTAAATTCAGTGCTACACCGAATTTTCACTATCGATTTTCCAGCCAGATTTAGCAAACGGCTGAAAGGAAGAAGTGGTGCCGCGATGCGCTTCCAATTGCTCGATGTTCTCATGGAATTCTTCAGTGAAAAAAAGAAAAGATAAATGAACAGTTTTCATCTTGAAGACCCAAACTGAGCAATTCGTTGGAACTGTCTTATTAATATACATTTTCATTTCTATTCTACTCCAATTTTTTCTCCCCTTTCCTTCATTCTTTCTTTTTCATATTTATGATGGGGAACAGTTGGTCCAATAAATACATAAATATATATGTATATATATATATAAAGATAAATATATATTTATATATAAATTTCGAACTCAATGTTACATACTTTACTCATAACTTGACGTTTTAATTATAGTGACCTCCTTCCTGTTGTCTTTTGTTACAACTACCATCGTTAAAAAACGAATATATATTAAATATTAATATTATTTATTATTAAAGTACTTATTATTATTAAATTAAAATTCGTCCGTTTATTTTAATTTTTCACCTTGTAGTATGGAACATTTCTTTTATCTTTTACTTCCGGCGTTATTTAACTATCTTCTCTCTTTTTATCCGGCTAATTCAATAGTTTCAAGTGTCAGTAAATAATGATTACTATTTATAATACGAAAAAGCCAAGTAAAAAAAAAAATCAAAATAAATATAAAAGAAAAAAAGCTGCATGCGTAATTAAAACTTTCAGGCCGATTGAAATAATAAAATAAAATTGACACGTAGGGGTTCCAAAAGTATGTACAAGTTAGATTTTCTGCTGAGATTTACATCTATAACGTTTAATTCGCATAAATATAATATACGTACGTATAAAAATAAGAGGTTTAATGAATTTTCGTGTTGTTTTTTTTGCGTGGTTAATTCAAAAATTTAATTAGAAAGAAATGCCAATTTTATGTTCATTTCTTAAACAAAAGATGGTTACAATTGTAAACACACGCACTACCGCAAATATTATTTATAGATAACGTAAATATATTCTTAATCTTTTTTTTCTTGTGGCCAGCTATATTTTTAATTTATTTATTGTAAATTTTTTAGAAGTTCTTTTTCTGCAAAATATCTCGAAATATTCGATATATATTTGCCTTTCGTTAAAAGAGAAGGGAAAATATGACTTAGCGAAAAGTATATTCGAAATTTTCATAACCGAAGAGTATGTAACGTGTACATATATATATATATATATATATATATATATATATATATATATATATATATACACACGTATGTATGTGTGTGTACATAATGATTTGTCTATTACATATATTAATTAAATAATATGTATCGTTTTGCTTGTAATCGACTTTAACGACCTCTAGCCCAGCGTAATAAAGCATCCGCCAACACGTCTAAATGGTTCTTCGTCTGAAACAAAAAAGTAATGATAAAAAAAATAACGATATTAATAATAACTTGTCTAATTAAATTTACGAAATAAATTATTATATGTGTAATTATCATCGTTTATTAGATTTCGTACGAACGTTCTAATTTGTGACGAGGATTAAAAAAAATTAATTTAATTATTTGAACAATGTCATTTCGCGAATATGCATATATATATATATATATCATATTTTGTTGTTTGTTTTTTCATGTAGCCTAACATTTGTTTAATTAATTTTATATATTTAGTTTTTTTTTTTGTTCTTCATTCCGCACTAAGTCGGTGGGGTAAATGTATTTGCCCATTTGTGAGTATAGAAGAGTGTACTTATATATAACTGTAAGTGTTGTGTGGCTGAGAAACAAATGAAGTGTACATGGTCATAAAAAAAGTCTAGATAGGGTGGCTAAGGGATGAGGAACAGAGTCCAGTAGACCCTCAATAGTGTATGTCTGAAGAGTTTGTGACTTATAATTGATATAGTTAAGGAAGACCTTAAAAAAATTAACGTTACGCAATATGACGTAATGGATAGAAATAATTTAACACATTCCAAAGTTTTGAAGAAAAATTGAAGAAGAAAACCGGTGCCAAATGGACAGATGAAAGGAAACCAATGAAGAAATACTGGAGTGAAAGGAAGAGGAAGAAATAAACATCATCAGGATATTTTACCACGTGGTCCATAAATTCGAAAGAAGAAGAAGTAATAGTAAGAAAGGAAAAAATATATACGTATGCAAATATATATATATATATATATATATATAACTGTAGTACGAACGTAAACGGGAGATATCAAATATAATAGAAACGAAAGTAAGTAGTTAGTTCAAGTAGATAAGTAAGGAAACGATTAAAAGGAGCGAATAGCTAGCATAACGTGCAAGGCAGTTAGGACTACAATGTTGATGAGGTTTCACGGTTGGATTGATGTTTGAGGGTTATGTGGAGTGTAGATTAGTAGCTGAATTTAAATTTCCTAAGCATTGCCAGTTTCATAAACAACAAAAGACTTTTGGAACTAATTTTTGTTATTGTAAGGTTTTGTGTGGTATTGGTGTAGTAATGTAGGCGGAGATCTGCGAATTGTGGACATTGAAACAAAAAGTGTTCGGTATTGTCTTCAACATAAAGGAACTTGAAATACGGGTCGCTGACAAGATGAAACCGATGTAAATAGGAGCCAAACTTGCCAAGCCTTGAAAGCATCTGTGCATTATAAAAGTTTACATTTAAATTTTTCATTTTGACTCTGTCAAAAACCCTGGGGAAAAACATATCAGTTTTCCTTCCAGTCTGACAGCTATACCATTTCTGCCGCCAAGTCGCAAAAAGTTTTTAACTGTTTTTTAATGCTTGAGCAAGAACCCAGGCAACTATAGTCAGCATTGAGGAACTGGATGTTTCAGGAGAAGTCCGTAACAACTCGATATTTCGAGATAATAGACGCTCCTACGCTCAGGAGATCTAAAGGCAGTATGTTAGAAATGACATTGGTAGCAGACGTGGGACAGGTTCTGTATAAAGAAGAAATATTTACAAGGAATCTTCTGCGATGTCTAATAGTACTTTAGTTAACTGTTAATGTATAAGACGCTTTTAAGAACAGATTGTTATGCATTACGAAAAAAAGCTTTTTTCGCGATATATAGACGGAGACTGGAAATTTTACGATAATTTTCGAAAATTCGCTCTAAACAATATTGCGGGCATTATTCTTGTTTTTTCGAACGATTTACGAATAATATTAATAAATCATATTTTCGCAATGGTTATTCGACAAAATATTTCTTTTTTGTTTTAGCGAGGAATATTAAAAAAATTGTATCATCCATTACCACGAACAAAGATTATAATTAACAATTGTTTCTATTAATAATAGTAGTATTATTAATATTATTTTTATTTTGGTCTAATTATATTTATTTGCGGTATTTTAATGTCGGTAGACTAATCCAGAAATACACATTTTGGTTTCAAACATTTTTTTAACCGTCGCGCTATGGCTGAAAATTACAATTTTTCGTATCTGAATGATACCGGGGTGTCAAATCTCTAGCCCCCTTATAATGATGCGCATTGTATGACTTTTCGGTATTACTCCAATTGTAGATAAAATTTCAAGGTTATTTTATAATTAAGTTTGTAACATACGTATTCGATAAATTATGCGACATTATTATATATTATTGGTATTATTATATTAATTAAGATAATAATAATCAAACTAAATCTAGTTGAAACGGTTACCATTAAAATAATAATGATTACAGGTCGAATCAAAAGAAACCGAATTTATTTATTATTATCTTGAAAACGCGAAATAATTTACATCTATATAAAAATAAAAGAGCTGTATTGGGAGCAAAAAGCAAACGTAAAAATAGGGAGTAATTATTCTGAAAATCATTTCAATATAAAAAAAAAGGCGTCAGACAAGGTTGTCCTTTGTCTCCTAGATTATTTAATGCATATGTAGAAGAAATCATTAAATCTCCAAAAATAAATGCAACGGGTTTTAAAATTAATGGGCTTACAATAAACAATATTACTTACGCAGATGATAAAGTATTCATAGCCGAAACGGAGAAACAGATGCAGAAAATGCTAGATACTATAAATAAAGAAGGAAGAAAATACAACATGAAAATAAATGTCAATAAAACAAAAATCGTGTTAGCAGACGGAAAACTAGAGGGACAAAACTGGAAATAGATGGATAATTAGAATAGGGAAAACAGTATAAATATTTAGGAGTTCTGATTACAGAATAAAAAACAATTCTAGAATAACAATGGCCAGGCAGGCGTTTGAAAATCTAGAGAAAGATGCAATTAGAAATAGGAAAACGAATATTACATTGCTACGTTTGGTTCGTGTTAATTTATTCAGTAGAAACCTGGACAATAAATTGCAGATTGCGAAAGAAGAATCAACGCCGTTGAAATGCGGGCATATCGACGCATGCTGAGAATTCGTGGACAGATAAGGTGACCAACCGAAAAGTGCTGAGTAGGTGCAATGTCATTGCAATTAACGGACGACATAAAAAGAAGACAAATTAAATATATCGCTCGCAAAATCCGAGAAAGAAGGTCTATAGCAGCACAGGGGGTAGAATTTCAGGAAAGGCACTTAGAGGAAGGAAAAGAATAATCCACAAATACAGCAATTAAGGTTTTCGTCAAATTAATGGAATCAGCCAGATGCCGATGTATATAGAGTTCGTTATGTACAATCTCTCGAATGGGGGATGCTACTTTTATGATGATGATGATGATAAAATTAGTAATAAGACACACAAGCGCGTCAATACATGTGCCTATATGGACTTGAATATACATATTCAGAACCGAAGTATACGGCTCTGTTCCAGGCGTTCTTTTCAATACTACTCTGTATCATCTATTATATGTTCGTGTGATGAATTTTCGGCGTAGTCATTCTCTTGTTCTCTTGTCATTTATCGGTTCTTCTGTTATTGTTGTCAGATTATGTTTTGGAGTACTCGAGCAATTTTCATTTTCTCTGTCCATTTATTTATTTGTATTTTTTTATTTATGTCTTGCTTTATTTATAGTCCGCGTTTCCGAACCATACAGCAGGACAAACGTACGCACCTTTATTAATCTTCTTTTTTCGCAGTTTAATACTTACATTTTTTTTGACGTTTACGGCGGATTTGTTCTTTTTAACCCTTTCAGTCGTACATTATAAAATCTTAACATTAAATTATAAATCTTATAGGGCTGTTTATTATACAATACTACTTCTCGGATGAAACTTAGATAATTTTAAACGTATTATAAATTTCCTTAAAATTGAGACATTTTATGTATAAAATTTTTGTTAATAATGTTAAAATTTCATATAGCGGCCACTGTGACTAAAAGGGTTAATAAAAGCTGCCTTCGCCCGCTCTTTTCCACATCGTATTTCCGGATCGTCCGTCATCCGTTATTAATGAACCAAAGGTATATTTATTCTATTATATATATATATTTTTTTATTTATTTGTTTAATAGCAGTACTTATTGCCTTTCGGTTATGACCACTTAATTTACATTAATTATATATAAAACATTAAATTCGTACAAATAAGATTATGCCACTTAATTTAAATTAATTAAATGTAAGGCATTAAATTCGTACAAATAAGATACTCGTACAGTTTACGTGTTGTATATACATTGTCCTGGAGAACATCCTTCATGCCATCTGTGGATATGTTATTCAGTGCTCTGCAATTTACATATTTGTTGCACTTCAATAACAGCTGGTGTACAGTTACAATTCTATTATATGTTTTAGTCATTTGTTATCAAATTCGAGTTTTTAAAAAAGGCAGCTTATAAAGGAAACAACAATATGAAAGAAATAAAATAAAACTGGACGAAAGGTATAAGCAGTTGAAGAGCAATTATGGAAGTGGAGAATAGCGTTCGTATTCGAGTGGTTATTTAGTAGGAAAAGTGCAAAAACCTGTCAACAGATAGAACCCCTTTGACGATTATATATATATATATATATATATATATATATATATATATATATATATATATATAATATATATATATATATATATATATATATATATATATATATATGTCTTATACATGTATATAACGTCTTAATTATTTATCTATCTTATTATAAACTTCTTAATTAGTGCTTTACCAATAAATTTATTAAGTATTTGTAACCAGGTTTATTCGATTCCGCTCGTTATTGTCATCATTATTATTGTGTATATGTATGTATATTTAAAAAAAAAAAAACTGCCGTTAATAAACAATGTTTAATCTTTAAACAAATCGATTCTTCTCTGTATTAATAGCTGGCTAGAGACTTTTAATTTGACGACCATAGCGACTGTTTTTACGAAATATGTAAACACAAAACCAGTGACGTCACGGATGACCTCAAACGACGGGGTTAAGGTTTTTTTATGAGACGATCGGAACAATAACACCGCTGTCACACACACACACACACACACACGTATATATAGATCCTTCTCATTTTATATATAATATACAACCTAGTAAATTTGCAAGACAAAGGGTAGTTATAACGGCAAAGATGATGATAATAATAAAATTGAAAAATAATTACAATAACTACATAATAATAATAATAATAATAATAATAATAATAATAATCATAATATTAACAAAGTAATAATATATAATGATAATAAATTAGTAGTAATAATAAATAATATAGTAATTACGCTCATCCGTTTTAACGAATGATATAATTTCTTCATCATTTACCTTAGTTTTTTTTTTTTTTTTTTTTTTTTTTTTTTGTTAGAACTGTAATAGTTAAAAAAGGAAAGCAGCAACTTGGTGGACGCTATGAATGAAATCAACAAAAATCGATCAGTTGGGGAAGGGACTAATTCTAATTATTACTTCCATGTCTGTGTACGATCGAGGTGGTCCGCTTGAAATAATAATAATAGTAATAATGAATAAATTATCATCACACACGCAATACTTAATTTTCAAACTTCCGCATATCGATAATTGTGTTTTGATTATCGAATAACACGAAGACGTTATCAGAAAGAGATACGAATAGAATATCGAATTGGAACGATAATTTATAAAGAAGTCGTCAACAAGGCGAATTATAAGAAACAAACATTTAAATTAAGCGAGTCATTCGGAACGTCCAATTGAATTAACCACGATGTCCACTATATGGTACACGAAATTCAGTTTTTAATTTCGGCTTAACGTGTCAATTTTGAAAAATACATCAGAAATTATCTACAGTTCGTCTCATGCATACCTGTATAAAATTTATAATTTATTGTCGAAATTTTACAATGTACAACTGAAAGGATTAAAAAAAAAAAAGGGAATCTAAACATTAATGAAACGACAAAAAAAAAAACACATTAGTAGTGGAAATTATCGGGTAAAGTATAAATAATCTGTAACGTTGATTTTTATATACCCAACTATGGCGACAATTTTTTGATATAATTTTCGGTCTTGCGCCTTATGAAACAATTTTCATCGACGACCATTTTCTATATATAAATTTTTTTTATTTATACTGCGTTTTTTCCTAGTTTTAAATATCGTCATCATCTCCGTCGTATTCTTCGTTGGTGAACGTTGTGACTAGCTATTGTACGTTTATTTTTACATACACAATAGACTAGCATTCAAGACGCTATTTATACGCAACGCAGATGCACGCGCGCATATGTCCTTATTGCCTTCCCTGTGATAATTAAGAATTATATAATTATATAAAAATACTTTCTATGTCACGAGCTGGTTTCGAACCTTCCGATCGTCCAGTTAACACTGGAACATTTTAATGCCGTTTTATAAACAAAATATTATATTCGGTTATTAAGATTAGAACTTTTTGAAGACGTTGCTTTTCTCCATATCGCAGTATGGTTAGAAATCACACGCAAATGAAGAAAAAAAAAATACAGCTTTCGACGAATGCTTTTAGAAAATATTCTGGACGGATAAGATTACTAATCGAGGAAATGAAAAATAGGTGAGAAATGTAGTAACGGTTCGAGTACGTTCGCTAGGATATTACAGGCGTGACAAATCGGTAGTGAATTGGAATAATGTATATTAGAATCCAGATCAGCTGGACGAACATGTAAATCTCGGAGAAGATTGAATCGAGAGAACTGTCACTCCCGAAAATAAGTACTTCGTCAGTTCTCGTAGCCGGTTCGCATTGAACGGAGGTCGCTGGAAGAAAATTATTCAAGAAGTAATTCGCTAAATAGAATTCAAGGGCGTCATAAGTGATTCAACGATGACGATCTTTAGTTGGCTAATACGTCTCGTTGCTGCAGCCATTGCGTTCTGTCGATAGGCAGTTCGGGAACTTTTCGATGTTTACCTATATTCAAGCGCTGGTATTAGTGAAAAAACAGTATTTATAAACATAATCTGAATGCGGTAAACGAAACAATCGACAATATAACATTTATACATTAACGATGACGCAAATATTCAACGAAATAAAAAAATTAACATATAAAACCAACTGTCCAATATAAAAAATGATAAAATTTACAATATACAATTTTTCATCGAAATTGATCGTTGAATTTAATTTTTTCATTTATTATATCCATTTTTTCTAGTAGTTTCCTTTTTTCCTATGATGTTTTTCTGTATGTAAAATTTTATAATTTTGGTTAATATTATCGATTTTTTATTTTAAATGACTTTTCGTCAACAAATTTTGTTTCTTCCCTTATGAAGCGGCCACCATTCCAACACTCACTTTGTCCAACTATTTTTTTCAATAAATTGATAGTGCGAAAATTCCTCCTTCTTGAAAATGATAGATAATAATAGGAAAAAAAATGAACAAATAAAAGTGAAAAAGAAAAATTCTATATGATACGCGGTAATGTCTCTCGATGATATTCGTTTGTATTTAGTGTCATATATATATATGTACTAGAAGTTACCCACGGCTTCGCCTGTATAATTATTTGTTTAAAATACAATATCACCGTCTCTTTCTTTTAAAAATATATACATTCGTCCGTTATTTTGTCCACACACTTAACGCAGCAAAACGTGGTTTGAAAGGCAGATGTTGTAGTGGAGGTACATTCGAACCGGAAAACGTGGTTTTTAACGGTGAGTATTAGTAGTGGAGGTACATCCGAACGCCTGTTAAATGTTAAACGATTTGACATCGCTGTCTCCTACTTTCAAAAACTTTAAATTATTGTAAATTCTGTACTATTTGTGTTATTAATGTGAAACAAAGCATAGAACAAATCCGATAATATAGGCTATTATTATTGGTTTTATGGATTTTTGAGTTAAATCAGAACAGACAGATAAAAATTTTAAGAAATAGCTCTTCTCTTTACGTGTGATAAAAATAGCCTTATATATATATATATATATATATATATATATATATATATATATATATAGATGTATATGTATATCGGAATCAAATAGACAACTTTAGAAATGTTTGGAGAAAGCCTAGACCCAGTACTAGGTTAAGATAGGCGTAGCATAATAATGTGATTGGTTAATTCATTGGTCAGATGGCATATACAGATTAGCGAAGAAAAATTAGGACATAAACCCGGTCAAATGTCTGAGTCCAGCAGTGAAATGATATAGTAGGCCTAATCGTGGTTTACTTTATCAAACGATAATTTTTTATACGCGAATTGCGCCTACATAGTTTACCGCTGACGCTTTTTTCTACAAAACACCTCGAAAACAATACGACAAAGTCGGCGTGTTTATTCATTAACAAAACCAAACTGAATCTCGTTCAGATGTTCTTATGAGCTACAACTTGAAACTCGTAGCTGATACGACTGATTGAGTAGGAACATTTACCAAGGGCATTGTTTCGGTATTTACCCCCCCCCCGGTCGATTCAACGTAGCAGCACCTGGTTTTGTCTTTTCGCTTTCAAACGAAAACTAAAAGGGTGTCAAAAGTTTATCCGTCGCGAAAATTGTCCCGTTGATTTATGCAACGTTTTTTCGTTATATCGTCTTTACTATAGGACGCCCGATATTTAAAATGGTAGAGTATATTGTGGTTTACCACACACGGGCGTTCAAAAATATCGGCAGACATCGTGTCGATGCCTGACACTAAGTGCAAACAAATATCGAGAGACATAACCGCGTATCATATAGAATTTTTCTTTTTTTCTTTTTCACTTTTATTTGTTCATTTTTTTTTTGTTATTATTATTATCATGATCATTTTCAAGAAGGAGGACCTAACCAATCAATTTATTGAAAACGTCCAATAAAACTTCCATCTGGAAGTTCAAACTGTTTGGATTATTTTCTCGTACGTCACGGTAAAGATATTCGTCTTAAACTTCGGAGTCGTGTCTGAAATATGACGTAGAAAATATTCCGTGCAAATTCTTTCCCTAAAAATACCGATTTCCCGCGTGAATTGTTTAAATCGAATTTGGTTTCCCGTTTCACTGTTTCTTTCTAATGACATTTTCTCTTTTCTTCTTTCTTTTTCCCGACTCGAACAGTTTCGTTAATACAACTTGTTTTTCTGTTTTCGTTACTATTATTATTATTATTATTATTATTAAATTATTATTGTTTCGGAAGTAGAAAACTTTCCGTTTAGAGAACTCAATATGGTAATGTAAGTCAACCGTTATATGTGTAACCTTTCGCTAGAGCAAGTTTTTAAAATCTTCTTTTTTTATCGTTATAAGTGTCCCCCCCACCTTTGTTCGTTTCACTCTTACATATCGGTTGCAGTTCAACTTGACTGATTTCGGTAAACTTTTTAACGTGTATTTGTACAACAACGAATTTGAACGGTTATTTTTACATTCCGACCTTCATATTTATTTTGTCGATACGTAATTCCGACGACTCTGAAAATGCGTGTAAATTTAGCTAGCGTGACCGAGATCATTTATTCGAATTTTCTAAAAATTTAATTTATTTATTACCTCTTATTATTTTACATAACAAAAGTATTAAGCAAAACTAAAAACAATATCCACGAAGTCGTACTAGTGCTCAGGCTATATGCAAGGTAGGAAAAGAGTATTATAGTGAGTAGTAGTAAACGAAGACCGGTGGAGGAAGGTAATTAGATTCGACAATGAAACATGGTCATCTTTCAAGAACAGATGAAGCGAAGGAGGAAGATTAAGAGATAAGCGAGGAGTATGGGTGACAATCAACTAGAATATGGGGGAATGGAGAGGATAACGTGACAGCGGGAACGAACTAGAGCCAAATTTTATCACGAGTGAGACACGTATCAGGCGCAATCTGGTGATGACCAGGTCGCCTCTGCAGCTTGGAACGAAGTTATCCAAGGATCGATCGAATGTTTGATTTGCCGTAGTTTTTTGTTTTGTGCCATTTATGACGCATTTCTAGAGGTCAGACGCTGAAACTACAACATCCAGAACCGTCAAGAACGTAGCAGCTTCCCTGGCCGCTTTATCAGCTAGTTCATTTCCAGGAACTCAACATGAGCTTAGAACCGCTTTAGAAAAAAGCTAATCCAGAAACAAATCGCAAAGAAGTAGAAGAATGTCACAAGAAAAGCAATGTAGAAAAGGCTTAAAACATAGTTTAATGATTTTATAAATAAACAAAATGTTATTAAGAATGAAAATGAGATTAAAAAACTAATAGAAGATGAAATATAAATAAAAGATGGAATGATATATATATATATATATATAGAAAAGTTATAGGATAAAACGAACAACACTAAATAATTTCTTCGATAAGAAATCATCATAAATGAGACAATACAAGAAGATATTATAATAATGAAAATTAATTCCAGGAAAATAAAAAGTACAAAACAGCGGGATATGATAATATTTGCAGCGAGTTTATAAAACAATTAAATGCGAACAACACCGAATGATAAAATTGTTGCTGTCATATCGCTCCGAAAATACTTACACAGATGATATTAAGAGGAATAAAAAACGTATAATAAAGAACGAACGGAACAATATGGTTTTAGATTAAAAGTAGGAACGAGAGAGGCAAGACTTTCGATGGTGATCGAAAAAAAAAAAATTAAAAGCAAACCAACATACATTGCAATGATGGATTCGGAGATGTTGTCACCATTACTGGTCCTAAAAAGCACCTTTTCTTGGACTGATTAGCTTGCATGTTATTATCCGGTGATGAGAAGATTGGCCGGATATATGTATCTGTTTCCAAAAGGGGCTCCATTGCTTAAAATTTTCGCTTTGATTCTTTACGCAATCTTCGTGGAGGATCTTCTCGTGCCTTGAAGATGCCGAAAATCTGAAGCCAAAGTAATTGCATTCCTAAAACCAGGTAAGGATTCTAATGATCCCAGAAGCTTTCGCCCTGTATCGTTACTTTGTCACATATTCAAAAGTTTTGAACGGCTTATACAACATAGAATAGAAAACTATATAGATAAGAAGCGAATCGCAGAATAAGCTAGCATTTTAGACGCGGCAAATTATGCTATGGGCAAATACTTAATTTAATCCAACATATAGAGAAATTAAAAAAAAAGATTACAGGAGTAGCTTTTGTTGACTTAACGCAGCATATGACACAGTCAACCATAGACTGTTGTTGGGAAAAGTATATAAACTGACGAACGACAATCAGCTGTCGAAAGTAGTGGAAATGATAGTACACAGTCGCCGATTCTATGTAACACTAGAAGGGAAAAATAGTCTTTGGAGCTGAAGAACGGCTTAACCCAAGGAAGCGTACTGACACCTATATTATACAACATTTACACAAAAGATCATCCAAAAAGCTCAGACACTAAAAAATTTATCTACGTCGACGATACTGCAATTGCAGTTCAAGAAGCCACCTTTGAAGATGTTGAAACAAAAAATTGAAAATTGCGTTCGAAGCTAAAGGAGAATATTATGATAAAAATAAGCTGAAATCCGACCAAAACACAAGTCTGCGCTTTTCATTTATGTAATTACAAATAGGAAACTGAACATCATATGGAAAGGAACAAGCCTAGAAGCATTGTGATATGGCAAAATACCTTGGCGAGAAGTAGCAGCGTCATCATTGACAAAACGACAGGCATCCACTATTTGGACACACTGCTCCAATTAGTCGCCTGAAATCTAGTTCGATGTTATCGAATTATCCTAAGTCTGAAATAGCTAAACTGTGAAACGAAGCCGATGTAACCGGTAATGATGAATACAATGAAGTTTACCGCACGGCCACAACTTACCGTGGAAGATCTGGTGTTCTCTTAATGGGTTAATAAGGACAAGTACAACACGATGTAAGATCAAATGGAACATTGAAAAAGATGATAAATGCAAATGTGGAGAAATCTAGACTTGTGATCACCGACTACAGTGCCCGCTAGTGGATCAGCAGTGCAGCCTTCGAGATTTAGCCGAATGCAACGAAAAAGCCATACTTACTGGACCGATACATAATAATTATCCGGAATGAACAGAGAAAAAAATGCGCGAGTACTCCGAAATATCATCATAAGAGATGGAAAATGTGGCTGAATAATATTAGGAAATAACGGATACCTGACAACAATGCAATAAATGATAACGAGGGAAAACCACTTCGAAAATCATCACCCGGATAGTAAAGAATATAAGTGTAGAGACGTACCGATTATTGAAAGAGAGGAGCAGAATGTTATTACGTTTTTCTGGTAGACGACCGATCGGATGGTTGAGAAATGAAGAATAATTATTTTCCATATTTTTCTTAAATAGCGAAATGTTCATTGCCCGACTAGTAGTCGTAGTAAGTAGTGGAGAACTTATAATGAAAATCGATGTAACTGATTAGATAAATCGTTAATATTATCGAAAGTCGATATTCTGGAATTTACGATAAAACAAAATCGACATTAAGACAAAAAGGAGGCGCCTACTAAAAAAATACGCTTATATTTATATTTCGCATTAACTTATCGATAAATAGTTTCATTTTCGCACGCATAAACACACAATACACGTATATATATTTTTTATTGTGTCATGCCTTCAATAGATAAACAATAAAACAGCAGTTAAAATCGCTAAATTCGTATCAAAAGACACAAAGCTTTTCGACTAATGTTTTTTTAAAAAAAAACCACTACATTCACACCAGTTAAGAAAAAAAACCATCAGTAGATGTCGGCGATGATCAGCTAACCGCTAATTTGTTACATAACGTCCGCAGTAAGGTTCCGCACTAATTCCAATCCGTTCTTTCAAGTTTTCTAACGAATTTTTCCTTCTTCTACGACTTGTCAATTTCACAGAACACGAAAGCGGTAGACACTAATTTGCCCGTTTCTTTATAAGTACTTTCTACCTCTAATTTTTATTTAATTGTTTTAATAAATTGCCTATTCGATATCTTTTTCATCTATTCGTCTTCTTCGTAGAGCCACATTTTGAAGAATTTTCATTTTTTTTTTTATCGTCCAACCGGTCTCCATTTTGTTTTCCACTTACGTTTTCCAAGATACGTTCCTTGCATGTTCAATTCTGGTTTTTATTCCGTAATCGGGGGCTCGGTCCCATATACGCTTTTAACGTTACAAACTACATATATTTAAATTTATTAGTTTATTAATTTTTATCGATATGATTTAAATTTTCGGTGATTTTTATTAATAAACGTGACTTTAGTTTTCGTATCTATTTCATTTATTTCCGAATTAACCCTCTTCATAACGTGTTTATAACTCACGCTTCTAGCTTAAGGTGAGAACTGTATCGTCGGCATAACGTCTACTAATGTGTAATGTTCGAAGATAACGCCTTTTTGAATATCTTTTCAGAGTATAGATTTTATAATAATGATGATAACAGGCAGCCCTGTGTGACTATATAACTTCTATTGGCGCGGTATTGGCGGAAATAACATACGGATATGTATATATATATATATATATATATATATGACTTCATCGGGCTTCATTATTACCCCACGCTTAGGATCCTCATATAATAATGTTTATATTTTTTGCTATACTACTCTATACTTTTCTCTCTTTATTTGAGTACTTTTTTCTTTTCAATTGCAGACATAAACTATGACGCGGTGTTTATCAAGTAATAATTTATTATATGAAAGATAATTTAAAACATAAATTACACGCGCGTTACTTTTCGATGAACGAATAACCTTTTTACGTTAACGAATATCGATTTTATCATGCAATATAAAACTATATACTTTAACTTTATATCAACGGATTGTATAAATAAAATGAAATAAAATTTTTTTTCAATAATTATATATAAATCAAACTAACCAGATTCATGATGTAACTCGCCGACCATCTTTCCTTTCGGTTATCTCCCAATACCGACATAACTAAAAGCCAACTCATCACTGATCTTTTGACTAACTTTTTCTGGAGCATTGACCAACTGACTCTTCTCGACTAACTAACTACTGATTCTTCTTTCACTAACTTTTCTTGACTATTTTTTGAAAACCTTTAATTATCATCTTCTCCTACATTTTCTGGCGCTCCCTCCTCGTCTTCACACACACTCGATCGGTTTTACGCCGTCCGAGTAGTCTGAGCATGCGCAATTTTCTTTTTCACTTACCTTATGATCGTAGGGGCGTTTCGGCTTAACTACTACTATTGTATGACAATAGCTCGCTCATCACAAATCCGGTTTTTTACTATAATAATAATAATTATAACTACACGTACGTGCATTCATGATTAGTATGCTAGCAATCGTCGAATTGATTACTTTATTTTAACTAAATAAATAATTATATATTATTTCATTATATATATTAAATTTTAAATATTAGTCCTCATTTCCCAAATTAATTAATTAAATTATCACGACGTGAACATACGACGATCGTCGTTATATATATATATATATATATTATATATATATGTGTGTATATATATGTATGTATTATATATATATATATATATATATATATATATATATATACCAACACCCGCCTATCAAAGCACGTTTTGTTGCGTTAGGTGTGTCAACGAATTCACGGACAATATATCCCGTTCGCATGTACCTGCGCTACCAACACCCATCGTCAAACCACGTTTTGTACGGCGTGTCGACTACTTATACCCATAGGTAGGCTTATTCTTATATATATATATATATATATATATATATATATATATATATATATGTGTGTGTGTGTGTATGTTTATATATATATACACGCGTAAAAATTTAGAAGAAACTCTGTATCAAATTTAGTTAAAATGTCTTTCATTTCTTCCCTGCTTCCCGAGGCACAGTTTTTTTGGTTTCTATTATTTTCGGTTTTTTACAGCTGCTTATGTGTTTTCAGTAGATTCTGATATCATCAATTTACCACGCTGAACGCTGTCGAAAGCCTTTTCAAAATCAGTGAAATATAAGAACACAATCTTTGGACAATCCAAATATTTTTAAACCGGTAGCTGTAGGTTGGCCTGTTCCTAGATCATTTCGGAATTAAAATCTCTCGTTTTCTCTCGCATTTTTTATTATACATACGTTTATATATTATTTTTTCAGAGTTAGACTACTTTATTATTAAAGAATACCGGTTACTCAATTTTTTTTTGGAGTGCGCAAATTTAGCTTACTTGTTTTTATTTTTTAATTTGTTCCATTTATTAGAACAATAAATAAATACCATTTATTATTTAAAATATATATATATATATATTAACTCGAATTATACTGCTAAATTTCGATAATTACTTGATCAATATTGAACGAATATTAGTACATATCACAGAGATTTTTAAATTTTAAATTTCAACATTATCAATATTTGTGCTCTCCACACCTGACCCGAGTATGTGTACTAGGGAGGTGGTATCAACTGTGCATACACAGTTGTTTAAAGTAGTAGGGATAATATATACATAGGCGTTAACTCTTTTCCATTGGGAAATGAGTTAATAAAAATATGATAGTATGTTATCAATGTCAATTGTGGTCAAAAGACCGGTGTGACACACACACACACACACACACAAATTTAAATAACGAGCACGATTATTAAATCGGTTTCGAAAAGTGGAGAATTGTTTTTAGAGAATTCACAGGGGGAAAAGGTGAACTGGAAAATATTATTACGGCCGTTTTTCCTTCATGGGTAACTGTAAATTTCGGATTTTTCATGGCGTTTATATATATATATATATACATATATAAAACCGTATGCGTACGGTCACGATACGTGTGTGTGTATTTTGTGAACAGAGCCTACAAATTAATCGGTCAATATATGGTGACTTGCCCATTTCATGGTAATCACCATATTTTCACGAAAATACCGAGATTACGTGTATAAATATATTACAATCATCTACAGCTTTTAATTGTATGTTTTAAGTAGATTAAATGTACATCTTTTCGCATTAAATGTACACTTCATTCGCGTTTCGTTTCCTGTGGTGACATGCAGACGTTTTTATCTTTTCCGTTTTGCCGCTATGTTGGTATTTTTTAGGTCATCTCCTACCGTATATTTCCAAGCAAGAAGATTCTGAACATGTTTTTTTTTTCTGCTGCCAAGCTGCACATTCGCTGAATATCTATATCGACCAAAACACCCGATCCTTCGGCAATACTATCTATAATGGTAAAGAAATCAGCGTAGACTTTTTATACCGTTGGCGCATAGGATAACAGGAATAATACTTCTATCTTCTAATTCCGGTATTAATTTCATCAATCTAGCTCAGCGAGTTACTGAGCTGCTAATAATTAAATATCAGTTTTTACTTAATTGTATATTGTGCGTTGTCGTGTATCGTGCGTTGTCGTGTATCGTGCGTTGTCATGTATCGTGCGTTGTTGTGTATCGTGCGTTGTCGTGTATCGTGCGTTGTCGTGCATCGTGCGTTGTTGTGTATCGTGCGTTGTTTATATTATCGTTTACACATATTAAGGATAATATTGTTTCGTGTCGGCGTTTGTATATTATCGTTATTATTTAACTAATATAATCGTGCCAGGCATCAATTCAATACTTATATATACGTTCATTCGTTTCTGACCGAAAACGACTATTTAATTTAGATCATATTATGCGTTGCATGTGGGACAACCAACATTGCTAGCAAAATGGACTCTTTAAAGGAACTGTGTGTCTTGTTAAAGCACAGATCACTCAGTTAACTAACAATATTCGCTCCCAATTTAAGGGAAAAATCGTTACTAAAATTGAAAATGACACTGTGATTGATTGTGCGAATAAGATTGATACATTTATTGCTCAGTCACACACTGTCACCGTAACGTTAGAAAATGTATTAAACAAAAAGGATTCCACAATACAAGCTGCAGTTAAAGAAATATTACACACTCCTAAGGGCACTAAATTAGAGGTATCTTATAAAGATGTACTCTCGCAGAGGAAGACAGTTATGCCTAAGAATAAATTAATCATCGAGTTCAACAATATTGAAGACCTTGATAAACAATTAAAGAACAAAATTAATATCGATAAAGAGAAAGTCAGCATAAGTTTCTATAAGAAACTTAACGCCAATACAGCTATTATTAATACATATACTAAAGATGATTCCTCTAAATTAAAATCTTTCACCACAGATAGGATTACAGATGTTAAGGCCCACGAGGAGAAACTTTCGGACCCTACAATTGTTATATTCCGAACAAATAACATATCTGAAGAGGACATAAAACAGTACTTTATTGACTTTCATCGAGTTACATCATGAATCTGGTTAGTTTGATTTATATATATATATATTATTTGAATAAAAATTTTATTTTATTTTATTTATCCAATACGCCGATAAAAAGTAAAAGTATATAGTTTTATATTGCATGATAAAATCGATATTTGGTAACGTAAAAAGGTTATTCGCACATCGAAAACTAAAGCGCGTGTAATTTATAATATTTTAAATCATCTTTCATATAATAAATTAGTTTTCATAAATACCGCGTCGTAGTTTATTTCTGAAATAGAAAAGAAAAAAGTACTAAAAGAAGAAGAGAGAAGTAAAGTGTAGTAAAGAATAAATACGTACATTAATATACGAGGATCCACAGCGTGGAGTAACGAAGACCGTACAAGTTCGTTAGGCGAGTATTAGGGTCCTCGAAATATACATATATATATATACTTAATATATAATAGAAAAGTACTAGGCGGTTTGCAATTGTTTCGATTCGTGGCCGTCAAATCAGCAACATTCAATATGCAGACGACATACTCGTTTTACAAAACACGAAAAAAAAAATAATAATAAAAACGTCTTATGTCAAAGCTCAAAAATGTTAGCGACAAAAATGGCTTATGCACGTGTGCTACGTATACTATGGACAGCGAAGCAAACAAACCTTGTCATATTACGGAAGTCGATATTAAAGGTAGACTGTCCAAAGTTATCCTTATAAAGAATATTACGATTTTTCGGTCATATTAGCGGAGTGAGCACTCAATGCAGCGATTAATAATTGAGGGACAAATACAAGAAACTCGTCCTGTGGCAAAGTACCCTCTAAGTGTGCGGACATGATCAAAAAAGTACTCTGACAATCCTTAGTTGAATGAACAGATCGTATAGAAAATTAAGAAGTCTGTAGTGTACATATGGTAATGACATCCTTCAGGGGGAATAACGACTAAAGAAGAAGAAGAATTAATAAGGTTAATAGATCGCATAAGAAATCCCAAATCATGATTACATTGGCGGCTATAAAGTAGTAGGCAAAAGGAATTATTTAAACTTCTTCATCGTGAATAACGGAAAATGCGAAGAAGAACTGAAGAAACGATGAAATTGCCTTCGGCCGGAATTACTGGTGTGCTGGCGGAGAGCTGGACAGATTTCTGTTCTATGAGCCGAAATCTCCTGCGCTTCCTTTATAGGATTGCACTCGAAAGTGGAGATGAAGTTTGCACTGTACAGCAGCACAGGACCGAAAACTCATCACCCGAGATAATATCATCCAGTACCTGACAAGTTTCACTTGTGATTCTTATTGGGGGGCAGTGGCTCTTAGCGAGAGTTTCACATACTTGTCGTTGATTACCAGGGACCCGAGACAATGGTAGGTGATTAGTTTGGACAGTTGACAGATCCGCAACAACTCAATTGCGCCACCAGATCATCTGGCTGCAAAGCTGTCTAGGTCTTTGTCGGCGGTATAAACATAAAGGGACTCGTCGCAAGTTGAGGTACGCTGGCTCGGGGAAGGTGGAGGGCCTTTCAAAAGTGAAATAAATTTACTGACACTGGCAAGATATGCGACAATTAAATTAACCCAAAAATTTGTAAAAGTAAACAAAATTAGGTAAAATTGACCTACACAGCTTAATTTTTCCAATAGCGATGTACGACTAGGAAACCTGGAGTATAAAGTGTACAAATGCCAGACGAATTGACGCGTTTGTGTGTTCCTACCTCAAGCTGAGTCAGCTAGATACGTAGGAATACGGTTGGATAAGCGCCTTACTTGGGAAATCCACATCAAAATGAAAGTTAAACAAATCAAGGCCAAAACGCGTGAATTATACCGGTTCATCCATAGAAATTCTGCATTAGATCTGTCGTGTAAGCGGATATTACACTAACGGGTTATAAATCCAATTTGGACGTATGGTCTTCAATTATGGAGATGTGCTAAGCTCACAAATCGCAACAAGATTCAACCTGGACAGAATATTATCTTGCGTGCAATTGTCGACGCTTACCGGTTTTCACGTAATGATGACATTCACCACGATCTTCGGATAATGTTCGTCGACGATGTCATCAAAAATTTTACCAAGCAGCACGGGCTGTTTCAACATGTCAATATGGAAGCTTCTAGATACTAAATTAGATATTAGACGCGTTAAGCGTAATAAACCGCGAGATTTAGTTTTATAATCGATAATTAGATTTAAGGAAGTTTTAATCATCGGGTTAATTTCTTCACACTCGTTTATATCACCTCACAAGATAGGTACTTAAGCATTTTATTAATGGAGTTACTTATTTAACATTAAGTTAAGATTGTAACCGGTTAAAAAAACAAAGAAAATTAGTAGTCATGCGACGAACTATAAAGTTCGTAAAAGATTATTTAAAAGCACGTTTATATTTTTTAATATTCAAACGAATATTTTGTATTTTTATTTTTTTGCGGAGAATATAGCGTTATTAGTATCCTAAAGCTAGACTCGCAACAACGATCACAACGAAACGGATATTAAAAAAACGCGGAATTATTCAGAAGTTGAACGAAAGTTTTTACAAACACTCTATATGGAAATGCAAAATTGTAATAAGTTTCGATGTAAATAAAAGAGTAGATTAAGCGAAAAATACGAATAACCGCGAACAATACTAACACAATATAATAAACTTATTCGAGAAATTTATTTCAAGATGAGAAAGGATAGAATTGTTCGAGTAAAGAAAATAAAGACGAGCTTTCTAGAAAAAAAGTTTCAAACAAACGAGAATTAGTATAAAGTTTAAAATAATTTACAGGGGAAAAACTTTAGCTACATATAAATACGAGTGTAAAAAAAAAATAATATTAACCTTTTAAATAAACTTTTAAACTTTCACGGTTGATATCACGATTCTACGGGGGTAATAAACCCCGTGTAAATTTGTTTTTTATTACGTAACGTTTAGAAAACAATTATATAGTTTTCATTTTCACCAAACTAGTAGCCGTTATTAATACTTTCATACAATTAGAATGTAGAAGAACGCAATCTGGACACATTATGTTGCCCAGATTTTGTGATAAACGTGCGCCCCACTGTCTGTGTGAGGATCATCGATTTTTTGTCATCATCATTATTATTATTATTATGCGGGAGCTGGAGTTGTTTACTAAACTTAGAGAGTTATTTCTATTTTAAGCCGTTCTTTTAATGCCTCGGGAGAATTTTGACGGGAAATTATAAATTCCTATACGGGTATTTATTATTATACAATACTAGTGTGGTACGTTACCAATGAAGCTATTCATCGTGAACTTGAGGTCTGTATGGTTTGTTTCACTTGAATCGTGCAAACTTCCAGCTAGCAATTCTACGAGGGTAGTGTGTACCACGAAAAATTAAGAAGAATAATCGATAAGAATACATTGAAAAAGAATATATACTAACAAATAGAGTTCCCTTTCAGCAATAGTGAAATAAATAGACGTAAAACACTGTAGTGATGTATAGAAAGGAAAACAATATATATATATATATATATATATATATATATATATATATATATATATATATATATATATATATATATATATGTATAAAATAGAAATAATAAAATTAACAAATAAAAATATTTTTCAAAAGCATTAATAACATCTGTCCTTTAAGTATTTTGCGTAGAAAATTGTATAATACATAGTAGGCAAGTATCTCAGTCTTAAACTATATATGCTAAATGTTAGTAAGTATATATATTTCACGTATTAGTTTTCCCTCTGTTTCTATATAATATATATTATTTATTATTATTTTGACTCAAAAATGGTTAACTGACGAAAAGCTTCTTTATTAACTATTAAAAACTGGTGATTTTTTACTAATAACTTTAATTTTTTTTTTAAAGTGAAACTTCTATTAGCGCGTTGTATATGAGGAGCTAACCCGCACAAAGAGAGCGGAATACATAGGCTGAACGAAAATATTGTATATATATATCCTGTTCGATTTTTTTTTTCGAATCCGAGTCTTGAACCTTTAAACTTTAAGCTTTAAATCTTTTTTTTGGACTAATATTCTGCTAACTGTAAAGCACTGTGGTACGCGTTAACAATGCTGTCGATATTACACCGAATTCCGGCTTGTCTACACTCCATCAGATGTTCTATTGTTTGTACTTCACTACACTCACAGCTACTATCCGTTGCTAGATCCCATTTTACCAAATTTTCATTCGTTCGCGCATAACCTGAACGAATTCGTTTCAGCGTTCTCCAAATTGACCAGCATGATTTGCACCCGCTGCAGGCTTTTCCGGTATTTCCATTATTGTCGCTGGTATTTGTTCCCGCCATCTTTCAACCCGTACACGAAATATGCTCCGGGATTTCCGCCGTTGTAGCGAGAAAACTCTTCGTTGACTTTAGTCGTGAAGCCACCTCAATTTAGCCATACATAGGATGTTGTACATTCCGTTTGTTTTGTCCTCTCGACGTCAGCAGCAACCTTCCTCCTTATGTCGGGAGGTGCAATACCGCTAATGATGTACAGATTATGTATCTTCGTGAGTCTAAGACAACCGGTGATGATGTGCACCATATCATTCACCGCAATATAAATTTTCTTCGCGTGAGAATACTGTGTCCAAACGAGACAAGCAATTCTGCTGCGGACATACATAAAACCATCACTGAAGTACGTACAACCGTCGGTCTTGCACCCCATGATGATCCAATTAGCTTCCGAACAATGCCGTTTCTAGTTAAAACGTTCTTTTTCGTACTTTCACAGTGTTTCCGATATGTCAGGCTTCTGTCCAAGGTTATAGCAAGGTACACTGGATTTTCATGGTGTTCCAAAGTTACGCCCTTCCATTACACGTTTAATTTCCGCCTGGCTATACCTCCACTCTATCAAACCACGTTTTGTTGTGTTAAGGGCGTCGAAAAAAAAAAAACCGGACGAATATATATATATAAAAATATCCCGTTCGCATATACCTCCACTATCACCAGTCACTCAAAACACGTTTTGTTGAATTCAGCGAGTCGAAGCGCAGCAGCAACTGCAAAGTATGCTATGTATTATCTTTGCAAATACTTATTGTTCTTACTGGCGTGCGCTTCCTTTATCGATATGCGTTGATTCATAAATTACCTAAAACTAGATTTTATCAATAAAATAATAATAAAATATAAATTTGATTGATTTATTTTTTTATACCTTACATTGTATTGAAAAAAGACAACTGCAACTAATTTTGGAAAACGCCTGTAAGTTTCACTTCTTCCTCGCACCACAGAGCACAGATTTGTTTTTTTATATAATTATGCGAATAGCATTCATGCCTATATGAAGCGTAGATTATACAACTCGGATGAGCTAGAACTGGATGTACAGGAATACAAACGAGAGCGATTAAACCATAAGCGATAATCAGAAACGCCAGAGAGCCGTGTCTTTCTAACTTCTATAATCGAGAGTTTAACGTATTTATTATCCATTGTGACATTAATGGCACTTGTACATTTCTCGGAACTATAACGCTATAATTGGTTAACGAAAAGATTAACAACCAATTTGTATCCCCGGATAATTACAGAAACAAAAAGTCGAAAGATTTCGCTATACAAAACCGGGAATATGAAATTTTTCAGCTGGTAATTGTTAGAGGATCTTAAAAAGCGTAATAATATCTTCAATAACGCGGTACATAATGTATTTGTTTGGTTTTTATTTGTTTTTCTTAAGAGGGCAATCGATCATCGATCATTTCTTAATTAGATTTAATTCGTGGAATCCTAATCGGAATAATGACGACGAATATTATTGTTATTATTACTATTATTGTATTATTCTGCTGCATCACGTGCTAAATAATTTAATTTAAAATTCGTTCATATATCCCCGGTTCCGTTGCTGTATTTTTAAATAATCATAATAAGTGGAAAAACCGGTTAAGTAAAAAACTTCCACAGACGAAAAAAAAAAGGTTCTGTTGGCTCTTGAATTTTGGCTTATACATGTTTGACTATGTATATTAATATATATATATATACAATGTGTTGCTTTTCCTAATGGTTTTTGTGCGAGGTACTTATTAAAGAATCTCTTTATAAGTAAATAAATCTGTACACATATACATATGTATATATAAATTTAGTACGTGTGTGTTTGTGTGTGCGTACACGTATACATATATGCGTGCAAAAAAATAACGGAACGAAAAATTATAATAACAAGGAAGGCGTTGATAATAATAATAACGAGTAAATTTAATTAAGATGGATTGCGACTTAATGACCAGTTACTCCTCTTCGTTTAATTACGATCGACGCTCGCTCTATAGTTAAACTTTCGCAAAATTATTCGATCCTCAAACCTGTCGTCTTTGTTTTTTTATTCGCTAATTACGTACGAACTGAACGTGGTGCGACTGATGACAGTTTACATTATATTTAACGGGATGATTAATTCGTATTTTTTTTCGTCCTCCGTCCATCGAGAATATTTTCTCACCGTTAAAATTAACTTTTAAATTATAAACCAAAAAAAAAAAAAAAAAAAAAAAAGAAATAACTATTCGCGAACTACTATTTGATTTATTTAATTTACGCTACACATACAGAAGACGACATAAGGTACGTACTGGAGACAATGAGAACTGAAGCGCAGGAAATGATGAATTCGGATAATTTCGCCGTAAAAAGACGTTTGATCTCGTTTGATAAAAAACTTGTTTCCAACGTTATGCTTACCCGTTCCTCGGCTAGTTGCAGTAAAGACGATGGCAACGTTTTTTTTAAGCTGAAGTCTCGTAAATTTTTCACGCATAATCGCTATATCGTCCGATAAAACTGGTATTTCACGGGAAAGAAAAACGGAAAATACCCCTAATACACAAATTAAACTGACCTTGGTGGAAGAACAAACTGCTCCCCGACTAAAACACTGTTCAATAGAAACAGAATATAGATAATAAATGCTAGTGCGCGTGTCGGGATACCTGTACATATGTACGCACATATAGAGATGTGACGTGATATGAAGTATAAATGTTTATATACAACGTTTCGAAATATACATGACTATAAATTTATCGACCGCTTCGAATAATATAACGAAACGACGGCTATACGTACCGTTTTGTAGAATAGGCAATTTTTACCATCTTCATCTTCATTGTTTGGACAATCTAGATAACCGTCGCATAGTACATGATCATCGATACACAGATATCTACCGTTTGAATCTGGAGACGGACAAGCGAATCTTTCCATACCGTCGCTAGCTGGCGGACAGTCTAGAAGAAAAACCAAACTCACTATAACGATGTAAACTACCCAACGGCAACACATACACATACATACGTACATATATACATCCAGCACCAAAACGGAGAAATAAATTACCTAAAATAAATTTCCCGACGATTACGTCAACGATCATTGTCATCACCAGGGGTATTCAATATTTATTCAGAATTCGTAGTAAACCAAGTGTTAGAAAAAATTCAAAAAAGTGTAAACATTTTATTTAATTTTAGAGACAGTACAATTCCCCATTTTCCATCGATTTATTTTCCGCTACCGCTCGGAATTAACTATTTACACATATCTATAGATACCGCACACAAATCAATCACTTTGATACGTTTATTCAGTTCCATTGGAAAGATTATATACATATTTACATTGACGGCTCAAAATCTCCCGATGGATTTATTACTCGTTCTTCGAACGTTACAAAAAATCGGAATGCACTTCCAGACTTAACATTATCAAAATGCTCTCACACTCAACATTTGGATCAGATCGTTCAACTCTGTTAAAAATATACCATGCTGTTATAAAACCTAAAATTGACTATGGCGTCGAAATACACAGTTCCGCTAGTAAAAAGGTCCTTTCACCCCTTAACACAATCCATCACATAGCAATCCGACTGGCCATCGGTGTGCTCCCAACGACTCCAGTTTACAGCATCATATGCGAAGCTGGAGAACTCCCTCTTAATCTACATAGGCAATCCTAACCTTCCTTCCCACTCCTCAACCTTTGGCTTCATCGTCCCCCTCCATTCTCACTTTTACTAAACAAATAGAAAATATCCTGTCCTCATCCACCAGTTTTTCCTTCCTCCATTAACATCATTCCTCCTTGGAGTGAGCACACTATTCCAATAGACCTCAGTCTCACCAAATTTTCAAAGAATCATACTCCTAAACATGTAATAAAAGCAGCTTACCTAAAAATGATCTCACGGTACCCATCTCATAGCTTATACTTCACCGATGGGTCTAAAAACAAAACTGGGGTAAGAGGCGCTTTCGTTTCATTAGGACTCTATAGTTCGGTTTTCCACTCCAACCCATTACTCAATACTATCGGCGGAATTATATGCCATCAAAATGGCGATAATGGATATTTCAAACATTGTCGTTGACCAGTCGTTCTTAATATGCACGGACACTCTTGTATCATTACAATGCCTTAGTGATGTTCATGATCCTAAATTACACCGCCTGGCTAAAGAAATTGGTCATTTGATCATAACTTCTAGTAAATATGTAGTTCCCACATGGATTCCATCGCATGTCGATATACAAGTGATCAAGCGGATAGTGCAACAAGAGAAGGCACATTGCTTCAACATTCCCGCTCCTGCCTACACCAATGAAAGATCTCCAGACTTACATAAAATCCTCAGTGCGTAAATCACGGAACCTCCAGTGGTCTGCGCTTCCACTAACCAACAAACTGCGATCAGTTCGAGATACAACATGCCTCCGGATTCCATCTCACTCAGCAAACAGAAGAGATGATGTTGTACTTGATCATCTGCGCCTAGGTCATACACAGCTATATCCTAGAAAATCTTCCTCCTCCTCTATGTTCAACTTGTAATGTCATCATTACCGTCGACCACATTCTCCTTGAATGTGTGCAATTCAACTCCCAACGTTCTATCCTCGCCAAACCGCTCAGGCTCCTAAACATTCTTTCCTACACGCAAGATGCTTCCAATAGTTTATTAAATTTTCTTAAATCCTCCAATTTATATAATCTAATTTAACAATCGGTACTTCCAATTTATTCTTCCAACATTCTACTGATTCTCTTTAATCCTACATTCTCTCCTTTCCTGTGCCTCTGGCCTAGGTGCAGTACATGGCACGTAAATCTACAGGTAAAAACCTTTAATGTACCTTAATTTTCTTAAATATTTACAGCCGAGTTCCTTGCTACTCTCAGGGTGCTTCGCTTTTACTCTTCAGAAAATATCAACAAGAATGTAGTAATTTTCACGGATTTTCAAAGCTATTTTAAATTCCTCATTCAATAGGCGTTGTTTCCATCAATGTACGATATTCTAATAAATATTTATGATCTATCTCTACAACGCGTTGATGTCAAATTTACTTGGATTCCCAGCCGCTCGGGTATCCACTGGATTGATACCGTAGACAATCTTGCTAGAAGCATCCTTGATGGCTCATACTACTTCAACAAACCTGTTAGGGACATTTTATCTGAAATTAAATTTTCGCACAAGGAATTTTGGAACACGCGCTTGAGGTAATTCAGCCAAAAAATGCAGGAATATTCAACTTTCGATTCCAGTAATTCTTTGGTTCTTCAATCTTTCTAGCAACGTAGAAAACATGATTTCGTTTATTTGTATATGTCGCCTAAGGCTTAGCGTCAACAACATTCCATACGTTCTATTTACACACAAATTAGCCCCTTCGCCATTCTGCAGCCATCTTTGCGATGAAGAAAATCCCTATTCTTCAGTTGCAATTATTATAGAATGTACCAATCAAACTAGCTGTCACGTATTATAAGTAAAGGAATCCCTCTCCCAACTAATCTCAGATGCTTGCTTAGCTCATGGGACAATAGAGTATACATGATCATGTTCAATTATATATCAGCCTGTAAAATAAATATATTTAATAAGTCATATCATCCATTTCTTACAGCCCTGGGTGAAATCATTAGTGCTTATATATATATATATATATATATATATATATATATATATATATATATATATATATATATATATATAAAATATAAGATCGACGCCCATCATCATTTTCTGTCGGTACACCGGCAAGGTTGTTTTTTTTTTTTTTTAATCGTTTACTTGTTATTTTTATACGTTTATATATATATATATATATATATATATATATATATATATATATATATATATATATATATATATAATGAACGAGTTTTATTTAATATATACGCGTATTTGATAAATCCGTTTAAAATCGCGTCCTTTTATATAAATAATAAATTTTAAATGGTTATCAATTTTGTTTGTTTAATTTTTTAACGGTAAGCGAATATGATGGAAACAGTTCGAAATAGTCGCAAACTTTAAATACCGGCAATATGACAATTCGTAACGAAAGGTTAGCAAACCGAGTATCGTCGTACGTTACCAATGAAGCTATTCATCGCGAATTTGGAGTCTGTATGGTCGACGAAGCAAAGAACAGCGGGTTCGAAGTCATGCAATACGCATACGCGGACATTGCAACGAGCTACCAGACGATTGAAAAGAACTAGAATTTGCGACCTAGTTTAAGAGATGGACTGAATACATCAATGGATGTATTCCCTGTACAAGAACGATGATACCTTTCATAGATGAATTGGCGAAAATAAAAAAATAAAAAATTATAAATGAAATCGTTTAGCCTTTGAACCCTATGTAAATTGCTACTTTTTTTTCCTACAGTTGCGACTGTGGCTAATAATATTGTAAAGTAATAAACGCGGTCATAAATTGTCCCATTACGCGGAACTTTAACTCAATAAAATTTTAATCATATATGAATGAACACTTTTTATTATAAATTGGTCGATTACGAATTCGGAATACAACGCGATAAATCCCTCCTTATATAAATAAATTAATATTATAAATACATAGTTCGATCAAGTCCCTTAGTGTTAAATATATTGGATGAGCTGGCAAATTATAAATAATTTTTATTATTATTATATATTTATGTGCGTGTGTGTATTTATGTATGTATGTATGTGTACACAACATAAATAAATAATAGTCGAAATTAACGCATTTGAAAATTTTTAAACTTCTCTTATTCCCACCAGTAATCTATTTACTTTCACTTTTTCTTACTACTACTCAAGGAACAGCGACTCGCGTTCCCTTAAAGAAAAAGAGTGCAAAGTGATGAGAACTAATTTGTCGAGTGCATGATCTTGTAATCGGCTCGGTAACAGGGTACCTCGATAACGGAGTCGTTGACTCAAGACAGTTTCTAAATTAGCGACGAACAAAACTTTTTTTTTTACTTTTTCTTCATGAAAAATTTCATTAATAAAGCGTTCATTCTTACTTGTTTCGACGACCCTGGTCAACAATTCACTTTCATTATTATCTTTATTCGTGGAGTGGTAGAGCGCCAAACACTTGTTCTATTCAAGTTGGTGTATAAAGTTTCTATCCCTTTCTAACAAGCATATAGATAAGATAGAAACTAGTTAAGTTACGCAAACCTCATCAGGGTATTTACATGTACCGATGTTATATTAGAATAAATTGTCCAAAAGAGATGAAACTTTCTACTTTAACTCTTGCACTTGCACTAACTCTTCCAAATATATATATATATGCTATCAGACCCTATATTTGAATGCGGCCGATCTCCTAATTCGTAAATAAACTGTCAACCGAAGCATTAATAAACGAAACAATGAACAATAGCCATACTTTTTTTTACTAAAATTAAAGAAAAATAATACAGAAAAGCTTTGATGGTGTGTATGTGTATGCTTCAGTAGAGAAAAAGAATCTCCCTATAAAAATAATAGTAACCTTAATTATTTCTTACTCACATATCAAGTACTCGTTACTAAATATTCGTTATCTGTTACTTTCATTACTGCCAAATCTAAATCCCACTTGTTACGATTCCTTACTTTACATGCGCCATTCAAAGATTTTGTGAAACAATACACACACACACACACGCACAGTGGCGCACCCAACGGGGGACTACCGGGCTTAAGCCCCAGAGGGCTTAGAAAAGTATAAAAAACATATCAAGAAGGCGTGTAACTTGTAAACTCCAAACAATTTCGCATGTAAAATTATAGTTGAAAAAGGAAAGAATATTTGAAAGAGTTCGCGTTATCACTAATAAAACCTCTTCTTGAAGAGCGTGAAAAACAGCCTAGATTGCAAAAAGTACTATTAGAAAATATTCCTTACATTCTGTCTGTTGACATTGAAAATTCAGCTGACTGTGCAACACAAAGAAAAAATGGTCTTCAGTTGGGCCTTTCGACATTCGGATCTGACCCAGGTCGTAACCAGTATGTTTTTTTTTTGTTGTTACAACTTGTTCCGTTGTTGTTCCTAATCGTTTATAGTTTGTTTTTTGCCTGTCGAATTTTCATATCTGGACTTATTCATGGAAGTTTGAATATAATGTGTGGAATAATTATACCGAAACGACAATGGGGTAGAGTTTTCAGTATATTGGTCATGTGAATATTTTGATAAATGTGATATTCGAATATCACGAATTTGATTAAACTGATATTCGGATTAATATTCCGATAACATTGAGACGATCGCCTGAAATGCAAAAGTTTTTTCCTACTCATGTACATACATACACGTGTGTGGTAAAGGCGTATTTGTTTTCAAAAATAGAAACTATTGCCTTAGTTTTAATCTATTTGGAAACTTTTAATTGTGTTACTAGTAAAGAAAATTTTATTGCCCACAAATTTCGTTTAGATAATTACAATAAATTTTAACAAAAGTAACGTTGGTCAGCTAGATCTATTCCTAACATTTGACCATTCGAACTCGAAGCGTAACATAGATTATATATATATATATATATATATATATATATATATATATATATATATATATAATTACATATATACACATATGTGTTAACTACTTATTTATCTGCAACACTTATGTATATATATATATAAAAGGACAGTTTGGTGCAACAAGATTCAGGTATGCTGTTACAAATTGTTTGTTCAATACAAATTTGTCTGCTCCAACTGACAATTGAGTATGTAAATTGACATAGGAGATAACAGTTTTAAGGAGAATATTGATGATAGATGTGATGCAATAACTTCATTGTTTGATAGTATTAGTTTGTTGGCTCGGCTTCTTAGACGGCGAGCCTTAACTGTTTGCGTGCCTATTTTAATTTCATTTGCAAAAAATTTGTCTGTTACGTGTTTTGTTTTCGGGAAGATGGCTCTAGTCGGTCTTTACTTATGCGTGATGCAACAATAATATTTTAAAGCACCCTCAAACTACTAAATCATTCAATACGACAAAGTAATCGCTTATAGTTTGTGCAAACAGATAAGGGAAAATTAATCGCTGTTCTTCTGTAGGTTAATTAAACGCGATTAATTTTTTTCCCTTTTAGCGGTGGTGTGTTTTAATTTACTGGAAATTGTTTCGTTAATTTGAACGGTTTATTTTGGTTACACGCGGTAGATATGCCTCCGTGTAGATAGGGCTGCCTGCTGTACTTTTATCGCGGGGAACTGATTATTATATTCGTATCTATGTTCAGATAGATGTCCGTGACGGTGTTTGTTACATTTCCGATAAATACGAAAATAGGAGTGTGTTAGTTTCATGCGTGTTTGTGTTAAGCGTTTATTACGATGATAATCGTGTGTATTTAAGTGGTTTTTTGTGTGTTAGTGTGGGTTTTACCCGATGTCTAGTCTGTATACTTACTACCGGTGTTATCATCACCCGGTTTAATAGGTAGATTATCAATCGACTTTCGATGTGATGGTGGCAGTGAGTGGAGCATCTTACGATACTGCTTTTGACGGAAATAAGGAGAATATATTACATAACAAATGAACGCAGAGTTAATAATAATAATAATAATAATAATAGAGCACGTAAAACCATTTAAATTTTGTTTTCTTCCATTTTCAAACGTTTTTCATATAGTAGGTTCACATTTTTTAAAATTAACTAACCAACAATTTTAATAACTATTAACTAATAACTATTAATTGGTTAGTTATTCTTCAATATTGTGTTGTTTTTTTTCTATTTTCAGGCGTTTTTCGTTTACTAGCTTCATGTTTTGTTAAAGTTCATTAACTAACAATTAATAACGAAAGAAGCGTTCGGGATTTATTAGTCAAACTTACAACAGATATACAAAATAATTTAATAGAAAATAAAATTACAACCGTTGTTAGCTTTGACTTAGAAAAGGCTTTCGATAAACTCTGGAAACAAAGAATTCTTCTCGCTTTATATCAGCGGGAATTTCGAGGAATTTATCGATATTTATTCGCAATTTTTTACACCGCCGGAAATTTCAAGTAAAGATAAATTCTATTTTATAGATACAAAAATTCAAGAAAATGGTACCTCTCACTGATCCGTAATTAGTCCTACGTTTTTTATTATAGCCACGACTAATATTAAATAACATATATCATCTCCAGTAAGCTACTGCATCAACCCTGACGATCTATCAATATACTACTCAAACCGAGACTCGAAATTTGTGGAACTTGTATTACAAAATACAATAAATGATTTAAATAATGTGGCCAAATCTTACGGATTTATCCACATCAAAAACTAAGCACATAACATTCAGCAAAAAAACGAAATACAATTATACCAAACTTAAACACGGATACAATACAAATAGAAAAGGCAGATTTGCTTCAGATACTTGGACTAACATTTGACCCGAAACTTAACTGGAAAGAACACATAATCAAACTAAAAATAAGATGTTTGAAAAAAATAAGTATGCACAGGATGTTAAATAATTCATCGTGAGGATCTGATCAAAAAACATTAATACAGTTATACAAATCCTACATACTCAGCAGATTAAAATACGCCAGTATAATATATGATAGTGCAGCCTGTTCCACACTAAAAAAAAACTCAATTCTGTTCAAAATTTAGCTCTTAGAATTTCCTCGAGAACCTTTCACACTACCTCAAACACAGCTCTATACGTGGAAGCAAACATATTACCACTCCAAAAGAGAAGACAAATACTAGTGCTAAAATATTACACACAATCAATTTACACACCATCCAATCCGACATCTCAGTCCTTTACTAAGGAATAAATTTCATGATACATTCTTAAACAAACCAAATGCATCTAAACCCCTATCAGAACGCGTTAACAATACATTAGCAAAACTACCACCTTGGATAAAGGTTTCAATCACAATAAACACGGAACTGGATATAAGAAACACTTAACACCTACAAATATTCTCAAATCAAAATTCTACAACATTCCGTGAAAAAAGCACGGTGATTATGCGCATATATACACTGATGCAACTAAGTCTATAAACCAAACCTCATCGACCTATCTTACACCCAATCATTCCCATATCATTTACCAGAGTCAGTATCAGTTTTTACACAGCAGAACTTCTTGCAATCTATAAAGCTTTAAAAATACATATCTAAGCAAGCGCAACCAAATAAATATATAATATGCACAGATTCGTATAGTGCTCTTCAACATATTCAGCAACACATCGAAAACACAAATACAGATACTTTAAACACGTAATCAATAGCATTATCTCCAAGAACAATGAACTTGTTCTTCTATGGACACCAGCTCATTCAGGAATAGCCGGGAATGAAAATATCGATAGAATAGTTAAAACGTCTCCTACAAATCTAAAAACAATAAAAATTAAAACATATCAAAAATTCTGGGAGACCCAATGTGCACATACACACTTGTATCAAATTAAGCCTAGATTAGGAAACTAGAAAACAACAGACCAGAAAGAGAGAAAAACCGCAAAAACGCTACCTAGACTATGTACAGGACGTTAACTCAACGGGGAACCCCATCCATCTGCCACGAATGCAATTTGCAATTATAAACCACATATACTATTAGAATGAACAAAATACAGAATCCAACGTATACAATCTAAACGATTATAAAAACAATACTCGTAAAAAATCGTTTACTATATCTTACAGATAACTTAATAAATAGTTTATAACCGACTTCAAAATGATCAATCGAGCGTCTATAAATAAATTAATTAAAAAAAAAAAATTAATAACTGCTAACTAATAATTAATAAAACTGGCTTATTCAATTTTGTTTTATTGCATTTTTGAACGTTTTTCTTATACTAGATTTACTTTTTTTTTTAATTCATTAACCAACAATTAATTAACTTAGATAATAACTAAGATTTTTTTTTCTTTTAATTTTAGGATTGTGTTGTTTACTATATATGCACTATCGGATTATTTCGTAAATATTGTTTTCCCTCTTTGCTCTTTTTTTCTAAATTGTACATCTAAAATGTTTTATAAACTGTATATATTTCTTATATTTTACTTTCCATGTTCACCTGATTATGATATAACAGCCAAACAATGTAAAAACTTCGGTTTTTCTCTTTAATGTAAAAATTTTCCGCCACGACGTCGTCTTATTAGGACGAATAATTTTAACCCTTTTATACCAAACACATAGCACAACACTTTTTTTCGATGTGGGCCTCTAGAGGATGAAAAATGTTCCAATTAAAATATATATTTTTTAAATCGACTTAATAGGTAAAAATAGAATTACGGATTATCCGAAAGTATGCAACGGGCATATGCGATTAGTAAATGAATTATTTATAAAAACCATTTTGTAGGCATGTAGTTTATGAGATCTTCGAGTTTGAAAATAGTCTATACAAAAGTATGAGCCAAATTTTTAAGTGATTTTATTTGTTTTATTTATTTATCAACTAATAACTATTAATAACTGTTATTTATCGAATTATCCATTTTCGACGTTGGTTCACGTTTTTTCTTCCATAAATAAAATTCCGCCTCTTCTGATTTTCTTCGTTTTTGCGAATCTCGTTAGTTATCGTCAACAAAACGGCGCGGCCTTTTCCCGCGAATATTAAACATTCAGACAGACTATTCATAACATAACAATAACAAGAAAGACTACAACTACTTGCAAAGGTCGAGATAAAGTTTACAGGATGATTTTTCTTTGTTTCTTTACCGTCGGCTATAATATTCGCCCTAACCGACCGTTCCGACGTCTAAATCTAAACGTTCGTCCTTGTCTTTTTGGACGTAGGTTGGTCGGGAATTAGTTTTACACCTACACTTTCGCCTCGACCTAAATCCGCGAAGAATTTTAAATTTCCCCCCAAAAATATAGCTATCTAAATTTATATATATATATATATTACTCAAACACATACACACATGCGTTCGTTGCAGTCCCTCGAAATAATTTCATCTATTAATGTTTACTTTTCAGGATAGTACGAAATTTGGATTGTACTACGCGATCAGAATTTACATACTCGTAAACTAACGAAAGCATCGTAAGTTCTGTCAAAATAAGGAGACGTTATATCGTACGTAAATAATAGACGATAACTTTTACGTTCGGTCCGGTAATAAATAAGCGTCAGATGGACGAGTTCTAATTCAGAATTTGACGGAGGTTGACACGGCGCGCGCGATTTAATCGCCAAATAAAAGTTAAATCCAGATAGAAAAGGCTCGATTTAACGCGAAAAATTTATAAAAAATTTCTTCACGACATTTCAGGAAATAATATTAATAATTTTAATAAAATCGAATCAACGACAAATGTATTAATGGGTCGGCGCGAGCGAAGAAGAAGTCTAGCACAAAGTAGATTTATAGGTGTGTAGAGCCAAGATGATACTACCGGTGAAATACATTAAACAACGATAAAGATACAGCAGTGATTATGTTAAAGGCGTACATACAAATTACATCATATATATATATCATCATTAAAGGCCGTCTCCGTATCGGGGTAGGCGACTACTTACCCATACATATTTTGTTGTACAGTGTAAGCAGCATACAGGGCAATCGTAATATGGCGTACACATTGTAATCGGTTTTTGTCACGATACCATATAGCCCCACGTGTTATGTTGTTACTAGCGCGCATATGGTGACTGTCTTCCAGGTTATATAATATTAGGATTATTTATATTTTTATTTTCCGACGATAAACTTCGTATTCGAAATCGGTACTTTCCGTATAGTAGATCATGCTCTAGCCACCCGGCTATTCGGACGACTTTATATATATATATATATATATATATATATTCGTCTTCCTTTCCCAGCACATTCCTGTTAAGGGGTCGGCTTGATAGCACGTTTCTCTCCATTTCTTGCGATCCTTGGCATCCTCTATATTGGCACCAGCTTCCATCATGTCTTCGTTGACAGAGTCTATCCATCGTCTTCTTGGTCGGCCTCGTGGCCGCTTTCCTCCGTCGTACTAACATGTCGGAAATTTAGAATAAATTAATTAAAATATAAAAATAATATAAACATAATAATAAAAATTAAAAATACGTAGAGACAGAGGTTCGCGTGTCATGTTAAACCGATAACAACCGAAATTGGGAAATTTCATAGTAGAACAGAAATAATAATAATAATAATTTAAAAAAAAATAAAGATAGAATATACGTAACGTAATACAGTAATCGATGATAGTGTAGTAAAACATACGTGGTTGTCTTAAGAGTAATATACCTATATTATCGACCACTGGGAAATTGTGATGCATATAATATATAATCAGATAGATAAGGTATGTCGTAATATCCAATCTATACGTCATTATTAGATGCTCTAGATACTCTCGCTAATAGTTCCCCGTTATTGTATACTCGATACGGCGTCGTAGCTAAATAATTCTCGTTGTAAAATCTTCATAGTCAGGCGATTTTTGGTTAGTCGCTAGATAATAATCGGACCGTTGGATTGCGCGCTTGCTAATAATGCTAGTAACGGTAAATCTATATAGATCAGTAATATTGGTCCTAGCGAAAATGATAAAATTAACATCGAGACCATGAAACCAGATCGTCTTGGAATAAATAATGAAGCTGAGCCGATATAAATTCGGCCATCATACTTTCCTACTTTAGAATTTTATTTATGCGGTGAAATTACTAACCTACCCTATCTTAAGAATTATATAATTAAACATATCCGCTAAATTCTTCACTCAGTGTTCATCTCACACTTTTCCACACATTAGGCTTATTCGAGATTACGATTCCACACATTAGGCCTATTCGAGATTACGATTATAAAAAATATGTATACGGAGTATAAACATGGACGTCTAAAACACAAACCTATTATAAACTTCCGATCGATTAATTTTGGTAATTATATAGTATATAAATTTTTCTCTATATTAGAATCGGAGTTATCTAGTCCTAATCATCGTATCTACTAATGATAAACCACTCTATTATAGTAGACTGGTAAAAATCACGACTACATAAATAAAATACGTCGTTAAAGTAATACTATCCTCCCTCCCGCTGTCACTCTCTCTCTCTCTCTCTCTCTCTCTATATATATATATATATATATATATATATATATATGTATATATATATATATGTTTAAACAAATAATTTGCATAATTAAGACAACTTGGAATCTTATACAAGAGACGTCGTCAATCAAATATCGAGAAAATTAAATAAATATTCGATAAAGAAATAATCAATTAGTTAATTTAAAAAATTCTTAATATATTTCGCTACGGAATTGATTAAACGTTAATAAATTGACGTTCCCGAAATTTAATAATACTTTATAAATTTAGCGACCACGTCGACCACATAAAATTAAAATCATCACAATAAATCAATTATATATATATATTTTAATTTTTTATATAATGTGGAATGTAGTGATTTTTTATGAAAAAATCAATTGAAAATTAGTTAAATCACTATTATTTATTTTCTTAAGGAAAACACAAAGCTTTTCGGCATTTACGCCATTATCAAGTGAAAAATTTTTAAAAAATCACAATTTTAAAAATATAAATTAAATATAATTACTTAAAAATATGTGATGGTAATTGTGAAAATATGATCTAAAAATGATGTCTGCTTCTGTCGGTCTATTTTTGATTTGTTGAAAATTAATATCAGTATATTTGTTTATTAATTTAATAACCACAGATTTTTAATATTTATTTTCATTTTATTTGTAAAATTGTGTTTTTTAAAAAAATTTTGTGGTTGTATATTTTTATATTTTATATTTTACGTTTGGACATCATACATCGCAATAGTGAATGAAAAATTTAAAATTCCACCAGTATACAACTTTTACAGAATCAGGAAAATAATATTGAAGAAAAATTAATATAAAAAAACTAAATTAATAAACAAATATACTGATATTAATTTTCAACAAATCAAAAATAGACCGACAGAAGCAGACATCATTTTTGGATCATATTTTCACAATTACCATCACATATTTTTAAGTAATTATATTTAATTTATATTTTTAAAATTGTGATTTTTTAAAAATTTTTCACTTGATAATGGCGTAAATGCCGAAAAGCTTTGTGTTTTCCTTAAGAAAATAAATAATAGTGATTTAACTAATTTTCAATTGATTTTTATATATATATATATATATATATATATATATATATATATATATATATATACAATGCATGTATATAATATTGGATCGCAAAACAGTCGTAACAAAGTACTGATATCCAAAAAGCAGCGATATCGAAAATAATTCTGAATGATAAAGAGATCAGAAAGCAGACATATGTTTATTTGTAAAACAAGGACAAGATATTTAAAACGAAAGTTTTCCCGAAATAAAAGCAGAGACCTAAAAAAGAACACGTCGGATTAAAAATAAATGGTAGAAAAACGAAAGCTAATATAGATTGTGCCCATTAAATGTTCATGATTAAGGACGACACTGTACAAAGGAGCTGCATTATTCGATGAACAGTGCAATATTATAACAACCTCTACGGAAAAGCGGGCAGATGGGAAACCACCCTTATTTCGAGAATTTTCGCTAGAAAAAAAACAAAATATCCGAACCCGACTCAGATGTATCGTACTAATAGCGACCGATATTCTACAGCCGAATGTCAAAAATACGAGACAGATGGTAGTTGAGAAAAATTATTCATGAGACGATTAACTTGTCATGAGCACGGCGTTCTATGGATAAGGACTATATCTTCTCTTCTTATTATGCTCTATTCTGCGAAGAGCGTTGGTAATCATGTATGACAATCAAAACTTCCGTTCTGGCTTTATGCATGTGTTGCATTGACCATGTGTTAGTACATTCCTTGATGTTATCCAATAATCATTTTTTCGACTTCCTTAACTTCTTTTCCCATATATTTGTCCTCGGATAATTAGTTGTCGTAGTTTATATTTATCTCCTCTAATTACATGGCCGAAGTACTCTATTTTCCTTCGAGTAACTGATTTCAATAACCTTCTCTCAATTTTAGCCATCTCTAGGACTTTTCGATTTTATGTATTTATATATTCATGCTGTTTTCAACATCCTTTTATGTAGCCACATCTCTCCAGATTCTAATAGATTTATTTGCATTTTGTTTAATATTGCTGCCTTAATTCTATATAATAAGATCGGATCTGCGTAGCGTTGCGCAATGTTTTGACGAATATTTCAGGACATTCCGCATACTGGTGTAAGCATTCTGGACGTAGCTAAAATTCTTTATCTACGTATAGATTCTCCGTAATGTAACTTCCCAAGTATTTGAATTTCTAAACTCTTTCAATTTTTCTGTTATTAATTTAATGAAGACTTTGTTAAGGTTATATATAAAATATTGTTTACCACAGTCGCTGTCGGATTATACTATAATTAAATCTGTTTTTTCACTTTGAAATTTTTTTAGTATTGTACAAATTAAATACTTTCTTATATTTTATCTAATTTTTTATTTTATTTTTTTAATAAGTTGTATATATTTTAATATTTTATATACATACTTTTTATGTCTCCTTGATAATAATTTAATAGCCGAAAAGGTTTGCGTTTTTTTTATATATTCAAATATAGCGATTTTAATTACTTTTTTGTTGTTGTTAAATAAAATCACTACATTCCACACTTGTAAATATATATATATATATATATATATATATATATATATATATAATATGAAAGTATTATAGACTGTATGTACATATCATTTATATATACACAAAAATTTTAATATATACGCAGTATGTTATATATGTACATAAATGTATGTACAATACATATATTATAATGTATATGAGCCATTTACAAATCATATGTATTCACATATTTTATACGTAATATATGTTTGTGCTTGTACGTACGTATGTACTCTTTATTAATAGTTTAAAAATAAATGAATAGAAAAATAACAAAGAAACTATTCTACGCAATTAACGCATTTACGGACGAAGGAATAAAAAAAGAATGAAAATGTTCCGAATTACTTTTTTCAGTATTCGATTCGTTTCTATTCGCGTTCGAACAAAAATTTTGTCCCGTCCCTTTTTATTCGATTTTATATCTCTGAGGCCATCCTCCTATAAAACACGTCCCAGATTCTTGCAGACTGCTGAAATTCATCATCATCCATCCCGGTTTATTTACGACTTCCGAGAATTTCCTAAAATCTTTTGTTTCGAATTTCGTTCTATACATAATCCGAACAATTACGTTCAGTTGTCGGCACAAGATTCTGTATCTAGTACGCTAAATTTATTACAATTCTTAATGCCACTAACTATTTGTTTTAACCAATGTGTACAAATATATATATATATATGTATATATATATATATTCACTATTACATCATCGACGTATGTTATTTATATAATACTATATATATGGGGTGACCCAGTGAAGACGGACGGTTTTGTTTTTTAGATAGCGCAGTTAGTAAGGCTGCTACAACGCAAACCGCGTACTCTGTGTTTAACGTACACACGAGAGATTCGTTTTCATCCAGTTTCAGCTATTATGGCATCCTATCAGGAGAAGGAGCGCGCGTTTTGCGTGGATTTTCAGTGTGAATCGATCACGACAGTGCAAAGAGGGTGTAAAACTAATTTTTGAAGTAGGTTGAAAACGTTCGAGAGACAGCTTCTGCAACCCGGATAAAAAAATCGTTCTGAACAAATGAAGACGATTCATACCCCGCAAACATCGGTCGAGTTCAGGCTGCGATCATTCGGAGTCCCGGACGACCTTATTTTCCCAGTTTAAACTTAAGTTCTAATATTAACAAGTATCGTTATTAGTTATTAACGAAACTTATTTATTTTTGTAGCGGCAGGTTTTTTTATTTCTTTTTTCCCGCAGTATTTAACCTTCTGTTTATTTTTACTTTTTATATTCTTGTCCTTTCTTCGAGCTACATTAGAAAAAAAAAAGATTATTCTTACTTTGATATTGTGGTAGTGGTACACAATGCCATCTGTGTTATATTTTCTTCAATTTTTTATAACTTTATACGAATATATTGTTGTTTTTAATAATTTACGAATTAAAGAAATGAACGAACAAAAGTATATATTTCATCACTGTTATAAATTACATAAAATGTAATATTACTGCTTAATAATATATTCGACACGAGTTATCTGAAATTATGTATAATTATATATATGTATAGAGAAAAAATTACAATTAAATCCTATTCAGCGTAATATGTATTACAGTTTAACTACGACGCAAAGTAAATATATAGGTAAATACTTATTAGATTAACAACCATGTTGTTACATGTTAAGGATTAAATAAATAAATAAATAAGATGAGTTTGAGAATTAAAAAATAAGTAAAAACAATAATGATAATGACGATGGTTTAATAGCGTGCTTGTACTGTTGCTTTCTCGTCGTACTAGTTACACAATATAAGTATATGTGTATGTGTGTTATATGTATATGCCTAATTTTCCCACTAGAAAATAAGGAGAAATTTAATACACTTTGATTGGTTATTGAAAATCGTCTGATCGTCGTATTAATAATGGAAACACAAACACACACAAATATTACAATATATTAAATGACGAGATAATTACTACACGTGAGATGCTCCACGTGTAGCCGGCAAAATCATGTTTATGATTGGACATTAAAAATTATGTTAAACCAATCAAAAAATACACTCACACATATGTAAATATACAAAGATTTTTCTAGAAGTTTCATAAGTATATACACAATAATAATAAACGAATCTTTCTAGAAAAATTTATAAAGTTTTAATTAAGCGTGTATATATATGTATATGTGTATATATATGCATATTTATTAGTATAAAAGGAGATGTTCGATTATTAATAAGTTCAGTCTCATTTAGTTTAATTTTAAGTAAGTCAGTTTAGTTTTAATTAAGTCAGTTTAGTTTTAATTAAGTTAGTTTTAGTTTTAATTAAGTCAGTTTAGTTTTAATTAAGTCAGTTTCAGTTTCAGTTTCGATCGTCATATTTTAGTATTAATAATTGTGTCGTCGTTACGTTTACCTATTGTGATCGATCTTATTACGATGTTTCTGTGAGTATGAATAAATATTATTATAAAAATACATGATTTTACAGTTTTATTATTGAAGTTTTTTAATCAAATTTATCGTTTACGGACAATATGGCATCCTAGGGTACACGACCTCATACCGATTATATACATGTATAAAAATGTCGGCATAAAATTATAATAATAATAATAATAATAATAATAGAAAATAATAAATATATAATAATTATATAATTGACATTAATTGATATGGAATTCAAAAGTAGGGGTGTCACAATACTTAGAAATTATAACTTAATCATATATTAAATTGAGTAGCGAAAAACAGGACTCGAGTAGTTGCCTACTTTCCTAATGAACGGATAGGGACTTGTCAGACATTTATTATAAACATTTCTAATAATTTAAATAAACTTTTAATTTTATTAGGATTAAACAATTAAAAATAAATTGAATAATTACGATATTGTACGTAAATAAGAAACAAAATACAATTGAAAATTCTTAACCGTGATCGAAGTTAATTTCCGACTAATGTTATATATATAAAATATAACGTGTATTTGCTAGTGTATAGACATGTATGTATATATATTATTTTGATGTATGTTTTTGTGTATGCTCATTTTATCATATCCCCCTCGTTTTGTATTTATAATAACCGGAATTACAGGAAATTATACAGGATAGCGAAATTCGCAATATTCTATAATAGAAATTTATCTCATATTTCGTGTGGTTTTCCAAAATTGTCTGAACGTACTAGATTTTAACGGAAATTAGTTATTTATTCCCTAACCAAAAATGACGTGTTCGACACTTTTTATACATAGATGCAACGAAGTATGTATACATATATATATATATATATATATATATATATATATATATATATATATATATATATATATATATTCTAGTCGATTCCTGCTATAACGAATTTTCAATATGGAAGCGATGATATTTGTTGTTAATTTTACGGAAATCCGGAAACTGGCTAATCAAATTATAACCGTTAAAGCTTATTATATTCCTCCCCCAATTCCAATTAACCGAGAAACGGATTAAATGGTAATTAAAACCGAACACTAATCGCTCAAACCGATACATAATGCATACGAAAGGTTAATGACCCGGTAGTAAGAATAGTAACTACAATAAAAATAGTAGTCAATTCCCAATAAAATCAAAAGTGATCAAATAAGAAATTTCTGACGACGATGATATCGTGACATTGATACTAAACCGGGAAGCACATAGAAAAATGAGACCGGTAGACGAGGATATTAACAGAATTATTGCTAACGTATCGAAAAAGGAAAATATCACATACATACGATGAGACGGATATTCGATTAATTTCTGAGAAACAGAAATGCAATGCACAAAATTACATGCAATAAACGGAAACGGGAAATATTTCGAGAGACCTTTACTCGAGAACATTTTCTTTTTCGTGTTATACCGTTCAAGGATGCAAGTTCTCTTGCACATTGTATAAGCTGGCAGACTGAGGTGACAACTCCTTCGTATTCTTAATCCAGTCTGTTTGGCGACTTCCTGCCCTTCCTTTTCCCTGAATTTTCTTCCGGCTATAAGTTGTAAGAGCTTTTATGATTTTTTTATTTATTTATTTAATTCGATTACTAAGATCATTTGCGTCTAAGGGTAGGGTTATATGGCATTCATTAATCCGATTTCTGCAAGAAATTTTAATAATATATCTATTTTTTGATAGTCATCCTGTAGTACTTCTCCTAGTGCACTGGTTGATATATTGTAAAGGTTTCGATGGTTTGCATATTTTGAACATTCCAGTAGTATGCGGTGTATTGTTATTGAAGTATTACATGTTGGGCATATTGGAGCAGGTGTAATTGTGATGTAAGTAGGGTGTGGCCTATTCGTAATCTAGTTATAGCTAGTTCGTTGCGCCTTTTATATTATTCTGTAGTTTTCCAGTGTCCTAAAATTTGTTTGATTTGAAAAAGATGCGTGTGATCGCACTGGGTTTCCCCGGATTCCTGATATAAAGCGTTGACTTTTTGTGTTATGATTGAATAGAGATCATTTGTGAGTGCAGATGTTATAATTTTTAAGTTTTTTGATTTTGCTCCGGTGGCTTTATCAACTATTTTATTTCCTGCGATTCACGAGTGCGCTGAAGTCCAAAGGAACACTATTTGATTTTTTTTCTGTATGAGTTTATGGATGATGAATTTTACATTTACAATATCTAAGTTAGTATTTTTAATCAGTTTATGAATCTGTTGTAGAGCGGATATTGAGTCATATTATAAAGTTATTTTTGTGTTTTTCTTTGACTGCATTTTTTAACGCCTTGTATATATATATATATATATATATATATATATATATATATATATATATAATATATATATATAGCTATTAATTCACCTGTGTACACAGATGTCCCAGTAGGTAAGTAGAATGCTTGTGTTCTGCCCTTTATAAGGTAAGCAGAAGTGGTTTGGTTTAGCGTCTTAGAGGCGTCGGTGTATTTTTGATAATTTTTTGGTTGATTTTTTTTATTAAATTGCTTACCCTTACTTTGAGAGTGTCGTTAATAATAAGGGGTTTAATATCGGTTAACATGTTTACGATGCCGTCGAGGTTTGATGTAAATTGTTCTATCATTTCAATCTGTTGGTGTGAACGTTTTATCATGTCAAGCGTGATATATAAGTTACTATAGGATATAGGATATAAGTGTTTGTTTTAATGAATGCACTCTTTGCAGGGCTGAAGGAGCTGTTTTGTATCTTGAATATTAGTGATTGTTTATATTCCAATTTTTTATTCTTATTTTTTGTGATCTGTTATTATTGAGCGTAATTTGTCTGAATCTACTTTGTTCAGCTCGAGAATGAGTTCCACGTCTTGTGGTTGGTCGCATATATCAGCAAAAAAATTTTTTATTTGTGTAGTTGATTTATTTGTTGATTGAAGAGATCTTGTATCTTTTCAGAGGGGTCATTTAATTAAGAGCAATAATCTATCTTATAATCTTCGTGAAATTAGGTGATGTTTGATTCAGTTATTTCTATTTTATTGTGTGTTGTATTATTATTGCAACTTATTATAGATTATTTTGGGTGTTGGACTATAATTTCATTTTTTTTATTTTCGTGTTTGGTTTTTTTAATTGATTTTTTTATCGATACAGAATTGTGAATTTGTTTTAGGTTCGTATTCAATTATATCTGAGGAATTTAACGAAATAGGGCGCTTTGTGTTTACTTTGTTTGTATTTCAATTGGTTACATTAACCGTTGTTATGTCGATTGTATTTTCTGTTGCGAAGGTAGATATCTGTTTCCATTGTTTGTGGCTGTTGATTTTGAGGACAGTGAGAGGATATGTGACCTCTTTCTTTACAGATAAAGCAGAACATAGGTTCGCTGGTTAGGAATATTCTGTACTTAGTTTCTTCGTGTTCTATCACTAATTATCTATTTCGTCGGGATCAATATAGAACTGTCGGCGATTGCTAAGTATGTGTGAGTATTTATTTTCCTGAAAGCCTGCTCTTAGATAACTAATTTGCGAAGTTGTATGTGTATTTAGCTGTTTTAGTTCCTTTTTCGAGAATTGAGCTATACACTGGGACATATGTTTGAGATAAGAATTCGTTTGGATGGATTAATCAGTCTTCTTAATTCAATTACGTTTCCTCTAATGTTTATCGATTTATGTTTTTGAAGTAAAATGTCTAATTTGTCTTTATTTGTAAGAAATACACAGAAACGATTGTTTGATGAAGGCGACTCGTATATCATTTGGAGATATAATTTCGCTTAGCTTTTCTACATAATCAACTTGCCTGACACAGTCTGTTGTATTTATTATTAGTGCACTTTTTTTCTTTATCTAATACGTATTCTGTACTTTGAACAGCTGCTTTACTAGCGCAGATTATAATTTAAAATTTCGGGTGTGGTGTGTAGTGTTTGTCTCGTTAAGTGTTCCAGTGTTTGTATAAGCGAGCGGTGTATTTATATTAAGATTATAATTTGGAACTTATCCGTCGTGCGGAATTGTTTAAGTGGTTACCTGTCGTCCTATTGAATGGTGTGATTTCGTCTGCTATGTGTGTGTGTTGGTTGGAATTATCGGCACGTGTGATTGAATAAGACTGCCCCCGTTGCTGTGGCCACCGGGGAAGCCATTGCTAATTGTTATTTACTCTCTATCCTATCTCAGCTACTTGGTATACGTTAAAACACTACTATATATTACTACTACTAAAAAGATCGGAATAACTCGCGAACTGTAGTCTATTGAAACACGAAAAGAAACGTCAGAACGCGTATTTTGTCCTTTAATAAAGTGTCCAAAATATTCTGTTATCCATTTTTCTAAAGTTCTCTTTGACTTTCAATTTCTAAGATTTTCTGGTTTTTAGTATTTTAGGAGTCCATATAGCCACATTTGCTTAATATCGCTCATCTCGTCGTTTATTATGGATGTCTGCTTATATACCGCAAAGTAATACAAGGTAGATATGTAGCAATGGACTAGTCGTTGTCGTATGCTTAAATGTAAGCATCTATCGCATAGTAAATTCTTCATGTTGTTAAACATTTACTGCTCTTCTAACTTAGGTGTATCTAGGTCTAGCTGGTCTGTTATGATACACTCTTCGCCATTTCATTAATTTTAATTAAAGCCCGATTCATGTTCTGCTTGCTAACTATCTGTATTTTTTATGTTGGTTATGTGACTTCCCGACAGAGTTCAAAGAGAGCACCTATTATAACTAATATGTTATTTGTATTGTACGTTATTACACAGTTATTAATAAGTAATTATATGAAGAAGAAGAAGAAAGAAAAATTTATTGTTAAAATAATTATACACAGAAAAAAAACAGTCTAATAATGGATGTTGAAAATTATGAATTTCGTAAAACTGAATCATAACTTAAATATACGCGGAACTGAAAAAAAAGTAAAATTTTAATTAATAACTTAAGAAATAAAGTAAACAATGTCGTATTAAAAATATTAGCACGTATTGGTATAAATTGCTGGAATTTACATAAAAATTATATTTTATCGTATCAAAGTAAAATATGTTTTATTCGTCTATGCTTGTATTTTTTTCTACTTGTGTCGATTCATAATCGTAGTCACCGATTTCATTAACATTTTTATCAGTGGACATACGGCAAGTATCGAAAAATTTTAAAGTACTGATCTTAATTGTTTCTTGTATATACGTTATACTAAATAAAGGTTACATTCATTCATAAGATTAATAATGATAAAAAATGTGCAAAAATGAAATATCTCGGAAAGATTAAATAGCATATACGGTGGAAGATGCAGAGAATATGTTAAAGGACAAAGAAATATGTCAATGAGGCCATAAAAATTATTTACTAATGCATTAATCGAATCGAGATAAATGTGCTTCTTCGGTCGAAATTGCATTCATTATTCGGGCATTTAAAAATTTACCACGAAATAAAATATGTCCATATTTACTTCCGAGGCTACTACTATTTTGCAGTCATACTGGTACATCTTTAAGTATCATACTTCTACTTTAATACTTTCCAATTCTAATAGTTATCTTTTGGTATAGAAGCATAGCTTAACCCTCGTTTACCGTTTGTTATCTGTATAATCTACAATTACATATTCTCGCTAGCTTAGTAAACTGGGTTAAATTCTAGTATAATGCACCAGCTGATCATTTAGTTAGTTTACCAGCTTATACTAAGCGCATTCGTTGCTTAAATTCCTATTTATATTTCAGCTCAAATTAAATTCGCGCGCAAAGAATATATGGAAAATTCCCTGATTTAATCGATTTTCAGCAAAGCATTACGAATCTATTCAACTTGACATGCTCGCTATCTTATGGTTTTCATCAGCATCATTAAGTGCCGCCTCCGTATCTAGGTGACTACTTACCTATGCATATTTTGTTACACGGTGTAAGTAGTGTACAAGACAATCATAATATGGTTGATAGAGCCATATACACACACCCGGGAGAACTGATTGTAATCGTTTTGTTGTCACGTCATAATAATGTTTTTGTCGTGTACTATATTATTACTGGAGCGCATATGGACGTATAAGCCATGTATTTATATCTAATAATTATACTTTAAAACTTAGTTTTTTTTTTTTTTGTTTTTTTTTTATTGCCTGTAAGGCTATTACTCGAAATATGAATTAATTATATATTATTACACAGTTTCGAATTTATTATGAAGTTGGTGAGAAGCAGGAGGTTGTTTACATCCGGTACATTTTTCTTCAGCTGATTGCACCGATATTGAGCAAATTTCGGGCAGATAACCACGATATGGTAGACTGTTAATGAAATACAGCACAATATATTGGTGGTGGTTGGGCACTCAGTAGATAGGAGTGCGTACTCAACGTGTGACCAATATACACTCTGTTGACGGCTGTTTCCAACCTCGGTGAACAAATTTTACCAATCTTTGATGGCCAGGTTGTTAAATCCTTCTTTATATTTCAAAGTATACTCGTCCGAGAATGGAAGGACCGATTCCACGCGTGCAGAATTTTCTGGCAATAATTCTTACAGTACGGTGTACACCTCATCGTGGCCTATTATCCCTCGATGGCTTGGAACCCAGACGAAAGTTCACTTAATTTGTGAGCACTGTACCATATTTGGTCTACCATGGACACAGTAGAATTCCTCGCTTCAATGCACTGTAACGCCATAGCTGAGTCGGTCAGTATAACATACTGGTCAGCAGGTAATTCCGCAATTCGTAACAAACACTGGAGCAAGACTATCATCTCAGAACTGATGACATGGTCGGTAAACTGAAGGAATTGCCGATCGAGAAGGCACCACCAACATATCGTGATGATTTTGATGCGTCGGTGAAGCAAAAGACTGCGTTGGGTTGCTGTTGCAAGACAATCCTAAGCTTCCCATGGATTTCCACCATCGGTTTCATTTTAACATCTGTTGAAAATAAATCCCAACAGATATTCGGACTGAATTGGCTCCAAGGCGGCACAATAACCGGTATTCTACATAAGGTATTGCGTAGCGTCTTTAATGGGTTTTGGATTTGGAGCTGTAGTAGCAGATTTTGTAGATGGATTCGATTTGGATGCTGCTGAAGACTAGCTACCGTCATTGCATACTCGATAGCAAGTATTTTTCTACGGTAACAGTGAGGCGGAGTACCGCTAAGATACTGGAGGCTAGCTGTTGGTGAGGTTGGGAATGCCTTCAACGCGATCCTAAGTCCAGAATTTTGTATCATATCAAGTATTTTTAGTAGCCGTTTGCTGGCGGACGAATATATAAACGAACCATAGTCTATTCTTGAAAGGATAAGGGCATTGTAAATCCGAAGTAATGTTGAACTTCTTGAACTAAAGGTCTTATTACTTATCATTTTCATTATATTGAGTAGTGGCTGACACTTTTGTCTAAGTGTCATTATATGATTACGCCAAGTCATTTTAGGATCTAAATGTAGACGAAGAAATTTATACGTCATTATATATTGTATAATGGAGTTACTGACGGTTAGATTTAATGAAATTTGGCTTCGTTTTTTTTGGTGAATACCATGTAGTTCGTCTTTTGGGGGGAGAACTCTAGACCAGTAGTTCTACTCCATTCGTGTAAATTATTTAGACACTTCTGTAACAGATTTTGAGCGTAGAGCACATCGTCTGTTAGTAGAGTTATGTTGACATCGTCAGCAAATAACCTCGTTGAAATTGGTGCTGGGATATGATCTACAATCGTATTTACTAAAATCAAAAAACAGTACACGCTTAATACACTGCGTTTTTCCGTCAACTTTCCTGCAGCGCAGGTAAGAGAAATTGGTCTATATGAAGATGGGTCGGTATGTTCTTTCTTATTTTTCAAAATAGGAATAATGACTGCTTTGCTCCATAGCCGGGGGTAACAGTTATCTGCCCAGATTTTATTAAAAATATTTAGGTGTTTTTTCATAACCAGAGGCAGATTTTTAACTATTCTGTTGATCACTTCATTTAGTTCCTTTTCAGTGAAAAGTGAATTGAAGTCTTCACGGTTGTTTGAGTCGATTAGTAATGGTTTCTGCTCCTCTTTTGTTTTGTAAGAGAGAAAATATTTGTTACAATTTTTATTTGATGATACATCGGCAAAAAATTTTCCAAAGATATTTCCGGATCTTGAGTGAAACCTGTTGATTCTTTCAATGTTATTATTGGTGGTGGCCTTCTGGTTCTATTTAAGATATTTATTTTATGCCACATTTGTGGAATGTTGGAGTTTGAATCAGTTTCGGAAATGAATTCCGCCCAGCTTTTCCGTTTATTTTGCCTTATAATTAGACGTGCGCGAGCTCTACAGAGTCGAAAGTTAGCTAAATCTGCATTCTGTCTTGCAGCACGAAATTTCTTCAAAGCATTGTTTCTGGTTTGGATAGCTACTTTTACTTCATGACACCACCAGGGGACATTGCGCATTGATATAAATGGGGACGTCTTTGGAACAGATTTTTCTGCCGCTTCAATTATGTGGTTGTTAAAGTTATTAACCGCGGAATCGATGTCAGTGAGACTGGAATTGAAGGGTAAATTACATAGCTCACGGTACTTATCCCAATTAGCTTTTCCTGTAATCCAACTCTGAAGTTTATTTATTTTGTATTCCCTGTTTATGTTATTCTTCTGTAAGCAAATTGGGTAGTGATCACTAAGTCAGGATGGATTGACAATAGAAATTTTGAATAGATTTCATTCGTAGATAACGTTAAATCAATAGCCGATAGAGTTCCGTTAAAGGAGTTGAGTCTTGTCGGCTGTTTGTTATTAAGTAATGAAATGTATAAATTTGCATGGAGCAGCTTTTCAAATATTTTCCCTTTCCTGTTTGTTTTATTGGATCCTCATAATGGACTGTGTGCGTTCATATCGCCAAGTAGGAGAAACGGTTTAGGCAATTGACATATTAGTTTATTTATTTCCTGGAATGATGGTGTGAAATCAGGAGGCAAATACATGTTACAAACAGTAAGTTGATGGAAAGGAGTTGATTTACAAAATTGGATATTGACAGTAACGTTCTGTATAAACGTATTTATTCTGAGCTCGTTTATTACTGGTATTGATTCATGGATAAAAGTAGCAACACCCCCGGACGCATGCGATCCTGTAGTATGGTCATGGCGGAAATGGTTGTAATATTTTAGGGACATAGACTGAGCTGGTTGGGAGTGTGTTTCTTGTAAACAGATTAGGTTTTTTCTTTACAATAAGCTGTTGAAGTTCAGTTAAGTTATTCTGTAAACCGTTGATATTCCATTGAAGTAGGAAGTTATCTATCATCATTATTTTTAACTATTAAATCCTCGGCAATTTTGTTGGTGAATTTTGTTGTTCGTATTTTTGTGGAATGATCATTAATGGCAGAGTATACCGACTTTAATTGGATAAATACAGTATCCACCGAACTAAGTGGGATATTCAATTTCTTAAATAATTCTTGGACAGATAAGGATTTATTATTATCATGGATCAATGAAAGTATTTTTTTAAAGGATATCTTTAAGTGTTTTTAGGTTATTTTCTATGCATTGCTTAGTCGGCAATAAATTGATTCTCAATTTTTTTTGTTCATCACTTTCTTCTTTCTTCTTTTTTTTTTTTGTCGTTGAAATTCATTGTTGTACTGGATTGCGGAAGATATAGAGTTCTCAGATAAATTGCGTTTGTAGCTTTTGCTACTTAATAACATTGGATCAGTCAGGTTTGATTGGACTTCCTCTAAAGTCGAGGATTTGTTTAGTTTTAATGTTTTTAGGCCGTTGGAAGTAGTCTGATCAGTCAAACTTTGATCTACATCGTTATGCTTATATCAGAGTTGGAAAGGCTTTCGGGTACTAAACTACCTCTTCTTGGCTCATTGCAGCTAATGGGTTTAAATTCGACCGCTTCCATTTGTTCTCTTCCCCTCTTTCTGGACAGTTATTATTAGAATGATCCTTCGTTTTACATCAGCTACACCACCGCTCATCTGTTGATAAGAATACTCTAAAGGACTCATTAACGTAGTTAACACTTAATGATTCAGAGACATTGTCCATATCGTCATTAGTCGGTTGTATGTACACCTGACGTCTAGAACTTTTAATATGTTTAAAATCATTATCGTTAAGTCCAGCTTTCATAAAAGAGATCGGAGAGGTTAAATTAAAATTAGACGAAATTAGAGCTTTTTCAATTACAATATGAGGGATATGCGGCGAAACGATCGGTTGCGTACGAGTTAATACTGTGTCCCATTTATACGTCTATCATTTGGTTTTTGTCAAAAAATGTCTACGACAAATAACCGTATTAATACGGTGAATAAATAATGATAATATTTTAAATCGACGAATATTTCTTGTTTATTTGTCCATAAACGTCATATTTTGCTCATAGTCGAAATTTAAACATGACGTATTTTGTAATTTATATACGGCAAGAGCTAACTAAATTTGATTTGATTTCATGATGATGATGATGATGATGATGATGATGATGATACTATTGCTGTTATTTTCCGGTTGTAAATAAGCGTTATTAATATCGAAGAACGAAGTACGGGTACGTTCCGACTAGACGATATTATTGATTTCCAAAAGAAAATGAGGTATATTTTAAAAATAGCGACGGGTTGTTTTAAATTTACCACGTCCTAGCGTTATGCTTATACGATTATCATCGCCATTATCATCTTCATGCTTGTAATAATAATAATAACGAAATTTTTATTATCTTTATTATGGTTATTGATTTTAACTGCAATTACTACTGTACACTATAGTGTGACATGACAACCATTTATTTTCGTATCATCGATATTATCCTGATCGCCGTGACGTCATCGTTATGATTTATTGAATGTTATATAATAATTTAACCCACACTAAACACTACTTTCACACGGTCGCTCGACAGACCATTTCGGTTCTCGCGTAAGTATAATAAGTGGCAATTTATTTTACTTATCTATTTCCCCCTCCCCCCCATTTTATCAAAACGACCATTTCGCTTCTTACTGATACTAGTTACTAGTAACACTACTACTAACACATCGCTACTGTTATTACAACGATTACTACGCCTGTACCGTACAATTTCTATTCCGGCGACAAAAATTTGTCTGAGAAGAAATTTTCCGCGTTCATTTCTCCAATTTTTCGACACGAGGTTGAATTCCTTTTAAAAAAATTTTCCAGTCGGATAAACATAAAAATATTAGCAATCTAGAAAATTACGAACCCGGGAAATATTCTTTATTCAATTACAACGTAGAAAATGACATTTGCTTCGGTTATTTACGCACGTGCTTAATCTATCTCTCTGTTTAATATATATATATATATGTCTTTTCTATGGGAGTACTTATATTCTTGCAGACTCAGAGCTCATCCGGAACGGGACGAGTCCATAAGTTGCGGAAAGTGGAATGACCTCCATATATATATACACATTATATATATTATTAATTTTTATATATATATTATTAATTTTTTCCCGCATCACAACTGACCAATCTTAGAGGTTATTTAGTGATTGACTTAATGAGATGAGTGATGTTTTGTGGAAGGGCAGTACTCAGCAGTACTCCCTCTAAATCTATGCTGGTTGGACAAAGTCTAGAGGCTTACTTCGCCACAGCCTGCGTATATTTTACCGGAATCATTCAGCAAATCAGTAGCAAGTGGATTCGTGTGAACGCTAATTCGTGCAACATGTTTGTTTGCTTGTCTTTTTATTTCATCCTCCACAAACATAACGTTTAAGTCGTTATGGAGGGTAAGATTTGAGACGTACCAGGGAGCTGCAGTAATAGTTCTTAATACCCTATTTTTATATCGTTGTACTTTCTGTAAGTTAGATGTTTTGGCGCAGTCCCATAGCTCTAAACCATATACCCAGATCGATCTTAGGGCAATTTTATACAGCAGAGTTTTATTTTCCAACGATAACCATGATTTACTAGTTAGCATCCATGACATAGATCTGGTTTGAAGCCTCAAATTTTCGATTTTCTTCTGAATATGGTTAGCCCAAGTCAGCCTAGTGTCCAAATGCATGCCCAAATATTTTACACTATTGGTATTTGGAATGACAACGTTGTTTATTTTGATTGGCAGGCGTTTAATCTTTCGATTTGTGAAAGAAATATGCGCTGATTTAGTTTCATTGACTACAACGCGCCATCGTTTTAGCCAAGTCTCTAAATGTCCGAGTGACTCCTGTAGTTTTTTTGTGGCTGTGTTTTCACTCTTATCCACAGCTAGGATTACTGCGTCATCGGCGTACAATGCTACTTCTGCATTACTAGGCTTCGGGAAGTCGGACGTGTAAATTAAGTATAATATTGGACCGAGGACGCTTCCCTGTGGTACGCCCGCCCTTACAGGAAAAATATCTGAGTATTCATCAGCTATTTTCACTCGAAAGTATCTCTCTTGTATGTACGATTTAAGTAGTAGATAGAAAGGGTGAGGAAGCAGGAGTTTAAGCTTGTACAACAGTCCCTGGTGCCACACCCGATCAAAAGCTTGCTTAACATCCAGAAATGCAGCTGTACAGATATTCTTGATTTCCAAACTATTTTCAATAATCTTTGTTAATCGGTGAACCTGTTCTACAGTGTTGTGATGCTTACGAAAACCAAATTAAAAATTCGGAATTATTGAATTCATAGATAATATTGGGAATAATCGTTTTAAAATTAGTTTTTCTAGAAGCTTTGAAAGAATAGGAAGCAGTGAAATAGGCCTGTATGACGAAACCAGTTCAGACGATTTACCAGGCTTTGGTACAACAATTACTTGAGAAAACTTCCAACTCAAGGGAAAATATTGGTTACGTAGGACGGCGTTATATATTTGCGTTACACAATGCTTTTACGTGGCAACTCATTTAAAAGCTCTGTTGTGATTAAGTCAAATCCGGGACACTTTTCCCATTTCATATTTTTAATAAGTTGCTGAATCTTATTTGGGGTAACCGGTGTTATAGGTGCCATTTGCAGTGGTTTTTCTAGGTATTCAAGGATATCTGTGGAGTCACTAGTTTGGGCATTCGGTGTGAATACAACGCAGAAATAATTTGCAAAGAGCGCTGCTTTATCGAAGTTAGTACGAGCCCAACTACCGTCGAGTTTTTCTATCGCAGGAATGACCGTTGAAAACGTTTGGTCGCTCCCCATAGTAAGTGATCAACTTGTTTGGTCGACGATAATTTCGATAGAAATGTTGTAAGCATTGCATTTTTATTTTCACGTAATACTTTACGCAGTTGCTTTATTTTTCTATTCAGTTGCGTTTTAATAGCCGGATTTCTCGTTGTGTTCAAAGCGTTTCGTAATTTTCTCTTTTCGCGTATTAGTGTCGGTATATGTTTTGGAACATTATTAAAGCCCTTTGGTGGCTTTACAGTGGGAGTAGCTAGCCACGCAGCATTTTGTATAGTTTCTGTTAGGTTTTGTACCGCTTTATCAATATCGAAATTAGTTTTCAGCGACATATTTAACTTTATTTTAGAATCTAGATATTGTTTAAACAATGGCCAATTAGTTCTTTTATTAATAAGGCATGGTTCAGGTGTTTTTGTTATTGGAGAAATGCTTACCGTTAATATAACTGCCGAGTGATCTGACTGTAGGTCGAAATACGAGTCTGCTCTCATATGTAATGATGATATTCCTTTTGTTACAAAAAAATCAAGCAGATCGAGTTTCCTTTTACGATCTTGAGGCCACTAAGTAGGTTCCCCTGCCGAGAAGTAATCTAGATTTTGGCTGGAAATTACTTTTTCCAGAATTTTCCCCCGGGATTATCTAAACGAGAGCCTCATTTGCGACTTTTTGAGTTCCAGTCTCCGCTAGATATGAATTTCGCTCCCAATGATTTGAAATACTTGACAAGCAGGTTTTCATCCAATCGCTCATTTGGAGAGCAGTATACGGCGGAGATGGCGACAGTTCCAATAAATGAACATAATTTTACCGTACAAGCCTGTTTTCCCGAATAGTTTTTCTCTTCGTAATGCTTGATTGTTTTTTTTAATAATAATTGCACTACCGACGCGAGCTTTATTATCTGGCCAAAGACAAGTGTACACATCGTAGTTAGGAATATTAAAAACTGTTTTATTTGTAAAATGCGTTTCCGAGATGAGAAGTATATCAATGTAGTGAGATTTTAGAAAGAGCTCTATTTCTAACTTTTGTTGTAACGCGCCATTAGTGTTCCAAAGTGCAATTCTTAATGAAGTAGTCATTATTTACTAGTTTTATTCAGGACTGAGGACAATAAATTTAATATCATGGCGTTCTGGTTCATTAACTGTTGAAACGTGATTTTAAATTCACTCAAAAATGCACTTAATAATGTATTTATACTAGTAGGCGAGTTAGTTGCGAATCGGTTATTCATTATATTACCACCACCATTTGAGGGACCAACATCATTATAGACATTATTGCCCGGATTAAATACTGTATTGCCGCCATTCGTCTGTGACGTAACTTTTGCATACGATAACTTCATGCTCATTTTGTGGGATAATATCATGTACAACATTACTGCGGCTTGCGGGAAGATTCACTTTGTCAGGAAGCATCTCTTCTGCATTATATTTGGCATTGTATATTTTGCGATATACCTCACATCCCTTATAATTAGAGGGATGTTGCTGCACGCATAATGCACATTTCGTCGGTATGTTTTTTTTCTTTTTTGTAATCGGCTGAATTATGACTACCGGCGCATTTAACACACTTATAAGGACGATTACAAAACGATCTTGTGTGCTCATACCTTTGACATCTAGTGCACTTGGGGTATGTCCCTTTTTACGTGTGGGGCTTCTACTCTAATTTTCGATTGTAATAATAAGTCGAGATCGTATGTACGTTTAATGTCGTCAGCTGGCTCCAAATCAACAAATCAACAAAATGCAGGGGGAGAGGTTCTTTAGTTTTTCTATTTTTAACATTGAACACAGACCTCACTTGAAAACTTTGTTCTTCTAGTGCCTGTTTAATATCGCTGATTGTAAAAGAGGGGTGTAAACCGCGAATTACAACTTTATACGCTCTTTCGTGTTTTAGTTGGTAGGTGTGCTAATTGATGTCTTCTTTTTTAAACGTTGCGATTAGTCTTCTATAATCGTCAGAGGTTTGCACGTTGACTTTAACAGCGTTACCTTTCAAGGATTTTGCTCTGAAGTCATGTTTTCCTAGTGCGTCCGTAATTTTTTTTTAACATTCTCGAATAGTTAATTACATCATGCACAAATATAGGCGGTGATGAAGGTTCTGTTGTTGCATTGTGAGCCCAGTGTTTAATTGGATTCTCATTATGTAAAGCTTCGTCTTCGATCTGTAAATATTGGAACCTGTTTTGTTTCGTACGGTAGTTATTAAAATTTTGTTGAATATAATTTATAATTTTGTGAACGGAAATTTATCATTAATTTATAATGGATCATAATAAATAACAAATTTGGATCTACAGATTACGTGAAATAATTATTCCCAGTCGTGGTAGACGAATTAGTTACAAATTTTAAAAAGTATGAAGCTAATTTATTAAAAAGTTAATTTATTGATTATAATTTTGATGTTCAATTTTATATTTAATTATATATATATATATATATATATATATATATATATATATAAAAAAAAAAATATATATATATATTGTCCAGTTTCAATTATCATTTATTTATTTATTTATTTATTTATTTAATGAAGCCACACAACAGCTAAAAGCCAATTATAGTGTAGGCTTATAAATAAAATAATACAATTAATAACTTTTTCTGAATTATAAAATTAAAAGTGAAAAACATTAAATACAAAAAAAAAAATACATTGAACGCATTCACCAGCCTCACACCGATTAAACACACCAGAAAAACTACACGCATTCACAAGTCTCACACTCATTAAAACATACATCATTCACATCCCATTCACACAATCTTACTCGAAATAAACGGACGAATAATCTTCAACAAATTAATAAATACAATATAAACCTTAACGTATATACTAGATGTAAATTAATATAGGAACACATATACCAAACACCACCACATAATAACAATCTAGAACCCATTGGAATAGACAACAGCGAAACTCCTATTCTCGTCGCAAAATATGTTTGGGAAGCAACTTATTAAAGAAATATCTGTTATCAAAGTATATATCCATACAGGTAAATATGTTCAAAAGAGAATTATACAAGCGGAAAGCTGACGGCAACGGAGAACTTAAACCGAGATTTTTTCGTGCACGCGGCTCACTAAAAAAACGATTCGATCGCCTATTTGATCTTGGTACCATGTAGGAGACGGTTGTTAAATACTCACTATTGACTCTACCGTTGCATACATCATGAAGAAACCTTAATTTGGCTATTTTCCTTCTGTAGTGTAAAGACCACATCCATTATATTTCTTAATATATCGTAACTCATATATTTACGGTAAATACCTAATATACGGTAATATAGATATTTTAAAAATTTACACTGAACTTTGTCAATTAACCTAATGTATTTATTATAATACGGATCCCAAATAATTGAACAGTATTCTAAAGGACTACGCACTAATGCATTATAAAGCGACAGTAGCGTCCATGGATCTCTAAATGAATTTCTTATAATAAAACCTAGCATTTTATAAGAGCGATTAACACATCGCTTACATGTATTGAAAATTTTAAATTGTCATCAATATTAACTCCTAGATCCCGCACCACAGATTTTTTTATTCTCTGCTTACCATCATCGTGTAAGTGAACGAGTACCTATTTCTATTTCTACAGAAACTCATGTGGACGCATTTATCATAATTGAAAGGTAAATGATTTTCTTTGCTCCACAAGTTTGTAAAGATTCACAGTCAGCTAGTGAAGATATAGGAATATAAATTTTGAGATCATCAGCAAATAAAAGAAACTTTGAGCAAAGGTTCTTTCCAATATCATTGATAAAAATTAGGAATAGAAGGGGACCAAAATTCGAACCTTGTGGACCCCCTGAAGTAGGTGAATATGTATTACAATGGTAGCCATTATGCACAACATAACTCTTAAGGTTATATAAGTAGGATTCTAATAATATTATAAAATCTTTTGACAGTCCAAGCAACTTTAGTTTATTCACTAGATGTGAATGACTAACTGTGTCAAATGCTTTACTAAAATCATGTAAATACTATCAACTTGTAAACCACAATCCATGAATCTAGAAATCTGATCAGTGTATGTAACTAGATTTGTCACAGTGGACTTGTGCTTCATAAATCCGTGTTGCTCAGGCATAATTTTAGTCAGTAAATAACTGTTCAACCTAACGTATATTATAGATTCTAATAATTTTGCAGGTGTACAGAGTATAGAGATAGGTCGATAATTGACGATCACCCGATTTATATACCGGTATCATTTTCGATGTTTTAAGAGAATCAGGCCAAATGCCCTGTTTTAATATTAGATTAAACAGGTACACTAAAGGATTTTCTAATAGATCAGAACACAATTTAAATATAAACGGTGGCAAGTTGTCAGGACCAGTAGAAAATTTAGGCTTCAAGTTCTTGACGGTTTCATCATATTCACAAAAAGAAATAGAGTTGAGTTTAAGAATACTAGCTCCAGTTTCAGTGTAACCAGTATCTAATGTGTGTTCACACGAATACACTGAAGCAAAAAAATACTCAGCAAAAGATTTACATGTATCCTCACTAATTTCAAGATTTCCGCCATTGTACTTCATAAATGTAGGCGAAACACGAGAGTCTCTCTTGTTTTGCACAAATGACCAAAATCTACTGGGATTGATTTGGATATTTTTTTCAACGTTACTAACACAATTTCCGAATGATAGCCGAATCAACTTTTTAATCTCAGCTCTTACTCTACTGAACTTTATGTAATCAGTATGGTCAGCTGTCCTGCGATATGAATTCCTACATTTCATTTTGAATCTAAGTTTGCGTTTTCTTTCTTTAGTAAAACATGGGGGATACTTAGATTTAAAAATTGATTTTTTAGGCACAACTCTATCAAGCGCACCATAACAATAATAATAATAGTAATAACAACAACGCAGTGGAGCGGATCGCCAGGCTGAAATGGAAATGGGCCTAACATTTGGCAAAACAAGAGGATGAAAGACGGACTAAACGGATATTATAATGGTGACCAATTAACAGACAACGTCCGCAAGGGAGACCTATGGCTAGGTGACGAGATGATATTGTTAGATTGTTAGATGGAGAGGAATTAATTGGATCTGAGCCGCACAAGATGGGAGTCATTGGAAAAGTTTAGGGACTGCCTACACCCAGTAGTGGGCTGATATAAACACATCGTGATATATATTATATATATATATATATATATATATATATATATATATATATATATATATATAAAGTAATCAAGTATTATTGCCCTCTACATGCTGGTCGTGCAGTCATTACGCTCTGAACTGTATCTTAAATTACTGCACGCGTCTCCTAATGGTCCTCCTTATAACGTATTGTCCCTTCCGCATATTGAGAATTTACATCTGTTCCCGGACATAGCGATTTTTCTAGAGAAGTTGTCTGAGATTATAAAAATATGAGCTAGTAATTTTTACGGTATCACGTTGGGTAAGCTGTAAAGGCATCCCCATTAAAAAAAAAAAAAAAAAAAGGCGAGTTAAGCGAAATAAGCAGTGGCGAATATATGAGGCGGCTACTGATGGGATGCCCGTTTGATAGTGCCTGAAATAGGTGATTCCAGTGGTGGCAGGAAATATACTCACAACGAGCTAGTCATATTGTTCGACACCGATGTCTCTTGAACATACGTCGCGATAAAATATATTAATAGCGAGAAATTTACGGTGTAATTTAAGCTTAAAACGCGATTATTCAAATTTGAGATTTAGTTTGTCGAATCTTTTTTAAGTTATTACGAATTGGTTGTACCAAGTTTGAGAGCGATCACCCTGGGTTTCGATTGAAAAAGTTCCGGGTGAAATATTTTAGGAGTTCTATCGCTGTTATTATTACTTTAATGACATTGTCGGTGGTTTCGATGATTCGGGTCGAGAGTGGTTTTTCCTTATTAACATGAAAACCGCACAAATGTTAAAAATTTAAAAAAAAACATAAATTTCTGGCAAGGAAGATGGAATAACCGGTGTAATGATAGATTAACGTATAAATTATTGTACGGTATAAACGAGTAAGACTAAGACTAATTTATGAAGAATTAATTTTTAAATAAATATCGACGTGATGTGGCAGTTTTGGTATTTATTCGGAACGATTTAAAATTCGATGTTGTATGTGAATTTGGTGTTTCCGATACAGTTTGTCATTTTCTATTTGAATACCTTTACACCGAGGAAGGAACTTAGATGGTTATAGCATCGATATAATGATAATTAACCGTGTAAATGGTTTAAAAACTGTAGAGCGTTTGTAAATTATTGTAACCTCGCGCTATGAGGAAATACAATTCAAAATTAATGTAACGTAACGTTAAGCAAATTGTACAATACGAATATAACCGTGATTGAGCCAATTGGCATCGCTGTAGTAAATAAAAACATAAATTCCTTAATCCCTTTTAGAGTTATTGGCGAATAGCTCCTCACCGCCATACAGGTTATATGAATTTACAAGTTCGATTATATTTTAATATAACTGATAAAAGTTAAAAGATTAAATCGTTGAGCATAGAGAATAAACAAAAGAAGTTAATTTACTACTACGTAGTAAAACGTTCATGAGTAAATAATCAATTTAACCAAACCATTTTTTTTTTAAATTTAAATATTTATTTTTATTTAATAATTTTTATTTCTTATGTTTTATTTTTTTTTTTTAACTTAAAAGCTAAACCATCAACGAGCGAAGTAATTTATTCTGGCAGCGCTGAATCTTACTCACATTACATTTGAACGCACATCCCCAAAGTTAAGCTGCGTACATCCATATTGGCTTTAACACCATTATCTAACCAGACACTACATAAGGATCTCGGAATCAAATATGTGACTGAAGAAATACAACAATCAGTCAGGAAACATATGTCGAGACTAGAAGTACATGGCAATTCCCTCGCAGCGAAATTACTGGAACAATCAATAAGCCCGAGGAGATTAAAACGAAAAAAAATGACACTGATTTGGTCTAGTCACCGAGTCAGCAGATCTCGGATCACGCTGATGCGCGTGTCCGAAATTTCATGACATATATAAGTCGAAAAAATCTAGTAGATGGCCTCATTGGTCAGTTCTAGATGAGAAGAAATTTAAAAAAAAAAAAAAAGGGAAAAAAAGCGATTGTTTAGGACAAAGTTACAAAATTCTTTGACATATAGAAAATCATTACTTAATAAATTGTCATTAATATTGCAATCATGGTTGCAGTTATCGTCATCTATTATAATGTGCATTATTGAATCGGCTTTGAAACAAAATGGACAGATATTAACGATCGTAGTAACTATTAAATTTACCGTGATCTGTTAAAATGCGTGTGACTGAAAAATCCGGAACAAAAAGTTTACGCCTAAATGTCAGATTTAAATCCGGTTTTATAAGTTAATTTATAATTAAAGAACTCCCGAATGGTTGAAAATTAGTATTATGAACACTATTTTCAACTGGATGATACGTAATTTTATGATTAAAGTGAAAAAATAACTTTAAACTAGAATTATACGTAATATCATTAAAATTAAGTTTTAAATCGTATAATATTTTATGTTTTTAAATAAGTAATAAATTAACAGGTAGGATATCAGTTATAACATTACCGGTGGCTTTATATCCTTTAACTTTATTATACATATATACATAGTTCACTGCATTTAACTTTTTATTTAAAGTAACGTGAAAATCTATGATAAAAAACAGTTGAACAATTTTCGTTATAGGCGATAATAAGTTTGTTAGCTCAGGGAGAATTGATCGATTTTTGACAAAATGCTTCGTTTCTATTATTTACACACAATACCAAACAGTTGATAAAATTTTTTGCATCATTAGAGAAAATACGTGAGAATTGAGTATTTACGAACATTTACGTGGAGGCGGTAAAATATTTGTAAAACATCAACGCAAGCATTCAATGTATACTTATATATATATATATATATATATATATATATATATATATATATATATATATATATATATATATATGTCTATGTATGTATGTGGTTGCGTTAGCGAGTGTGACGTTCTGTTTCTAGTAATGTTACTTTAACTAATGTTGTAACATCACCTATACTTATTAGAACGTAGACGGGAAAATTGATGAGAATGCCGCTGCGGTAAATAACGTCGCTCGGTGTATCGCGATCGGACGAGCAATTTTTCTTCATTTCCTACTCTGCACAACTAAATTCTACTACCAATAGCAGATTCGCACATACATACGATATACATATGTGTTCGTCATATGGCAACATTAATTTTCGCTGGGGCGATGACAAGAGTACATGTACACCTACCATATTCATTGAAGGTCACGATGAATGTCTTCTCACATCGGTAATTGAGCGTAGTAGTAACAGTAACGCAGATTCTGTCGAGCCCGGGAGTTTAACAAATTATTCTTCGTCCAATCTCATAATCCCGTTAGAACTCGGTTCTATCTGATGACTTAAGCAAAAAAAGACGTCAACTTCGTAATAGTGTTGCGTTTATTATTTGCTTACGTGAAGTAAAGAAATAATCTACGTCCGTACCTTTAGACTCGACTCACATCAGATGACGTTCACGCTTGTCAGTTTTGAACCGTCGATAATCAAATTCGATTGTATTAATTTTTATTTGTTTGCATTCAAAATCAATTAAATGTTTAATTAATCGTTTATAATTTCCGTCGAAAAATGTCATTGAACTTTTCTATTGAAGAATTAGCTATTTTTGGTCGGTGGTTAACTTTTAGTATGACCTCGAGAAATGGATTGCGTTAAATTGAAATAAATATTTATACAAATTACGCTAATAATAATTATATTAATTAATCGGTAGAAATTAATAATTTCGAAAATTCGTATTAATTTCACGTGATAAAACACTTGTCACGTTGAAACGATTTACAAATTTTTTTGCACAGCGACGGATCAAATTAAATTAAAAAGATAAATTAAACGTTTACATAAATTATTATAAAAATATATCAATTAATCGGTAGAAATTAAGGATTATTTAAATTTGCATTAATTTCATGTAATGCACTTGTCGCGTTTAAAACGTTTTTGCGCAGCGACGTATAACGAAACTCAATTGAATACGTACAAATATTCTATTTATTATAGTGATAAAAATGATAATTATTAATTAAAAATATCTGAAACTTACACTAATTACGTATAATGCACTCGACCCGCAATTTGCGATTCACTCAATAGCAATTTAAAAACTGACCGGAGTGAAACCGAACAGCGCACTTATATGCAGAGACAGGTTCGGTCTCGATCACCTGAAATTTCTTTTCGATCGATCGTGACTGAAGCGAAACTCGAGCGCTACCGATAGTGTGAATCAAGCCTTATAGAACAATTTGAAGGCGATAACGAACGTCATAAAACGACGATAAATATTAATAATTTTATCCGTCTGATATTTTCTAAATTACGCATATAAATTTTCTAATATAACGGAAACCTCTAGCGAATGATATTGTATTATAAAAAAGAAAAAATTAAATGCGAGAAATAGTAATAAATTAATAAACATACAATTATGTGTGAAGAAATGTTTGTTTTTTTTTAAAGATTTTTAATATATAATTGTTTATATTATAAAACTATTGATGCCAAGTACACTAAGTTTACCACATAGCAATAAATAAAATAAGAAAAATTACATTACATTATATATAATCTTATATTTAAATAAAAAATAAAAAAAAAACTACAAATGAAGGGGGAAAAAACAAAGATAAATAAAATATTGCTGAATTAATAGTTTAGATATTTACAATAGGCTAGATTAATAATATAAGTGAGGGTGATGTTTTCGTTATTAAAACGAGTATTGCGAATGGCAGTTAGTAACTATACGAAATAATTAAATAATTAATGAAATTCCATTTGGACATATCATAGTTTTTTTTATCACAAGATAGGCACGGGTGGGCTACCAGCTTTAAGCCTCCAGAGGGTTTAGAAAAGTATAAAATACACATCGAGAAGGCGTGTAACTTGTAAGTTCCAAACGATTTCCAAGCTAAAATGATAGTTGAAACAGATTTGAAAGAGCTCGCGTATCACACTAATAAAGCCTCTTATTGAAGGGCGTACAAAACATAGACTGCAAAAAGTACTGTTAGAAAATATTTGTTATATTCTGTCTGCTAACGACATTGGAAATCCAGCTGACTGTGCAACACAAAGAAAAAATGTCCTTTAGTTGGGCCGTTCGACATTCCTATCTGACCCAGGTCGTGACCAGTATGTTTTTTTGTTGTTATTACTTGTTCCGTTGTTGTTCGTGATCATTCACAGTTTGTTTCGCCTCACGAATTTTGTTACACCTTCGGCTGTGTATGTTTTATTCATTTTTATTACGAAATTTTTAATTTTAAGTTTTTTTTGTGGGGGGGATGTTTGAGCCCCCACAGATACAAATCCAAGGGGGCGCCACTGCATATACGTCATTATTTCGTACGTGTGCTCGAATTATGAACCAATAGTGCCTTCAATGCTAGCTCATTTTGTATATAAAAATAAAACGTACAATAGCTAGTCACGATGTTCGGCAGCGAACAATAGGATGATGATAATATATATATATATATATATATATATATATATATATATATATATCAAGGAACAGAAATGACAAGTATGTTGTCGTTATTGCTCTATTACGGAGTAGCACGTCTTAAAATCCCAGAAATATTATGGAATTTTCTTATTTATATATATATATAATATGAAAATATTATTGAAGCATGCAAAGTTTGTTTCCAACTTTAGAAATATTCTAGTGGAAAATTTCTGAAATTCAAAATAAATGCACAACTGACGTTTAAAATGAAAGATGATAATACTAAATATTAGGACAGCAAAAAGAAAAGTGGATCAATAAGAAGAGAAAATAGAAAATAAGGCGTAACCAGTCGAAAAACGAATTCGCTTAAAAGGTAATACAAAAAGGTCTATAACGGTTTTATAGTTAAATAATAGTTATAATGGTAGTAATAATAGAAATAGTAATAATAATGATAATATTAATAATGCGTTCCAAAGCAATTGAAAAATAATTCGTGTCAATGCTAATGCGGAAACGAAATGGGTGTGTGATCAATCATTTAGCTTTCTCCATTCTCGAACATTTGACAACAGTTCATTTGGTAGGATACATCCCCAATCGGTGGGTAATTCCATTCCGGTCTAAGCATTTTAGGGAAAGTAAAATTAAAGTATAGGACGACAATACGGACAAATAACAAGAGAGACACATTCAAAAAAAAATTATATATATATATGTATATATATAATCAACCTCCAAATTCGTGGGAAACACCAAAAACGCTCGCATATTCTCTAAAAAAAATTGATAGCTTAAATAGGACGTCGATGAAAGAAGCAAAACGACAAATTATTATACATCATAAGAAATATACCAAATAAAGATAAAAATTATTTTGAAAAAACCACATACATACACACACACAGATATATATATATATATAATCACGATCATAAACATCCCAATGGGATTACGAATAAAGAAGAACTCTATATATCTATCTATCTATCTATGTAACTATCTATCTATGTAACTATCTATCTGTCTATATATCATCATCATCATCATCATCATCGTCGTCGTCGTATTGTTCGTTGCCGAACGTCGTGACTAGATATTGTACGTTTATTTTTACGTATAAAATTAGCTAGCATTCAAGGCATTATTCGTATGCAACACATATACGCATGTTTATGATTTTATATGGAGTGGGGTGCAACTGCCATCACCATGATAATTAAGAATTAAATAATGATGAAAACTTTCTATGTCGCATGTTGTTAGTTTCGAAACCCCGACCGTCAAGCTGACAGTCGAAGTATTCGGTAGGCCCTGATAATATATCATTACTTATAATCAAGAAACTCCCTCATTCCGCCCATGTTGTATTATCAGACATAATGAACGGTATCTTTAAACTGGGATACTTTCCGCAAAGATGGAAACTTGCCAAAATCATCGCCTTGCCTAAGCAGGGTAAGGATCTTTCGCAGGTTTGCAACATCCGTTCCATTAGTCTACTGAGCAACCTAAGCAAAGTTGCTGAAAAGGTCCTTTATGTTAGATTATTATCCCATGTCGACAACAATAACATATTTACAAACTTTCAATCCGGACCGACTCCATTACCCATAACTTCAACTTAAATAAGCATACCGGCATGGTATTATTTGACGTTGCTATGATAAAATGTAACTTTCCAACATGCTTAATTCACTTAATCAATAGTTACTTAGGCAATAGATCTTTTTATGTATCTGTAGGTAATGCTGTCTCGTCTCACAAATCTTGATCTGCGGGTGTCCCGGAAGGCAGTATTATCGGACCACTTTTGTTTTCCCTGTATCTTTATGATTTTCCAAACCCGCCAAACACGCAAGTGGGACTATTTGCAGACAACGCTGCGATATTCTGCAGCTCCATAGACCTAGCACAATTCGTAATAGACTTCAGTATGGGATATCGCGGGTACTTAAAAATGGCAAATTAAATGGCAAATTAGCATAAACCCGAACAAAACCGAATCTATTTTCTTCTCCCGCAGGACACCTGCACTACCTGACAATCTGATGGTACAGGGAAACACTTTAGAGTGGTGCGATAAGGTTCGTTATCTTGGTGTAATCCTCGATAATAGACTTACTTTCACTAAACACATAAATGATATCACAACCAAGACAAACAGTGCCTTCTGTTCCTTGTACCCCATTCTTAATCACAAGTCCTTTCTCAACATTAACAACAAGATAATCCTCTACAAAGCACCAATTCGCCCAATACTTTACTACGCCTGTCCTTCCTGGAGCTCTATATCAAAAACCTCCTTTAACAAGTTACAAGTCATTCAAAACAGATGCCTCAGATGTATTCTCAATGCGCCTCGCTATGACAGAATCGACAGTATGCACGAAGCTACTTACCTGCTTTATATTAGGGATTTTGTTCTAGAGCTATCGACTGACTTTTTTATTAAATGCTCATACCAAAACAATGTACTCGTCTCCTCGATTGCCAATTACGATTCTAAGCAACTTCGTTTCATGTATTCCAAATATAAACACAGGCGACTTAAACATAACATTATGTAGTAATTAATTTTAATTTTTTAATTATAATTTAACCCCTTTACTTAGTAAGCACCTTCGACACCCGTGTCATCCACTTTTTATATGTGTATGTATTTATATATATATATATATATATATATATATATATATATATATATATATATATATATATATATATATATGCGTATATATATAGTATTTATTTAAGAACTTACAACCTAAACATTATATTTTTGTAGCTTAGACTTAAGTTTCTTTAATATCATGTGTTACTTTTAATTAGAAAACGTGTTTATTTTCTAGCCGCAGGTTTTTATTTGCTTTTTTCCTGCAATACTAAACGTTTTGTTTTGATTTATTATTTATATTCCTACTCTGTTATTGTGGTAAGGTGTTTCCGGTACACAATGTTTGTAACCCATGTTATATTTTCTTTTATGTTTATTACTTATGAAAATATACTTTGTTGTTGTTGTTATATATATATATATATATGTATATAATGTAAAGAATTATTTATGTGCCTATTTATATGCTGCGGAAGATTGTTATTAAAGCACTGGATCTTTTAAGCGAACTTGAGGTTCGGTCTCAACTCACGGTTTAGGTTATCGTAAGAACTTTTATCGTTACCTCGTCAGTAACCAATATCCATTAAAAGTTCGCTACTGCATGCAATCCAAACAAAATGGAACGGATAAAAAATAAAACAGTTGAAGTAAAAATGGTTACATGGAACGTTCGGGAATTTAGCGAAGACGCATTGGAGAAAAGGGACGGACTGTGGTAGCGACCATAATTCATTGGTCAGCGAGATATGATTAAAACTCTAGAAACAGAACCAAAAAAATACTATTAAGTGTAGTAAATGAAAACATCGAATTTAGGGGACAATTAATAAAAAAAATCTCGTGTCTTAGAGAGGATTAGCTAATCAACTGTAGAATACTATGAAACAAGCGATCCGCGGTTCAATAAAATCTCAAACAATTGAAGTAATAGTACTGAGGAAACCATGAATGGTCCAAAAAACGTGGAACTGAATAGATGAAACGAAGAAACTGAAACAGAAAGAAATGACGAATACGGGTGACATGCATAAGTATAAAGAACTAACCTCGGAAATAAATAAATTAGTAAAACGAGATAAAAATAACTATGTAACAGAAATATATAAAGAAATTCAACAACACTTTAGGAATAATGAATCAAAGGATTTATATAGGAAAGTGGAAAAACCCGCGAATATATTTAAAACAATATTGCTAACAATAGAAGACAAAATGGGCATTGAACTAATCATAAAATCGGAAATAATAAATAGATAGCAGCAATATTGTCAAAGACTAATGTACGATGAAGCGGAAATGAACAACGAGCCGTATAATGAATTAGAACCTAATATTATAAGAAACATAGATGCGATCAATAAGCTAAAAAAAAAAATAGATCTCCGGGATCCGACGGTGTAGTTGCGAAAATGTTTAAAAAATCTGGAGAAGCAGTAGTGGATGTCCTGCCTGAGATATGCCCAAAAGTATGGGAAACAGATGAACGAGGCCATGTGATTGAACCGAAACAGTCTATGTGCCGATACGTAAAAAGAGCTCTCAGAAAAATCAGAGAATTATCGCACAAATGCCTTAATAATTCACGCTAGCAAAGTCTTATTATATATGCTCCAGAGCCGACTAAAACACTACCTGCTGCACCACATCGCAGAAGAACAAGCCACAGATTTATTAAATGCAAAGGATGAAGGGAACAATTTTTGACGATAAGGTAAATAACATAATGTTCCAGTAGTATTCTGCTTCCTAGACCGTAACAAGGCCTTCTAAGTTATAGCAGGTATTGTACTCGACAGGTACAAATATCTGATTTTTTACAAAAAAAAAAAAAAAAAAAAAAAAACTATATATAAATAATAAGACGTACACTAAAATAGAAAACGAAGTATCGCAACGATTTCAGGTGAAAAAAGGCGTAAGACAGCAATGCTGTCTACCACCCATATTGCTCAATATATACGGAGATTAATAAAGCAACACAACGATGAGAAGGTGAAATTGCTATAGGAGGGAGGATAATATTTAACTTGAGCTAACGACTTGTCTCTTGTTGCAACTTCAAAACAAGAATTGTATCACTTATTGAAGAAAATAGAAAACACAAGCAAAAATTTCTGGTAACCAGGAAGAAAATAGAAGTGATATACTTGGGAGCATACGTAACAAATAAAGAAGACCCTGATCGGGAAATAAAAAGAAGAATAGTTTTGGCAAGTAGGATAATAGATAAATTAACAAGGATATAGATGTAGCATAATTTATCGAAACGTTAAAACTGTTAAAAAACCCTAGTGTTCTCGATTCTGTTATATGGATTCGAAACACGGACCGTTAATTTAACTGTTCGAAATGAACCCGGAAAATGTTGCGCATACCACGGACGACGCATAGAACAAATAAGTCCGTTCTGGAGGAAGTAAGAATTGGTGAATAGCGATTAATTCATACACTCAGGAATAGAATTTTACCCCTGTTCGCTCGTATAATTCGATCAAATAAATTAGAACAACCGATACTTAGATCAGCTATAAAAGTTGCAGACTATCGAATTTACGTGAAAAACAGAGGATCGTTTATAAAAATAAAATTTAATATGCTTATGTGCGTGTAACTTAATAATAATAAATACAGTGCTTCTTCTTCTTCTTCTTCTTCAGGTCCCGACGTCCGGAACTGGACTACGACATGATGGATGGATACATATATATATTACGAACACCCCATGCCTAACGATGGCTGAATTCGATATTTTTACTCGGGTTGTTTTTTGGACTTTAGTATAATATAATTTCACTTAATTCATCTCTCTCTCTCTGTCTTTATCTTACTATTTCTCTTTCTTACTCTTACTTTGTTACTAGAATTTGTAGGTTGCGCATGGGTCATTCCGTATAGAGTTAAATTTTTCGAATGCAGATAATCAGGGACAATGTACTAGGCATGTTTCCATAAATTTCCATGTAAACCACCTTATAAATTGTCCTCAATTTAAGTATAATAGACAAATATTTTTTAATAAACTGACACGTTGCGTCTCCTACATATTCCCTACATTATCTACTAATTTGTAACTACAAAGTATTGTTTTTTTATTTTAAGGTGCAATATTATTATTTAAAATTGTAATTTAACACTTAAGTTGGAACCTACTGATCATAAAATTTTATCTAGATTAAAAAAAAAGAAGAAAAAAAAAGAACAAATTGGATTATAAGTAACAGCAAACAAAAACAACTTTATGCGTTCGAAATACAATAACTACATAAATTGAAATAGACGCTAAATATCATAAAAATAACCGAATCCACCGATGTTTATACTTAGAATAAAACGCACGCTGAGATTTAGCACGTCGCATAACATTAATCGATTTATTCGAATAAGTTTAAATTTCCGAATAATTTACTTATACATAAAAGTAAATATGAAGTGCGCAATTCTGAATTCGTATCCGTAAAAGTGTTGCTTACTTATGACGATTTAATATAATTCCGCCATACAGTGATTCTGACACAGTTGTAATTTTTTTAAGAAACTGACTACCAAACAGGATAAAAACATAGATTAGTCTGGATCGAATAATATAGTAGTTTCTTGTTAACCGTCGATAGCTATGATCGTCGAATTAAAAAAAAAAAAAAATTATTAAGAAATCAAAATTTTAACGTAAAAACTCGAGTTTTCAATAAAAGAACTTAAATTTTAATTATGTAAAAAAAATCATTAAAAAAACGAAATTTTTGATTTTTTTCATATAAAAACTTACATTTTAATTCTCGTCGTACTTTTACTCACGTATTTAGGAAATGATAATGGAATAATTTCTTCATCTTTTCGATATGATGGATGCTTTATACACCTTCGTAGTTTTTAGTCCGCTCTACTACCTCACGTTATTACACTAATCAGTTCATGACGAAAACGTGAGGCAATTAGGTTTATTCTGGTCGCTTTGGGAACGGAACAAATGAATTCCCGTAGATTTTGACTGTTGTTAGGATCACAACAACACGGTGATATTGTCGTAATTAGTTACAATACTTTTATAACCGAAATCCGGAGACGGAAAGGTTTAAGTGAAAGTTATGTAAACATGGTTCAAGATTGTTAGCGATACATCCCGTCTTTACGTAATACTATTACGTCAACGTTGATGTTCGATAACATCGGACTACGAGGCAGACGGGTCGTCGGCTTGATTTTTATTTATTTATAAGTTGATAAACAAATTTTAGAAAGAGAAGTTGAAATTAAAGAGAGACAGCGAACAACTTCCAAAGCTGATTTCGAAATTACGCCTAACCCCCATTTAGAGAACTGGGGCAACGATTTCCTTGTCGCAAGCTACATAGATACGTACGTGGGTGTACATATTATATATATATATATATATATATATATATACATAATGTACAAGATATGTTCGTACGAACTTACAATGCCAAACGGATTCGGAAAATTTCTTTTGTTCTTTCAAAACTAGTATGTACCAGAAGAATAACAATATAATCCCGTTGAAAGGGAAACTCTTACCGGCGTTCGCTTTACTCTCACTGTTTTCTTTCTAAACTTTTGGTTGACCTCTTAAAATAGTTTCGCACGTTACGTATTCATCCGAAGTACTATTGGAAGTTGCAGAAAGTCTTTTCAAATTTTTACCTAACTTTGATAAAACAGCAGCGAATGTTACCGTTTAGACGGAGCTGAATGACTTAAATCTTAATACGGATTTAGTTATATAGACACAAAGACACTTTCATAGAGGAAAACGATATACTTAAAACTATCGTAAAATGTCGCTATTATTTCGACAATGCCAAGTTCTTTCCTATTTAAAAAAGAACAAACAAAAAACAAAAATCGAGTTTTTTTTTTTTAATTCTTTTGTTAACTTACTAGCTGATGTTATTTGGTAAATTCTATAACTGATATGCATAGTATATCATGAGTAGCATTTCATCCAACGATAGGTGCTAAAAAACTTAACTGTATTAATACGCTTTTCTATTCGGTCGTCGATATTCGAGCGAGTTATCCATTAAGGAGATCGCCATGGAATTAGTGTGTTCTTCTAGACGATCAGATTGGAGAAGAATAGCATATGCGGCGGTCTCATAATATCACTACATCCTTCCGAGGATCCAAATGAAGAAGAAGAAGATATATATACAGACAACTTTTTTCTAGTTGGCACAAAATTACCGATGGCCAGAATTGCCTACCTAATTGAATGTTGTACTTTTTAAGTTACTACGGATGATCTAATAATCCTCGTGTTAGATGAAATGAACAAGAGATGCCCACCTGTTGTTTCGATTTAATCACGTTGGTTACCGCCTACGTGTTATTGCCCTATTCGATTTATTTATCGAATAACAAAGAACTCGACCACGGTCATCTCCGTTACCCGGCTTCCTATAGCTCTGGTTATATAGCTATAAAGATTTAAGAACGATAATGCGACCAGACTAAGTTTTTATAGTCGCGAGGTTGATGGTTAGTGTAACCTTATTTTTGCGAGTTTCGTTTGTTTTTCCACGACTATATTTTGAAAACTGACCAATTAAACAGCATCGATAAAATGTATCGTCGGTTTGTTTATGTTCGGCGATTCTCATGTCGGTAATTAACTCGAGTGTTTTCCAAAGCTCCAACTATCTACATAGAGCCGGGGGTCAGCTCAACCACCGACAGCAACCGCTAAAGGTCTAAATCGCGTGTCGGTAGTCTACCGACGATTCTCGAATAGTCAACGCGGGCAATCGGAATCTCACCTCCCCTACTTGCCGACACCTACTTGAAAATTTCGTGGAAGGTCGTAGAAGAAATTAGGTAAATATTGAAACAACGGGGCCGTGTAGAAAATTAAACTAATTACTAAACGAGAGGCAAACGTAATAATGTTATCTCTTCTTCTAGCCGTCCCGCGTTTCATTACGTTATTATTAGTTCCCACTTTCTGTTTTACGGGTTTCTTTTTTGGTGTGTGTGTGTGTGTGTGTGTGTGTGTGTGTGTGTGTGTGTGTAAAATTATTATATATGAACATAAATACAACATTTCGTGGTACGTAGCGAATATATTCGAATTTAATTTTTTTTTTTTTATGCGTATGTTGTTAAATAAATAAGATAATATATTAAATTATATAGAGTTACATTTAAAATCGTTAAATCAATAAGAAACATATGTATTTACACGTATAAGAAAAACCTGGACAGATATGATTAGAGAACGATACGTAATGTACGTGGTGGTCTGCCAGTAATTCAATCGAAATATTCGTACAGGTGATGTACGTACATATAAATCAATACACAAACACACGTATCTAATGATGTAAGTATACGCATCCGAACACGTGTCTATCGTGCAAATCAAAAAAAGGTTAATCACTTCTACAATTTCCCTATTTCGAATTTCGACCACCTCATTTGTCATTCCCGTTACCGAGATATTTGAAAAACAAGTTGAACATAGCCTACAATTTTAAATTTCGAAATAAAAATGATACGTGCGGCTATTACCTTTGTTTTAAAAATATTAGCAGTCAAAGTTAGACCCGCGACCCTTCATTTAGAATTTTAATCTGAAAATTTGCGTTCGCTTGTGCCGGTGTGTGTCGTGTAACGGGAATGCAAACGAGGCACCAATTTTGAACTGTTCAAAATTCGAAAAGGTCCTCCCGAAACGGACCTAAATCAAAATTAAATCATTTAAAACTCCCTAATCGGTGATTTTAAATGCGTTGTTTTCGAATAGAAATTATAAAACCATATAAACGAATTTTTTCGCAACATTTCGTCCAATTAAAAGAAAAAAGAAAATGCAAAATCAACTAGATAAAATTCTTTAGACTCCGGATTTTCCGAAAATACCACGTGGATTAATCCGAATGAAAACTTACGAAACTTAGGCGCAGTAATATTAATAAAGAAACGCACGTATTAATAGCGAGTATTTGAAAAATAATCGTTAACAAACGATAATCATAGTATTCGTAATAAAATCATCTTTATTAGTTATTCGAATCGATTTGTATTTATTCCGTAGGTTATAACGTACGATAAATACAGATGTAAAATTCGATACAAATTTCTAGAATAACGAACAACAAGATATTCGCCAGTTTGAAAATGGAAACTGTGTAATTGTTTTCGAAACGTTACGTAATGAATAGACGAGGTCCCACAAAAAAAAAAAACACAAAAAAACAAGTGAATATATCAACCGTGAGTAAAAATACGAATTATGATATAGAATTTATAAAAAAATTAACAAAATAAATAATAGCCTAATAGTGAATGTGATAAACTACACAATTTCTACTTATAAGAAATATAAAATGTAAACATACTAATTTATACTATTTAATTAATTTTACAAATTGCATACTATATATATTTATATTATATTTTATTTTATGTTCGCTCGATAAAAGCTCTTCGTGATTTTTATGAATAAAACTTTTACTATACTTTTAGTTCCGTTTCTTATTTATTTCATTAATAAATGAAATAATTCATATAAAATTGTATGTCACGAGTGAGCATTAATTTAACGATTTTTTTAAAAATATAAAATAAATAAAAAAAAGCCTAAAAAAAAATTGATAAATCTTATTATTGCAACGCGGCACCTTTGTAGTAAATACTGCGTTGAAAAAAAAGAAGAATACGACGGTAATACTACAAAATGATAAGGAAAAAACTCAAAAATCAAAAAACAATGAAAAAAAAAATAAATAAACGACCATTTACTAATTAAACAAAAACCATTAATATTGCCAAATAACGTTCCTCTGGATTCCCGGTCACACAGGCATATAGAGCAGCCAAAGAAGCCGCTACGATCTGTCCTCTTTCTGACATTCCAACACCTACTACAGATTTCACCGGCTACTTGAAGAAAGCGCTCGGAACTTTGTGGAGTGAACGGTGGATAGCTGTTTCAACCACAAATAAACTTCGACAAATTAAATCTAGTGTTTGACCATAGAATACGCTCTTCAGTCGACGTCGAGACCCGATTCGGCCATACGCAACTAAAACTAACGTATGGCCACCTTTTGCAGAAGAAATCGGCTCCAATATGTATAATATATGTAATGTCAATATTCCCGTTAATCGTATCCTTACAGAATGTCCTCTATTTAATTCTATTAGATACTAAACTTTTCATCCTCTTTAACTGAAATGTTTACTGACGAACCTAACTCCTTATCTAAATTAATCACATTCCTTCATGATTCAAATTTACATAATTTAATATAAAATCTAGTAACCTAACTTTTATTTATCCGAGCCTCTATCCATTAGTAGATTGCACGTAAATTTAAGAAAGAAATAAAACCCGCTAAATTTCGTAGAGGAAATTCTTTACGACGTATTAAATTTCTATATAATATAAAGCTTCACTTCCTTTATATTATATAGAAATTCGTATGTTTTTTTTTTTTTTATAATATATACGTGGGCATTAATGAGTCCACGCAGGGCTGCAAGAAACGGACGATAGGTCTTATTAAATATTTATACTACAGTCTGACATGTAATCGAATATGATCGTGTATACTATTCTGTGAGCTAAGCATCTAATATTATTTAGGGATTCGTTTAAATACGCGCTAGGAATTTCGATTGATACATTCTATAATAACTGCAACTGGGTGGGCGTGGTAGGAATCTCCACGCGGTGCCCCTAGAAACGGTAATAATGCGGTATAACATCGGAAAATTCAGCTAATTTCAAAATAATTTTATGTTGAATACACCGGCTAATCTTACCACGAAAAGACTCTTATCAGAGCCAACCATAACGACGATCTCATTAAATATTGAGGGATCAAGCAAGGATAAAAAAGAAATTATTGCGGAACTTTGCACGAAGAATACCTGTAATATACTCTGCCTGCAAGAGACTCATCGAGGAAAAAGTCAGGCCAGGCCAAAAATCGTAGCTATGCGACTATATGGCGGTATAATTTTTGTGAAACCAGGAAAATTTCTAAAAAGTGCCGAAATAACGGAAAATAATAATCTAGAAATTATAACTGTAGAAATGAATAATTATACGATCACATACTTATACAACTCAATACGACGTTTGAATTCAGTGCTCCGAAAAATTTTAACAATAACGGTATTAAATTGGTCATTGTCGATTTTAATGGCCATAGCATAAATTGGGGATATAATGACATCCATGACAGTAGTGAAAGGGTCGAGAACTGGAAAATAGTAAAAAATCTTGTTTTGATCCATGACCAAAAACTACCGTCTTCCTTTGCCAACGGTAGGTGGAAAAAAGGATACAATCCTGACCTAATTTTTGTGACAAATACAATAGTAAATCGATGTAATAAAGAAATTCCGAAGCCTATCTCAAAAACTCAACATCGCTCAGTTCAACTAGCAATAGTCATAAGACCATTAAGAAAAGAAGATTCAACTTCCAAAAAGCAGGTTGGTAAAAATTTTACAAAACAATTGGATGAACAAATAACGACCATTGATACCTGAGGAATATGAGGCACTCAAAGAACTTATTTTTAATATATCGAGATTAAACAAACCCGGAGGCTGCCGTACTTCATACATACCGGGAATAAACAGAGAAATAGCTATAATATACAACGAATATTTAAACGAATATGAAAACAACCCCTTCTCAACAAACACGGTGAACTGGGAGAAAAAATCCTACAGCCGATAGGAGAAACAAGATGTAAAGGATGGATAGAAACTATTGAAAAACCTGATATGACACGAGATAACGACAAAGCATGGAGACTGCTACGAAGATTAAATGACGACAAACAAAATAATACACAAGTCAATATGACGCCAAACCAAATTGGAGGGCAATTAATGTTAAACGGTAAAGCAGGGAAACACCTGTTAAGAAAGCAGTTGGTTAGAGATGCAGGCTCTGAAGTAAATCACTATGTTACCCCTTTCACAGTAGACGAAATTGAAAAAGCACTGAAAACCATCAAAGTAAAGAAAGCTGCAGGACTCGATGAAATAATGCCAGAGCAAATCAAACATTTTGGAGAGAGAACTTTAAAATAGCGAACTGAGCTGTTTAGAAATATAATATATACGAATAAATTACCAAAGATATGGAAAAAAGCGCATGTAGTTCAGCAAAACCAGAAAAAAGATCGCACAGAAACAAAAAACTATAGGCTGCATCTTTAAGCTTTTTGAACGTGTTATGATAAATCGTTTACAACAAACGATAGATCTGCAATTAATCCCTGAACAAACTGGTTTTAGAAATGACAAATCATGTAATTCACAGATTACAAACCTCACACAGCGTATAGAAATATGAAAATAAAAAGATTACAGAAGCAGTGTTCGTGGATCTAACAGCAGCCTATGGTACTGTCAACCATAGATTACTTCTACAAAAAGTTTATAAAACAACACAGGATATAACATTCACAAAGATTGTAGAAACTATGCTGTAAGATCGTTATTTCTATGTAACCTTCCAAGGAGAAAAAATTCGATGGAGAAAATAAAGAACTACCACAGGGCAGCGCATGGCTCCGATCCTGTTTAACATCTATACAAACGATCAGCCGATAGAAAGTGAAACAAAACATTTCGTATACGCAGATGACTTTGCTGTAACAGCTCAGGGCGATAACTTCATTGAAGTAGAAGAGAAACACTAAATAAAATACTACAACAGTTAGATAAGTATTACGAACAGAATAACCTCACACCGAATCTAAACAAAACCTATGTGACTTTCACTTAAAGAATACTATGGCCAATTTGAAATTGAAAATCCGAAGGCGAGGGACTGAACTCGAACATAATGATCACATAAAATATTTAGCAGTGACATTGGATAAATCTCTCACCTTACAGAGACCACTGTAGGAATATTAAACAAAAATTAATACTCGAAATGGAATATTGAAGAAGCTCATAACTTCCAAATAGGATGCAAACGCTGTGATTATAAGAATTACAGCTCTGGCGTTGTGTTTCTCAGCTGCGGAGTACGGCTGTCCTGCTTGAGATAGGTATGTACATGCAAAACATGTGGATATTGACTTAAACGAGTCGTGCCGTTTAATTACAGGCTGCCTAAAACCAACGGCAACAAGAAACCTTTATCTCCTGAGCCGAATAGCGCCTCCACACATAAGACTAGCCAACAAGGAAAGGACGGCTCAGTGTTGAGACGAGAAACATTCAATGTATGGTCAAACCGGGGTAGCATATAGACTTAAGTCGAGAAATAGCTTCATGAAAAGCACTAATACACTGAGGTCACAACTTGAAAAAGAACGGATAAACCGATGGAATAAAGAAACCTTGCCAAACCCAGTGAGACCACCGAAAGAAACACTGGTGCCATGATATAAAGAGAAATGGTCGATATGGCGAACAATCAACCGAATACGGGTGTGCCATGCTCGAACGGCATTATTGATGATGAAACGGGGTCTAACAGAAGATCCGAAATGTGAGTGCGGAGAACTCCAGATAATGTCGCACATACTGGAGTGTAAGATGAACCCGACGACGTGTGCAATGCATGATGTCATCGAAACAAATGATAAAGCTAAAATTCTGGCTGAATACTGGTATGATAAAGTATAAATAAACGTAACGAACCGGACACAAAAATAAGAAGAAGAAGTAACTGCAACTGATAAAAAGGTGGAATGGCGAAATGGCTAATTTTTGTGTGAATAGAACGTATGGAATGTTGTTGTATGTGATTTCATCAAGCTTAGAATCTACGCTAATTCTTCAATCACACTTCTCTTGAAATAATTGCTTGATATATTTTTTAAACCGGTAGTTTGTTAATTAAATTAAACATTATATATATATATATATATATATATATATATATATATATATATATATATATATATATATATATATATATATATATATATATATATCATCATCATCAAATTGCATCTCCTTCAAAGGAGGTCGCGTATCAAGGGCGTTGGTCTTTTCATATTTTCCTGAATCTTGCTGCAGCTACTATTTCCCTCAATCTGTTAAATCTAGTGTTTGATGTTACATATTCTAATCTTTTCTTTCCTCTTGTTATTTTTCCAAGTATATTTTCTTGTACTGCCAACATTATGACCTATATATTTCATTTTTCTTTTTATGATACCTTGTACTATCGTCAGCATGTCTATGTTGCGTTGATTTATCACCTTTTTGTTGGAAATGAAATCCTCCCACGATATCCTCAACAATCGTCGATAAGTCCACATTTCGAATGCGTCCAATATCTTTTTGCATGTGCCGTTAATAACCCATTTTAGCACAGGCCACACGTAGCATTGCACAATTTTTTTCCTTATCTCCGTTGACAATTTCCTATTCTTCAAAACGCTTTCCAGATTCATGAAAGCTTATTTCGCCATTGCAATTCTTGCTCTTATTTCTTTCGTATCCCTTCCATCATTTGTAATTATTTCTCTCAAATCTTTTTACATACAAAACTAATAAATATCCTACAAAAATATGAATCGGATCAAAAAGATATCAGGATAATTAAAAATCGTTACTGGGAACAGTCAGCGAATATTAAAATCAAAAATAAGTCCTTTGAGAGAAGGATTAAAATGCAGAGGTAAGACAAGGATGCTCATTTATATTGAAGAAATAATGAAGAAGGATGTATTACAGGAAACTGGTGTAAAATAAATGGAAACGTTGTTAATTGCAGAAACAGGGGGACAGATGCAGAAATTAACAAATAAGGAAACAAATTTGGTATGAAGATAAATACAGGAAAAACGAAAATAATGAAATTTACAGAGACAACTAATTGACAATGAATGGATAGAAAATGTAAACCAATTTAAAAGGAGCAATATATATATATATATATATATATATATATATATATATATATATATATGCTTATTTATTTAATTGAAATTTTAATAAATTATTTATTTCTTATATAAAACATTCAAATAACGATTAATATCGACTTTTCAAATTTTTTCAATATGCCGCTAATTTGTTATTGTAATATCAGAAAAAGTTCTTTTAAAATTCATTGCTCTATTTTTCAGTTATAATGACATTTCCGTATTTGGGAATAATAAAATATAATATTCAAATATAAATTATTACAAATTAAACCTATATATATATATATATATATATATATATATATATATATATATATATATATATATATATATATATAAACAACAAATAAATTCAATTTTATAATTTTATGGTGTGTTAAAGTATATTTATTTCTTTATTTTCTTAATAACCGCATTATAAACTGTGAAGAAATAATTGGCAACTACGATTCCAAACAATTTATGCTCATGTATACTAGGTACAAACGATCTCCTGTCAAAATTTGCTACAATGTCAGGCTTAATCTGTGCAGTTTACGTTCTACATAATTACGTAGTTGTTAAGGTATTTATTTTAAGCCATTATGCTTGTTATTTAAATTTTATTTTTGTAATAAGCTTTCAAGTAAGTTTATTGTTTAGAATTTTTTACTTAAATTTTTTCTTTTAAATTTTTTTACTTTTTCGAGAGTTATATATAGTATTTTTTTTTTGGCTTTGTATCCAGCGTATGAGTATGTTTTTTTTTCGTTACGTATTTCTTTTCTCGAATTTTTTGTAGGTTTTAAATTGTTTTTTTTTTTTTTTTTGCTTAACAGGATTGGGTTTAATTACAGTTGTTATTTTAACATTAAATGATAATTGTATATATGAAAAGGTGTGTAGATAATTTTCTTCTATTCTATATATATTATATATATATATATAAATTCTTATTTATCTAAACACCGGAGATTGGATTTTTCGTTGTACGTTGGAATAACTTTTTATTATACTAAAATGAGAGGTGTAAAATATTTTTTTAAAGGAAATGAAAATTAAGTTTGCTGATTACCACTAACGATCTATCATATTGTTGCAATCTGCCGTGTATATACTCAATATCGTTGCAATCAGCTGAAAACAAGTATCCCGGATGTAAACACAATCTCCACCTTCTCACCAACTTTATAATAAATGCTAAACTCTGTAATTATCACTAAGTAATTGATAATTCCAGCGATAGCCTTATAGGCAATAGTTACTCTTTAAAAAAAAAAAGGTTGTAAAATAAATTACAATACGCATCAGTTTAAAATGTTCCATGTTCAGGTGGCGATATCTGCCGATAAAAATAAATGTTGTAAAAATTGCTTCGAATTAATTTCGACGTCAATCGAATAAAATATTTCATTTTTTTATCGATATAGATAAACAGTCTTTTTTAATGAGTAAAATTATCTAGGTGTATATATACACTATTCTATTAACTTATTACATTGTAAAGAAAATCTCTAATAGGGGAAGATTATTGTACGTGTATGCGTATATATATATAGATATATGTATGTGTGCGTGTAATGGGCGACCTGGATGAAAATTTTCATTTTTAAACTTTCCGAGAAAATGAGTTGTTTTTCGCGGGAATGGGGGTTAAAAATTAAAACAACCTAACGTGCAAAGCGAAGAAAAATTGAATATTCGACACGCGTGTTGATTTTAGTGCGCGGCCACTGTTTCGCACGACAAATAAATTAGAAAATAATAATAATAACAATAAAAAAAATAAGAAAATAAAATGAATAATAAGTTTACCAGTCGAATTTCGAATTAGCGTCGTCCTAATGCCGGTTTGATACGTTTTAGCGGATAAAATTGAAAACTTAAAATAAACAAAGTTAGCATGTTCGTTATAGTAGACGAGTTAAACTTTTTTTTTTTCAAATTTTATTAGCGCTTTTTTTTATTTATTTTTTATTTATTTATTTTTTATGGTTTAGGGCGGTTCAAAATTAGAATTAAATTATTTTCGCTTATTCGCATCTTTCCCGCGCTACGGTCGACTTACTAAATAAATTACTAAATCGATCGGAAACGTTTTAACGGAGCTAGAAAACAAATTTGGAACGACGTGTTGTTGGAAACGGATTTTAAAGAGGTTTTTTTTTTTTACATTTCTAGATGATGTATTTTACATTTTTTTTTTATTTGCATGTATAATACAATACATACAATATGAAAACAGGTAAAGATGTGAATAGGTACAACAGATAAACAGATACACAAATAAAGAGGTATAAGTTCGATAGGCACGTAGGAGGTCGGTATTAGTAATTGATAGATAGATATATACAGCTATAAAAGAAGAGAAATAATAATAACGTAGGTCAGGGGAGAGAAAGGGAGTAGATACTAGTTTTGTAGATAGATAAAAGGATAAACGAATATGCATGCAGGTAGGTATTAGGTAGGTAATAGGTAGATAATAAGCGAGGGAGAGAGAGTAGATGGTAGTTATGTAGATAGATGGATAAACGGAGAAGAAAGATTAGATTGATATAGATAGTTAAAACGACGTAGAATGCAGCGATTTTTAAAAAATAACGGTTAAAATCATTAAATATTGATATATTAAAAGACCATAAAGCTTTTCGGTTATCAAGCGGACATAAAAAAAATGAAAAATATACAATTTATAAAAATATAAAAGAAAAAAAATTTAATATAAATATAAGAAAAATATCAAAATGAAAAAAAAAAAACACAGAATTTATTATAAAGTAATCTGATAGTGAATGTCAATTTATATTTTGTATAAATTGCATATTTTCATATGATATTTTTTGTTTACGTACATTTGATATTTGCTTAATATAACGCTTCGTGGTCTTTTGATATATAAAAATTTAGTGAACTAATTTTTGTTGTTTATTAATAGCCACAGATAGATGACGAAGAGGAAGAATAGATAGATGTAGAAATAGACAAATAAATAGGCAGATACATAAATAGAAATATATATATATATATATATATATATATATATATATATATATATATACTCGTATATATATAGGTAGTTGAATAGAACGCGCGCAGAAAGAAAAATATACCCGAATTCCGGTTATTCAAATTTGGTTTCTTGAAAGAATCTTGGATAAAAACTACGATTGATGTTAAAAAAAAACAACAACTATTTTACATTTTATACATATATATTCGTATTGGTTATTAAACGAAAAAGTACGCTTTCGTTGAGTAATAAACTTTTACCTCAAGTAATCAAGCCTATATGAAGCTACGGATGACAACTGTTGGATCGCGCTAAATCCAGCAACATACAATACGAACTCGGAAAAGTAACGGGCGCTAGATGGTACGAGAATAATTCAGTTAATGTCGGAGTTCCAGCGATAATGGAACTGATCGAGAAAATGACTAGAAAACATCGGCAACACAGAAACACGTGTAAATAGGAAAATGGATAAGATTCGATATTCAAAGATTAAAACGAAAAAAAAACCCGCACGAATTAACTATCGACGAAAATTAACTTATATTAGAAAGATAATTCTATAGGAAGCAAAATATCAGAGTAATGCTAAATGTTCCTTAACAGAAAGTATTTTAATATCGCTTTTATGATTCTTTTTTGTAATATAATAGTATGTATATTTGTATATTCACTCGATATGGCTTATTAGCCGAAAAGTTTTTTCATCGTTTTATAAAAAGCGTTTAGTGATTTTAACTCATTTCTTGTTGTTTAATCGTCTTTTCACTATTTCAAGTAACGAACATAACCAACAACTGACGGACCAAACAAACATCGTCGCGTCGTCATTAGAACTGCTCCAATTGACGTTTCGAATGTAAAGAGTAACAATTATATTTAAAAAATAACTAAGCGCAACCTTTATAATACAAGGGCAAAATGAACAGACGATAACAACAAGAAAGCTGTTCATAAACGTCATTTTCGATAAATAGTTCAGTAAGAAAATCATATCAAATATATTTACCATTTCCAATATTAATGTTTTTTTCTTTTAATACTCCACCAAAATGGAAATAAGTAAAAGAATTGGATGGTATGCGGTTAAGTTAGGAAATTCATTGCCTGATTTGGGGAGCAACTTCAAAGAAAAACAACGAAAAAGAAGTTAAAATCGCTAAACTCCTTTCTGGAAAAAATCATAAAACGTTTCGGCTATTAAGCCATTATCAAGTAAACGAGAAATGGAATATAAAATATATAAATATTTACAATATATTATAAGAAATAGAAAAATACTAATTTAGATACAGGATTTATAAAAATTAACACAATGAAAAATAGTCTAATAGTGAATTAAATAACACAATCTGCTTATAAGAAATATTGTGAAAACCGATTTTTAAAATCCTATCTTTTTTTATATTTAAAAATCATTATATTCTACACTTTTCAGATTAACTTCAAATAGGTTAAATACAAAAAATAAATTGATGCGTAGAACAGAATGGGAAAAGCTAAATATAACTTTAAAACAAATTTATCACTAACCCTATCATTAATAGACACGTTCTTTATTTTATAAATTTTTGTCATAAAATCGGTAACGGTCTAAATTAAAATTCGGTATCGCGAAACCGGAACCAAAATTTAAATTCCGACATTTTGTCATTATAAAGTTCCCCCAAAACAGAACTGCGACGAACCAAAATTTTCCTACCGTTGAAGTCCGGCCGTTGAATATTGCGTTTATATTGTTAATTAAGTTCTTTTAAAATGTTTTTCAAATAAAACACTTTAAAATCGTTTTTACTCCTACATTTTAGTTTATGTATATTATTAATACAATTTTTTTTTAAGTCCGCCAATTTATTATATTAAATTATACTATATTTATATCGCACAATACGTTACACTACGTTTTATATATAATACACTTAACGTTGATATATATATATATTATATATATATATATATATATATGTATATATTAGTTGTATATCACTTATAGCGTTGAAAGATAAATCACATTTTTTCTTTTACTCTTACAAACATGTTATTTTACTCTGGGGGAATTTGAGAATTCGCGTCGTTTCTACCATAAGTATTTTATATTTTCAGTTTCGATTTTTTTTCCCCATTTTACGTTTTCCGTCTTTTTTCAATCTTATTTTTTTTGGTCATCCTGGTAAAACGACGACATATTTGGAAAGCAGTCGTACGTGTTTTATATATACATCTATACACGTATTTATTTCGAAACGTAACAAGTCGATTCCCGGAAATGCATTTTATAGTACATATATAGGAAGTTAGAAGGACAGAAGTGAGTAAATGACAAATAAAAAACAGTGCAAAATTGAAAATATAAAACTTTCTTTAATCGGTTACTTCCAATTTTAAATTCAATACTATTCGTTATTTCCTTCTGATCCGATTCGCGTTTAAAAAAAACAAGTTGAAAGCCCGCATCGGTTCTTCGAATTTTCGATACGATTCATTTATTTAGCTACTACTACGTCCTTTTTCTCGGAGAATTTTCGATTTTTCTCCTAGTCTATCTCTAGTTTTAAATTTCCAACTGAACTCCTTATCGTTCTTTTGACATTATTAAATTTGGTTCTTAAAGAATCGCCCTAATTTTGAGTTAAAATACATATATATATATATGTGTGTGTGTATAAACGAGAAATCTGATTAAGGTTAGAAATTGTTATTAATTGTGAATTTTCCAACGTTTACCATCCGGAAACATCTAGATCAGACGTCGATCAACAATTTCGAGCGATAAACAAGCTCTCCGCTTTATTTTAATAAATAAATTGTCGAAAATCAGAGAATTCCAGCGTGTACCAAAGATACAATATTGGTCCGAGGACATCCTTCTGCCTTCATATTCGTGTGCGACCTGAAATTGACGATTAACTAAATACGATAGTTACCTGGAAGATGATGACTCATTTTAAATGTAACACCTTCGTGCCGTACACTATCGAACGCTTGCGACATGTCGAGAAATACCGCAGAACAATATGGTTTTCTTTCAAACGCCTTTTCTCAAATTTATGATATGACAAATAAACAACCCGTCTTAATCGTTTTAATAAAAAATTTTCAAAAAGTTTCCATATTGCAGGAAGTAGTATAATGAAATCGGACAATGTCACTTCTTCTGCAGGCTTTTCATTAATGATATTATCAAGCGTATATAAAAAAATAAAATATATAAATATACAATATATAAAAAATATAAATGAAACATATCGATAAAGAAAATAAAGAGTGGGAAAATACTTAATTTAGATAATAGCAGCAGCTCTCTGGTCAACTTAGTTATCGATCCAACTGGGAGCATTAACGAGAGTAGTAGCTTTCTGGGAGCATGAAGAAGCTGGGCAACAGAAGAATTAAACGATTTTTTTTTTAACATTCTTAAATCGAGGCGTTGCGTTTACGAAATTTATTTCGTCGTACTTAAAAGATTTAGCAATTTTTCCCCGATTACCGGAGATTTTCTTCTATTTTGTTCAATAAGTGATACATTTCTTGTTTTGAGGTTACAATATCAAATTCAATATTTTCCTCCCCTCTATAATAATTCCACCATCCCATTATTCCGTTGCTTTATTGTTCTCCGCACATATTGAACAATATGGATGATACACAGCATCACTTGTCTTACGTCTTTTATCAACTGAGATTGTTGCGATTCTTCGTTTTCTATTTTTTATTATTTGTGTATAGCTTTTGTAGTAGTACAATCAGGTGTTTGTACCTACCGAATACAATGCCTGTCTTCGACCATTTAGCACTTTCAAAAGCTTTGTTATAATCTAGGAAGCAGAATAAACTATACCATCGGATCCTGGAGATCTATTATCCTTTAGCATATTGATCGCATTTACTATTTCCGATCAATCTGCTTGACACTAGCCCGGATGTTCGTAGATTAAAATCGACCGTTTGATCTAGCCTAATTTTTCAATGCGGTCCATTGCTGGATGTTAATCCTTAACAAGTTATATCGCGTTTCAGTCCAATTGCCGGATGGCTACCTGGCCAGTTGTAATTTTGTAAAACTATATAATATAAAAATAGCAAGGTTGTACTTCGCGGAACTACTAATTAAATAATAAATAAGTTTAATCGAATTTCGCGTTTAATATTTTATTATTTCGCATTATTTGTTTACAATTATGCGAAATGATATTATATGGGTATTTCATTTTTGAAACTCGTTAATTTTTCTTTTAAATGATAAAAAAAAAATGTTCATCAATTATTAGCGCGCGAAATAAGTCTCAACCTTACGGGACAATTTACGAAATACATACATATATATATACAATATATGATTATGCACGCCTACAAATTGTGTGCCGTACATTTTAGTGATTTATGTTCATAACTTCGTCATTCGCTAATCAACAATTACTACATTTCATAATACGTTGAACACGTCTGAGAAAAAGGGATTATTAGAATTACATAGTCTTTCATTTCGAGCCGGACAAGTAAAATTTGATCGATAATAAAAATTTTCATTTTACGTAATATATCGAGTAGATTCGCACTTAGAAATAAGTACACTCGGAAATATGTCATTATTATAATAATAATAAAAAATAAAACAATAAAAAAAATGCGACTCCGATTCCTTCCACGTAATTTGTAAATGTACAAAATAACAAGACGCTTGTATGATAACTACTTATGTCTTACATGCTACAGTCACTTGGCGAACTGTAGATACTTTTCAATGTATTTATTTAAATATTTTAAAAATTAGCCGGCATATAAAAAATCTCGCTAGCATTACAATTTCTCGTAGTACCCATTTAGTGGAAATTGTGCCTGAAAGGTTCAGTAATTGACGATACTAGTAATTCTAGTAGTGAAAATTGGCAATCCGATTTATTTAAAGTTAATACGGGCAAAGTTGGAGTAAATATACTGGTGATCATGTTGCTAGTTAATTTCTTCATCATCAATCCCACGTCGTGTTCTCGTCTGTCTGATCGTGTATACACGAAATCTCGTATGTTTCGTTCATATTAATCCGGTCTTTTTTCGGTCATTTCCTTTCTGCTATTCCTTGTCGATGTTCTGTCGTTCCTATTCTATAGCTACGTTCGCCAGTTTGGTATACTTACATTCCAGGTCGCAATATTTTTTCTGATTTTTTCTACCAACATTCCTTGATGAATCTAGAAACTTTATCCTCGAATTTGTAACACGCTTGTTCCCACCTGCACAGTGTCGTGATATCGTGGTCACGAGGGACTTTAGTCATCTTTTATTGCTGGAAACAATCGTTTATTGCCTGATACGCCTTTTTTTTTGTCTATCCTATGGATGTGGCGTACTTACGACTTCTTTTACGCGTGGTGTTAATCGAGAACAAAAAGTACAGTTCTGGTTTTCCACCGGATTTTCTGTTAAGGTTTACTCCTTGAGCCTTTGGATAGAAACCCTTTTCACAAGGCAGTGAAGTTTATTCACTGTCAGGGTAGTCTCCCTTAGGCTTACATATAATCCATATAATCTCGCTTGAAATAAAACGCAAGAATTTATACTATATCCGCATAACCGTATACAAGTACATAAATTAGTAAATAGCTACGTTCTAAACTACAACTACGATGATTAAAATTGTCGATCAAATTTTACTTTCAGCCAGATGAAGGACAATTTTTATCAGGCGTCTTCAACTTATTAATAATACACCTAAAAATCTGAAAAACCTATGCGCACCTACATTATACATACATACGTACATATATATATGTGTGTATTTAGTATTTGCTTATAATATTATACCGCTCGCTCCAACGTATTTTCGTACGTCCTGCACCATGGATAATACCCCCAATTCAAATCATCGACGAACTTTCGGTGTCAACAAAAAATTCCGTGGACATCGTAGACTTTCAGTCAAGATTAAACAAAATTTTGGAGCGTTTCCCGAACAGCATACACTGTTACACAGATGGATCAAAAACAGTATCAGCGACCGGAGTGGCTTTCTTCATTTCAGACACAATAAGCAAAGCCGAAAAACTACAACCAGAAAGCTCAATTTCAACTGCTGAGCTGTATGCAGTATACCTAGCATTACAGGAGATATGGAAATTGCGCGCAGCTCATCAATTCATCATATTAACAGACTCGATTAATGCACTCACAAACATTCGAAGCATATTCAACAGCAACCAAATTGTACAAAGAATCCATCGAACCTTATCACAATTACAATCCGCCGGAATAGATATCCAGTTCATATGGATCCCGAGCCATAAAGGAATAAAAGGCAACGAAATTGCTGATAAGTTAGCAAAAAGTTCCATCTCGCTACTTTCAGATCCACATGCCGAAATCATATTAACAGCAGATGATCTAAAGACTAGTCATAAGAAGAAAATTACAACACTGTGGAATTCCGAATGGGTGTCGACCTCATCCACAAACCACCTCAGAAATATAAAAGGAAAGATAGAAGAATGAAGTCATCCGATCGAAAATTTCGAAAAGAAGAAATAGTTTTAACTAGATTAAGACTTGGTCATACACGTGTAACCCACTCACACCTATTCAATAACAAAAAATATGCTACTGTTCAAAACACAATTCTGAAAAAAAGCCTTCGATTAAACATAGGAATCTCCCCATAAAGATTTTGTATTTATCAGATTAAAAAGTGATCACACCTAGACATCTTGCCTAATTAGAGATCATCAGAAGTGAAGTTTTTAGATAATATCGAACATTAAATTCGGTTCTGCCCCAAATACAAGAATATAGATAGCTTTCTATCTGTGCTTCCATTAACAAGGAATACGCTATCAATACAATTTGAAGAACTTATCGTGGATTCTACCACCTTGGATGCGTGTAAATTATATAATTTCATTAAGGCCAATAGTATAAATTTATAATACGAAAAACAGTACACTGAAACCGGCCAAGAGGTGAGAATTGAGCTAAAGAAAAAAAATTGTATATATATATATATATATATATATATATATATATATATATATATATATATATATATATATATATATATACGTTACATTTAAATATAAATCGCATTTTTCGCACAATCTTTTCCATACATACCGTAATATAGTTACATGCCCAAGTATACTCAAATATGAAATTCCCCCAAAAGTATCAGGGAAATGAAATTCTGAATTCAATGTACAAATAAATAAGCTCATAATTTCAAATGTAGGTACGAACATATATTAACACTACTACAAACATACATACACCCATAGAAGTAATTTATTCGATGTTAGGTATCTATGGTATCTTTTTTTTTTTAAAAAAAAAATAAAGTAGAAGAAAGAATTGAATCAGATAATAATCAAACAGGTCGGTAAGCATGTCAAGCTGCCATTAACACTCATTTCCGGCAAGGGAAGGTTTCTCCCGTATTTTAATCGACTGAATTTACTTTCGTAATATATATATATATATATTTTATATATATATATACAATATCAATGGTTTACGTCTGTTACGTTCTGAGGGTAGGTACGCTGGCGTATTTCCCAAATTCCTTTGGCCCTACTTAGTAGAGTTAGCCTTTTGATGGTCGCGAGGTTGGTTAGAGGTTAATTAGATTATTAACCAACCGTATGGTTCGTTTAATGTTTTCTCATTGTTACACCACTCAGCACTTGTCAGCCCTTTTAATTCCGGGAAATAACGACGTTTCTAAAATACGGTCGAATTCGACTCAACGATATTTCCCCGTATTGCGGAATATTCCGAAAAATATTAAATCATTCACAATCGTATTATTACTATTATTATTGTTATTTGTTTTATGACTGAAAATAATAACTAAACGTTCGCGTAATTTTAGTGCAAGTAAATATGAAAAAATTCAAAAATTATACGAAAAAAAAAAAGATAACGCGAGATTTTAAAGAGACAGGTAACTGGGCCATCAAAGTGGGGGAAGATCAAATATGTTGATGTTCCGTTTTGAAGATGACTTATCAATCGTGGGAAGTAACAACAAAAGAACTTGAACAGCTAGCGATTACAGCAAAAAAAATGGTAATATGTTAATAAATGAAGGAAACAACCGGTAGTTCAAGATATAATTGATGTAAAAAATAATGTAAAAAGATTAAAACAAATTCGTATAGATGATAGCATAATGACTCAATGTAGGAAGAAGTGACAAAGAGATGTCGACTAGAATTAGTCGAGCAAAAATGACTTTCGATAAAAAGAGATCTCTACTAACGTCGAGAAATGTAAAAGTAGAAACCAAGATGTTAAATCGTACGTACGGAGCATATGATATACGGATCGGTAACTTTGACGATCAATCGTCAAATGTAAAACAAAAAAACCAGAGGCTTTCGAAAGTTGGTGCTGGCGTAGATTATAGAAAATTAGAAAAAATGACGAACGAAAAAGTTATTAAAAACATAAACGAATCGAGGAACTTAATTCAGAAATTAAAAGGTAGAAGAATTAAATGGATAGGCCACTTATAGCGACACAATCCAAGTTTCGTATAATTGAAGGGAAAATGGAAGGAAATGAAGGCCAAGGAATAAATATATAGATCAAATAAGAAGGGCAAAATAAAAATACAATTTTATTTGAACTCACCAGGATCATGAGAGTCATAAGGGTTATCCACAAATCTACGTTATCCACAAATCTACGGATTGAGGAAATGAAGAAGTAAAACAAATTAGAAGTAAATTGACGAATTGAAAAAATAAATCATTCATAATCTCAAAACTACTAATAAAATTTGAATAACGCGTAATCTTCTGTTTTTAATTCCGTTACAAACTATACTGACCAATCGGGTGGCCAGTAATATTTTTATCTAACAAACAGAAGATAAGTTGGTTTAATACGATAATCTCCATAGCTCCGTCGAGTTACCGAGTGTAAATTTATGGGCGAAGAAGAATTTTTAGACGCTTTCAAACTTGTTAAATAAAATCGTTTACACATAAGTCACACTTTATTGATACATTTTGTCCACACCGGGGGGGGGGAAAGAGGGATATATTCGTCTTCTCGGATCTCGATTTTAAAAAATCTCCGTGTAACATCCAACGGTTGCTCAGTTTTGCACATCCCCCGGTGTTGAACAATGTACATTCACACCAGTTTGAGAACTGCGTTATATAGTAGCAGTTTATTTTATGGACTATGTTTCGATCTTGAGCTAGTTAAACGATAATAACGCGTAATTGAACGTTACTTTATAAAAGAGAACCTAACACGTAGGCTTGTAGAAGAAAAATTTAAAACTATAAAATTCGCTGATGACCAGTTCGTATGAACTACGGATAAGGACGGTACGAGTAATAAAAAAGTAATGATGAATTCGCTTTGCCTAAAAATCGACGGAAAAATAGTAGACCGAGCCCAGAGGTTTAAATTTCTCGGTTAGATACCGAAATTAATTATAGAATTGGATTAACAAAATGCGCGTGTCAATAGATAACATATTAAAACAAAAGTCAATACTGTTGAAGCTCCGAAAAATAAAATTAAAGATGTACGTGCGGTAGCCTTTCATGGTGCTGGAACCTGGACATTAAATTAAGCTCTAAATCAATGTGAGTTTGGAGAAAAATTGAACGGATAAGCTGGGTAAAAAAATGCAAAATGTATACGACAAATTGAAGAGAAGAGGTTGTTATTAAAATACGATTAACTCGAACGGGTCATGTACTTCGACATGGGTGATTAGTTCGAAATATTCTTGAAAGTAAAATCACAAGAAAAATAACCCGCGCAAAACATTTATAACAATAATCCTGTTAAATAACACTGGGTTAAAGAATTACGCTGAATTAAAGAGAGCTGTGGATGATCGGGAAGATAGAAGCCTATTATCATGGCAATGGACCAGACTGCACCAATGATGATGGTATATATGCATTTTTATTTATTTCTAAACGTGTAATTAACCTTCGAATATATATATATATATATATATATATATATATATATATATATATATATATATATATATAATCGAAAGTTTTAATGTCTCCTATATTACAAAATTTAAAATTTCGAAATATATTTTTCTAGACTAATTAAATGCAATCATACCTACATATGTAGAAATTAAAAATATAACTAGTTTGAAATAATTTATTCAAAATAAACGTAATACACGTATCTAAATATAAATTTGAATAATACAACGTCAGATTGAAGATACGGAAAATTTTTAATGACTAATTTGAAATTTTTACATTCCCAGGTCAATAAAATTTTCCAATCAACTAAGGGTGTAAAATTTTGATAGTTCAAAATAAATTTTTGATTAAATTATAAAAAATTACGTAAACACAAATACCATAGTAGTGAACATTTTACTGATTTTACGATTAAAGTTTGGAACGACAACGCACTAAGAAATATTAATAATATTCGACAGATCGTCTTATTAGCCATTATAGCCATTATGATGATTACAAAAAAAGGGTATTTATTTATTTATTTATATATATATATATATATATATATATATATATATATATATATATATAAAATAACTTTATTGTTATGTTGTTTAACAAAACCAACATCTACCCCAATTTTGACCCCAATTTTGCCCGTATTAACTTCAAATAAATTGGATGGTCAATTTCTACTACTCGAATTACTAGCATCTTCAATTTTAAACTTTTCAGCCACGATGTCCACTAAATGTTATATGCAATTTTAATGTTATCGAGATTTTTATAGCCTTTAAAAATATTTAAATAAATACAATTAAAATTATCTACAGTTCGTCTAAGAAGCAGTATTGTAGAATAAACGCCCGCATAAAATTTATAATTGTGCGTCAACTATTTTCACTACTATTGCAGGAAGTAAATTAAACATAGCCGATAGAGTTCTGCCCGATTTCCAAAATGCAAATTGGGCAGGATTTAAGGAGTATATTAACAATAATATTAATTTGCTTCTTAAGCTACATAGTCCTGCTGATATTGACCATCATTTATCAACTCTTACGAAGTTAATTAATTCTTCGTCGGAACTTTTTATTCCGAATAAACCACTTAATAATTATCCGCATTTGTCACTACCAACTTGTATCATGGTTCTCATCAAATTTAAAAATTATATTAGAAGATTGTACATTAAGCATCGTTTCTCTAATCGTTCTCAAAATTTGAAAAACATGTTTAATTTTCTTAATAAATTGGTTAGTTTTCTTTTGCGTAAATTTAAAAATTACAATTTCAATTCAACTTTCTCTAAGCTTGAGCCTAATGATAGTCGGCTATGGAAAGTTTGCAGACAATACACGAGACAGCATACAGCTCTTCCACCACTCTACGATTCACACTTAAATAACTATGTTTACAAAAATGAAGCGAAAGCTGAGTTTTTAGCATCAGAGTATTTCAAAGTTCATAATCGTAATTCTAACTTTGCATCTGGCTATCAAGTGAGAAAAATTCATTCAGCTGTTAAAAAATTCCTCAATGCCAATCTATTGCCCAATATTTTCCCTCTTGTCACCCCAAGTGAAGTCCTTAACAATATTAAAGCTATAAAAGTAAAAGGTTCGTCAGGGGATGACAATATTTCTACTCCCATTATTAAGAAATTGCCGCTAAAAGCTATTATTGAACTTACAAATTTAATTAATGCTATCTTTAGATTCGGTTATTATCCAAACAGTTGGAAGATAGCCAAAATTATTGCTCTTCCCAAACCTGGAAAGGATGCCTCATGTGCAAGTAACATACGTCCTATTAGTTTATTGAGCAATCTAAGCAAAATAGCGGAAAAAATTATACTATCCCGTTTAAGACTTCATGCAGATAACCAAAAAATCATTCCTAATATACAGTTTGGCTTTCGTCCAGGTTATTCCACCACCCAGCAAGTAGCACGAATCACGGAGTTTATCACACATAATTTTAATCGTAATAAACATACTGGTATGGTTCTCCTGGATGTTGCGAAGGCTTTCGATACTACTTGGCATAAAGGTATTATTTACAAAATGATAAAATATCAGTTTCCTCGTTATGTAATCAACGTTATTAGCAGCTATTTAGCAAACAGACTATTTTACGTTACTATCAATGATTCAAGGTCTACTATGAAAACGTGCTCAGCGGGGGTCCCCCAAGGTAGTATTCTGGGTCCCTTTCTGTTTACTTTGTTTTTATCTGATTTCCCAAACCTACCTGATATTCAGACTGCTCTTTATGCAGACGATACAGCTCTTTTCTGTACTTCTTATATACCTAAAGCAATTACTAATAAATTACAGTCAGGAATAAATTGTGTCTTTCGTTATTATAAAAAATGGCAAATTGATATTAATTGTGATAAAACAGAGGCTATATTTTTCACCCGCAGGCGTCCCACGTTACCTGCTGAAGTTAAGGTCAACTCTACCACTGTAAGTTGGTCAAAACATGTTCGATACCTCGGGGTAGTCTTGGATAACAGACTAAATTTTTCTGAACATGTCAGTCATACTACCTTGAAAGCTAGCAGGAGTATATCTACCATATATCCATTAATCAACAGAAAATCATTTCTTAATGTAAATAATAAATTAATTCTGTATAAAACACTTATACGTCCCATAATGACGTACTGTTGTCCAGCTTGGAGTTTTATTTCAAATACAAATTTTAATAAGTTACAAGTATTTCAAAATAGATGTCTCAGATGTGTGCTAAATGTCCCTAGATACCACAAAATAGTTGACATGCATGCTACCTTAAACATGCCTTATATTAAGGACCATATCTTAAATTTAACGCGTAAGTTCTGCGATGACTGCTTAGTCCACGATAATAGTTTAATTTCTACCATTGGTAATTACGATTCCAGGCAACTCCAATTTATGTATAGTAAATATAAACATAGGAGGCTCAAACATAACCTGTTGTAATGTTTTTGCGGCGCCTATTTTAGAAACTAATATTCCTTCTTTATTTATTTTTTAATGTCTAACGTGTTTTTTCTTTTGTTTTATTATTACTATCTTAATTTTTTGTTTTTTTTGCTGTACAGTTTTTTTTCAATTATTTTTTGCTGTCATTATAAGTATAAGTATAATTACTTCTTTTATTTATTACGGGTCTTTGTATTATTATTTCTGATGTACGGCGAGCCATGTTGGGCGTTACGTAATTATTATTTAAAATTTTTGGTTTGTGTATACTCAATGTAAATTATGCTGAAATATACGTTGTTGTTGTTACCTACATATGTAGAAATTAAAAATATAACTAGTTTGAAATAATTTATTCAAAATAAACGTAATACACGTATCTAAATATAAATTTGAATAATACAACGTCAGATTGAAGATACGGAAAATTTTTAATGACTAATTTGAAATTTTTACATTCCCAGGTCAATAAAATTTTCCAATCAACTAAGGGTGTAAAATTTTGATAGTTCAAAATAAATTTTTGATTAAATTATAAAAAATTACGTAAACACAAATACCATAGTAGTCAACATTTTACTGATTTTACGATTAAAGTTTGGAACGACAACGCACTAAGAAATATTAATAATATTCGACAGATCGTCTTATTAGCCATTATAGCCATTATGATGATTACAAAAAAAGGGTATTTATTTATTTATATATATATATATATATATATATATATATATATATATATATATATATATATATAAAATAACTTTATTGTTATGTTGTTTAACAAAACCAACATCTACCCCAATTTTGACCCCAATTTTGCCCGTATTAACTTCAAATAAATTGGATGGTCAATTTCTACTACTCGAATTACTAGCATCTTCAATTTTAAACTTTTCAGCCACGATGTCCACTAAATGTTATATGCAATTTTAATGTTATCGAGATTTTTATAGCCTTTAAAAATATTTAAATAAATACAATTAAAATTATCTACAGTTCGTCTAAGAAGCAGTATTGTAGAATAAACGCCCGCATAAAATTTATAATTGTGCGTCAAAATTTCATAGTGTATTACTGAAATGTTTAAAGTTTTATATTTATTAATATTGCTTATGTAACTGTTTAGTTTAATTTTTAATTTTGCGGTAACAATATTTTTTATATTATTTCCAGATTTGTTTTTCGATTCGAAGGTATTTTTCAATTTCTCAACGTTATCAAGACTTCCATCATTAAGCGAGAACTTATTCGCTTAATAGTTGTTAAATATTATCTATAAATATAATATTAGCGTCAAAAATGTCTCACTTTGACACTAATCATAAGTGCTATCAAAATAAATTATAAATCAACACGTAATTGCCTATATACAAGAATAAAATCCAATCGATAACGTTGCAAATAAGAACGCTTTATTATAAATTACAGTTCTAAATTAATATCGTATAAAACTTTTGTTCGGTCTTTTTATGCTTCTATCGTTCATTATCATTCATCATTAAGTGCCGTCTCCGTATCGGAGGTAGGCGACTACTTACCTATATATATTTTGTTGTACAGTGCAAGTAGCGTACAAGGCAGTCGTAATATGGCGTTAAGTAATTCATCGATTAATAGTATTATCTTTGATTGTAGAAAATGTTTGGTCGACGTAACTTCCTATATTATTGCGTTTAATATTTTCATTCAAGTTATCACCCGCGTGCTACCAATAGATATACCGAACAAAGGTCTCTAACATTTACTAATAAAATATATAAAATAAAGCCGAATGAAATAATAGCGACCATCATTAAAGAATACCGAACAATGTATGATGATGAAAGCTGATGGTAAATAAATTTTTTAAAATTCCCCAAATTTCTCTGATCGTTTTAATAATTCAGTTTTCAATATTAACCATTACCATAACACAAATGTTAATTAGGTCATGAGTCAGTTACGTATTACTTGCATAAACTCAGATAATTGACTACAATATTGATTCTAACCGTAATGACAACACCATTGAAAAATTGTGGATCATATAATTTTTCACATATCATAAGTATAGAGATCCAACAACTAAACATAATATTGCCATTTCGTCACTTCTCGACTAGATAAACTGCTGTGGCACTTTTAAAACTTCAACATTGAAATCTTCAAAATTAAACACACACATTTATATACACATTTTCTCACTATCGGTGCATACATACGCATTATCTAACTATAATTATGTTATGCTCGTTAAAGAATATATCCGGAGGTACGTTGTACCTTCCAGGTCGGAAGTTTTAACTGAAATGGGGGCGCATCCACAGATGGCGGATAAAGTGGAATGACCTACAAATATGTATTTGTAAATAAGACGTTAGTCAAATAAGCAGTAGCGTACCAAAAGCGGCTATGGTGTAAAGTCTGAGACAGACGATTCCAGTAGTGGCAGGATAGTTCGCATGAGGGAACAGAGGGATAAACCGGGAACTGTCTATAAAACTCTGTTTTCCTAAGATAGCTTACCAATCCTTGGCGAACTCAGACCATCTGTGTAAATATGTCTCAACTGCTATCCTAATAGCAACCGGCTACCTGGCTGGTAGGGTTTTTACGCAAAAGCCTAGAGGAGACAACCCGAAGAAAATCCTGTAGAAGGAAACAGGAAACCGTCACCGTAAATTTCCATGTATAAAAAGATGGCATGTGAAAGATTTGGAATTAATGCTGTGCCCATGGAAAACACTGGAAATAATGTATCAGAATGCAAAAGGATTTGAGTTCCCCTGTGCCAATTGTGGTACAGAATTTTGCAGGAACGAACATATATACATCGGAAAATGAAACGTAAGATCAAAGAAGTGAGGAAAATTAGCAAATTTAAAACAAGAAATGAAACGAATGAACGTAAACATTCTCGGTGTAAGTGAAGTAAAATTACAGACATATGAAGTGAAGACCACAGATTATAAAACGACATGAATTGGCTTTCTTGTAAACAAACGTGTAACAAATGAAGTCAAAAGCATTTGCGGATATAATGAAAGAATTATATGAATAAAGATCGAATCAGAACCTAAAGATTTAATTTTAATACAAGTGTATATACTAATGAGCGCATATGCAGACGGAGAAATTGAAGAAGTGTATCAACACATCGAAGAATATATTACTAGATGTGGATAATAAAGATAACCTAATGATTTTAGGAGATTGGAACGCGATAATTGAAGAAGAATGAATGGGTAGTAGGCAAATTTAGACTCGGAAAACGGAACAAAAGAGGAGAACGTGTAGTAGATTTTTACATCTGTCATGATTTCATAATAACTAACGCAATATCTGACCAACCTAAAAAGAAAGACAAAATAAATGTTACAATTAACGGAATTAAGACCGGGGATAGTTAAAGTAAATAATAATCAGCATGGATGTAGAAAATATAGTTCAATGTAAAACTATAGATAACAATATGGAAAGGGGTAATTCTGAAATAGCCTACAATAATATAAAAAGATTAATATCATGAAAACCAAAGAACCCTGAGTACACTAAGATACAAAAAACCGGTAAATACTTACTTGATAATAAGAATATTAATAACAGACGGAAACAGTATATTTAAGAGTTACACAACGACGATTCAATTTTAAAAAAATTAGCCGAACTACAACCCGATCAGAAACGTCCGCCTACATTGAAAATTGAATTCGAGCCAGATCTATATGAGTTGAAAGCTAATAAGACAGTAGAAGTTGATTAAATTTCTGGAGAACTGCCAAAATTATTGGGAGATAGATCTAAAGGCATTTAATTTATTAAATGAAATATATATGAGAAGAAACATTCCTAAATATTACGAACTGAGTATGCCGATCACGTTACCGAAAAAAATCAAAACGCTCAGGAATATAAACACGACAGAACGCTAAATATACTACCCATGCTCTTAAAATTTTGTCCAGAATAATGTACTATACCCTAAAAATGATCAATTCATTTTCGGGAGAAAAAAAGCGCAAGAGAAGCTATATACTCTACCTACGTTTGATACTTGACAAAGCTTTTAAAATAGGAAAAAAGTTTTATATAGTTTCCGTAGATATAGAGAAAGCTTTCGCCTATGTACATTGGAATATGCTGTTTAATTTCTTTCAATTACAAGGAATAGACTACAGACATGTGGACGACTGTTGTTTCAAATCTATAGAAACCAATCAGGAATCATAGGTGAATAAAAGGAAAAGATAGGCAAAGGAGTACTTCAAAGCTGAATCTTTCCATGTGGATTTTTACTTGAAAAATAATAATGGATAAAGATATATAACGCAATAACATCTGCCGATGATATAGCGATAATAGTAGAAACAGACAAATGGTCTACTCGTTCCTAATACCAAAAAATATATTAATTTTTATCAAAAAAACACTTTGTAAAAAGCTTGATTTTGACTAGGGTGTTGTACGGAGCCGAGACATGGACGATTATAAAAAGAGAAAAACGATAGGCTAAATATTAAGAATAAAATACTAATTTAAATATACAATTTTGCTAATTTTCATAAATTGTGTAAATTAGTATTTTTTGTATTTTATATATAATTTTGGATTTTATTTATTTGCTCGATAATAATTTAACAGCTATAAAGCTTGGTGGTTTTTCATAAAACCAAAAATTTTAATTCCCTTTTGTTCTTTATTTATTAGCACACAGACGTGTAAAAGACGCGTGACAAAAATACGATAATACTAAACATATATATATATATATATATATATATATATATATATATATATATATACACATATATGTAGATATGCATTAATAATATACACGAAGATGATTCGTGGGTCTGTAAATGAGACGGAATAATCCCTTCTAAAAGAGGAAGAGGTCGAATCGTGTCGTGGGCGTTCGCAGATATTAACCGAGTCCCGTTTAAAATTGCAAATTTAGGAAACGGTTAATAATTCTCAGAAAACAAGATAATCGCTTAGAATTTTCCTTTTTCGGTTTTTGGGTGCAATTTGTCTCGCCGTTGAAATCTTAGTCCATCGCTGTATAAAGTTTTTACGATTAATATTAAGCAGTAAAAAACAGTAGCAAGAAAGAAAATGCTAATCATATTAATAGCAACAATAATAATGATAACAATAATAAGGGAAGCTCATTTGAATATTTTGTATTCCGTCATTTCAGAGGTTGCGATAATAACTGCTAATAGACGCGTGGAGATGGTAAAGGCTCTGTATTTGTTCTTTACATACAAATTCGTACGAGCGATCGTATATGTGTACGCCTGTGTATATGTATAGATATATATATGTGCGTCTTTTTTTCTCATTTAATCGATGTATATATGTATGTGTGCGTAACTTTCTTCTCGTTTAATCAGCCTGCTAAACTTATACGTTGTACTTACACGCTAATTTAATTACTTATGTAAGCCATTTAACCGAATGAATAAAGATATTGGCCATTAAGTGTATACTATTTATAAGAAATTTAAGCATTCGACTAGGTCGGTCATTTCGTATTATTAAATAAATTTAAGGAAAATAATAACTACGTTACCTTTTGTCATTTTTGTATATTTTAATATATTATACAGCCGATCCGGCGAACTTCGTATCGCCACAGAATCAATAAATGTATTAACTTATTAGCTGAATTAAATAAAAAAATACTGACGGAGAATTAGGAATTATAAAAAAAAAATTAAAAAACAGGTACCTAAATTTTAATTTTTGTGTAGATTTATTGAACTGAATAAAAAATTATACTTAATTCAGCTAATAAGTTAATATATTTATTGATTCTGTAGCGATAAAAAGTTCGCCGGGTAAGGGAAGGCTAAACCGTATTATTTAATATATATATATATATATATATATTATATATATATATATATATATATATATATATATATATATAAAACTTAACCCTAGTGTATATTCAAGATATATCACATTCCCATGCTAAAAGCAATCGGCCGACTCAAAAATTGCTTGAGAAATTTTTAAAAATCGACAACCGAATAGCAAACTCGCGATTTACTGTTACCGGTTAATTTTGATAAACTTTACGTTATTCCACGTTTACTTTTGTCTAACGTCAACCCGAATCCAACTATCTATCATCGGGCTCTTAAAAACGGGCCAAAACCCATTTTAATGCCGCATAACTTTGGTCTAAACTATTTTACCGAATTTAGAATCGTAGCGAAAAAAGTGAAATTTGAAAAAAAATCGCAGGTTCCCTCGAAATTTTTGGTTTTTATGCTTTGTACCATAGATCTTATATATAAACTCCTCATTCTAGAGGCGGAATCGTTTAAAAATATTTACGCCGTGCGCTATGCCCTGCCAAAGGTGGCAAATTGGCAATTTGTAAAAATTCGTAGATCGAAACTTATCGATTGCACTTAAAAACGGTCTTTTATTTCGAACTTGTCATTTTAATATATATTAAATCGGCTTTAGCGAAATTTCACAAAAATCGAAATTCAAAAAACTCATCCCCAAAACCAGACCAAAATTTTTTTCAAATAAATTATATATATATATATATATATATATATATATATATATATATATATATATATATATATATATATATATATATGTGCACTGTCGTTACAATTACCAACATAACAAAAAAAATCAACAAAAACGGTTGAGCCGTTCTTGAGTTATGGTATTTAAAACATTTAACAATTCATTTTTATATAGAGAGTGAAAGAGATATATTAAAAAACAAATAATTTATGTATATACCACGACGATCAAGTAATGTTCGATATTTGTTATCTTCGTAAAATCCTGTTTTCTAAGAAAATGTATTTAGATAAGAATCGCGCACTATTAAAAACCGTTATTACTATATAACTATTTTAATCCTGTAGAAAATTTCGTTTCATAAATTTCCGGAATTATAACCGATAATTTAAGTTTTGTTAAATAATTAAGATGAGATAGCTTAAATCGAAACGGTACCCGAAATACAAAAATTTTAATTATATTCACTTATTAAAAATCGAATTTCTGAGCTTATGATACTTTAACGGTCAACTGGATCGAGCTGAAAGACGATGAAAAAAAAATCGAAATTTCCAAAATTTTATTGGGGTGTATTCGAGGTCGGAGACCAACATTTCAAAATACGTAATTTCCATACAGACCGTATTTAATCTATATATACAAAAAAAGTAAGTTTGTTTGTTTGTTCGCGTACTTATCCGATTGGGCTGAAATTTTGCAAGCTTATTATCACCAATGCTGGGAAGATTTTAGGCTATCAAAAATAAAATTTTTTGATGCAACGCCTAATCTAATTGGACGATTTCATTGAGATATACAGTTTTGGAAAAGGTATGTCCACCCAAGTCTAATAAGTTATCACTATGAAAAATATGTCAAGCCATTGCAGCTGTAAATTCATGGAAAAAGTAGAGAAATACTTCATTAATCTAAAACTGAACGAATTGAATGATAATTTGAATAAATCAATTATATTATCGGAATTTCTAATTATATTATAAAAACTAGCTCATGAAGTGTACTTCCAAGTAGGGGCGTAGACCTGCCAAGGCGGTAAGACGAGACTTGGAGTTCGCGAACGAAGCGATCGGACGACGCGACCCGTTCGCTGCCCAGGTGTGAAGAAGACTCCCGATGACTGGCGAAGAATTGCTAAGCCGACTGCGGCGACAGGGTTCACACCCCAAAGAAATTGACTTGGAGTTCGCAAGCGAAGCGATCAGGCGACGCCTAGTTACTTAATAAATTACAAGCGTGTAAAATATTTCATCCAAATAGTTAGAGCAGTTACCGAGATACCCGAGTATATATATATATATATATATATATATATATATATATATATATATATATATATATATGTGTGTGTGTGTGTATATAGCAATTATAATTAGAATAGCCTTTATTTCCATATTTTAAAAACATACATTTTTTTTCCTCCTTTTAAACATCATACCAGCATTAATTGCTGCAAACAACGGTGATCACGTAAGTAGGAAATTAATATTAGTCTAGTGACTCCAGTAAGACACTAGACTATGAGGAAGAGAAAAGTGTAACTTGATGGGAATTAAATATTTGTAGGAATAGTATAGGAATGGTCAAATACAATAATTAAAATGAAAAAAAGTGTTGTCTTTTGAATAAGACCCGATTTATTAAGTGATTGGAATTGCATCTCGGCACCACTTCCTGCGCAGACGCCTTGGAGGATTGTCTGGAAGACTGTCTGAATGCATTCTGCGAATATTAGGATTGCTACTGACTTCAAATTTGTCGAATAACCTCTTATACTGCATGACATGAATATCGTTGACATATGGAATCTTGAGATCTTTATGCAGTGTCAAATTAGAAACATAGTATGGAGCAGACGCAATAGTACGGAGTATCTTGGACTGTTGTTGCTGTATTCTTCTAAGATTACTCTTGCAAGTACTGCCGTACAACTCTATTCCATACCGCCAAATAGGAGCGATTGCTGCAAGATAGATAGTCCGTTTGGTCATTAGATTTAGAACCGATTTCTGTCCCAATAACGGAAGGTAGTGATTTCACACGAGTAATAATGGTTCTTCTAGTGTGTGCCACATGTGGTCGCCATGTGAGCCTTTTGTCCATGTACAAGCCAAGATAACGTACTGAATTACTTTTAGGTATTTGTATGTTGTTAATTCTTACAGCCGGGCACTTCATTTTTTTATTTGTAAATATAACGTGCTGGCATTTACTGAGATTAAACAACATACGCCAACTTTGTGCCCACTGAACCAAGCTATTCAGATGGTTTTGTACCGCGATGTTTGCATACATTGCTTCTGAATTGGATGCAAGAATAGCAATATCATCGGCGAATGTTTCTAAGATGGTTTGATTGCTAGTCGGCATGTCTGCTGTGTAGACCGAATATAAAAGAGGCCCGAGTAGACTTCCCTGCGGTACAGATGATAAAATATTATGTTCTTCTGAAAAATCTCCATTAATTCTGACAACGAATGTTCTACCAGATAAATATGAATAAAGTAATGCATATAAATCGAAGGTGAGAAACTGTCCCAGTTTATAAAGTAATCCAGGATGCCAAACCCTATCAAACGCCTGTGCAACATCCAGGAATACTGCAGAACATACTTCCTTTTTTTCCAGCGTTGAGGAAATCGCATCAACCAATCGATGGCACTGCTGCACCGTAGAATGTTCAGTGCGAAATCCGAATTGATGGTTTGGTATTATTCCACGACTGTTTATAATCGGCTGGATACGACTTAAAATTAATTTCTGTAATACCTTTGATAATGAGCAGAGTAAACTAATAGGCCTATAGGATGATACATCTGTACACGGCTTGCTCGGTTTATGTATCATTACTATAACTGATTTTTTCCACGCTTTAGGAAAATATCCAATTCTTAATATTCCATTGAATATGTAACATAATAGAGTAGCTGACTTTGTTGGAAGCCGTGAAATGATTTCACCAGTGATGTTATCTACTCCAGGGCTTTTTCGTAATGGTACTTTACGTAGGCATTCGAATACCTCTTTTGGAGTAAATATTTTTATACATTTACAATATAAAACACACTAGTTACTTAATGCTAATTTACTGTATTAAATATGATAAAAGTATATTTATATTAGGAAAATTAAGCCCGTTGTTGAGCATTGGCCTCTTCCAAACTACAGACGTGTATATATGTGATGGAATAGTTGCTAGAGCGCTTTACTATGAACTCGTACATCGAGGGCTCGATTGTAACTCGTAGCTTAAAGTTTATAAAGTTTTTGGCCATTACGTGATTATTAATTATCACACACACACACCCATATATATATATATATATATATATATATATATATATATATATATATGCGACACTCCACTCCTGCGTTACAAATAGTACGGCTTATGGTAGTCCATTTTGTACGCAAAAATAACGTTTAACGGCTAGCGTTAGACGATACAATTATATTAGTGATGGGCATAACCGACTAATTAGCAACATCGTTCCTAAAAATCGATTAATTTTTGGTATTTTTATTTAGTCAGATTTAATTTAATTCTTTATTAGTACAATGTAAACATAGGATGACAAATGAAAATATCCCTATATGATAATAAATATATACTGAATAACAATATGAAATAAACTAAATGTATTTAAATTTAAAAAATATATTTCGGTTAAAATGTAACTAACAGATAATCTAGAATTCTGTGAACTTTGTCCAGTAAATCACATAATCATACATATTTTAAGTCCATCTATAAATTGAAAATACATTCTAATACAACATGAGTATATGTAATCGGTGTTTTACGAAATCGAAAATTTATTTTTGTAAAAATATAACTAAAAATCGCCATATTCGAAATCCTACTAATTTTCAATCGGTTCTAATGAAACCTACTAATATCGATATACATCCAAACTTTCCAGTCGGTTTAACGAAATCTACTAATATAAGATAATTTAGAATTATTTGAAATTTTGTGAAATAAATCATATAATCATACAAAATTTAAAAACACAATTAATAAATGAAATGTATCAATATGAATATGTGTAATCGGTGTCTGAATAAATAATAAATTATAGTAAAAATAAAACTAAGAATCGCGGTTTTCAAAATTCGACTAATTTTCAGTCGATTTTAGCAAAACCTACTAATATCGATGTACGTTCGACTACTTTTTAATCGGTTCTAACAAAACCTACTAATGTCGATATTTTCTGCGTTCTTTATTAAAAAAAAGACACACTATAGAATATTTTAGTCGAAACGTGATTACTTAATTTCGATCGAACCGAAATAACCGAATAATAGAACCTACTAACAAATGTTAATCGAAATGGAATTAAATTCAATCGAATTTACGTCATTCGATTTAAAAGTAGCCGGTTTTTTATTCTAAAGCACATCACACACTTCTTAGCATGTGATGTACAAATTAAATAAAACATTCAATTCACTTGTATGGAAAAAAAACAACTTTAGAGGATTTAGAAATGTATCTAAACATTGTATATAAAGAAAAAAAGAATATGTAATCAATTGCTTAATAAATAAATTAAAAATATATATATTTTCACAACATGACTTATTTATTTGGTAATTTTAGAAAAACCGAATTAGTCGGTTTTTTAAAAAAGAAACGGATTAGTCGTTACTCATAATCCGGTTATTCCCACCACTAATATATATATATATATATATATAATATATAGAAACGAGTTGGAATATATAATAATGTTGTTACATTTCGCTCTTGACGCTATGTAGAAAAAACTTTCGATGATTTTTAATATTTTAATTTTGGACATATTTATATTACGTGTTGTATTCCGATTCGACAATTGCAAACGTTTTTATTTTATTTTTTATACATTTTTACCAATTTATTATTATTATTATTATTTTTTTTTAATATTAATGATAATTGTTCGTTTTTTTATTTTTTGGTATATTTAAATTCGTATCTAAGTAGCATGTATAGGTTGGCTAGAAGCCAATCATTATCTATATGTGTGACTATGGGTATATACACGTAATAAAATACCCAGCAGTCAATAACAGATAAAAGACTTTTATTATTGTGGTACAGTCTACTATATAACGCTACATATATATATATATATATATATATATATATATATATATATATATATATATATATATATATATATATAATAGTATGATTATTATTGTTATTCTATCGGAATATGGCAATTTCGGTCCTTTATCGACATTGTCGATCAACTGTTTACAACGCAATCTATCCACATCAAATATATATATATATTTCAATTGACGTATTTATTATTGTTATATTTTAAATTTTTATATTTTAATTTATTTATTTTATATTCCTAATGTACCCCCCACTCTAAACTCGCTTTTATATATATATATATATATATATATATATATATATATATACACATATTTATATAATATTTAGAACAAGTCAATTAACGTTTCATGGATAGCCTTTGGAAAAATTGCATTCATATATTGAAAGACAGAGACATACCAAACTGTTTAAAAAAGAAAGTATATGAACAACGTACCAGTGCTCACATACATAGCGGAAACGTGGTGCCTTATAAAATATATTCTTAAGAAATCGTTCGTAACGCAGAGAGCCCACGAGAGAATAGAGATCGAAAACGCAATATGTGAATAAGGCAGCAAACCAAAGTAGTACATGTAATACAACACGTAGCAAAATTAAAATGGAATTGGGTCGAACATGTCGCTAGAAGGACAGATGATATGGTGATATGTGGACCAAAAGAATAACGCAATGGAGACCGAGTGAAGGATACAGAATCCGTGGTCGGCCGTGCATGGAATTGCAAGACGACATTCAAAAGTTAGCTCGAGTAAAATGAATGAACGATGTTTGTCGTTAATTCCGGATAAGTCGGTATTCCACTTTCCTTTAGAAATATATCAATAAATGTTATTCGTGGTCTTCCACGTGGCTTTTTCTCCATTATCTTTCCTTCGATAACATCTTTCAGAATATTTTCATTTTGACGTAATGCATGACCTAACCACTTAAATCGCCTCTTTCGTATAATGTGTAATCGTTTGATGTGTTCATTGTAGATTTCAGATCTCGTCCATCATCTATCATGTTTATAATTTTGTTCGTTATCCATGGTTTACTTTATTTTGTTTTCTCTGAACTACTTTTTCTGCTGCTTGAATTATCGAGTTCTTTACCATCGACCAATTTTGTTCTATATCCGTTATTTTTTCATCTATTTCCATAAGTTTATCACTAATATCTGCAAACGTGCTTCTATTTGAATTACTATTTTTTAATATAGGACGTTTGCAACTTATACGCGATGTAAGTTTTAGTAGTATATGATCTGTAGCCGCATCAGGACCGGGGTGTACGCAGCATTTTATAGCTTGATTTTTGTAACGTTCTTTAATTAATATATAATCTATTTGAGCCCTTCTGGTGCAATTTGGTGATTTCCAAGTGTAGCGTCTTCGGTATGGCATACCAAAGCAACTATTTATGATTACCGTCCGTTCTTGTTTACAGAAATTCACTAGGCGTTGACGGCGATCATTTCTTTTGCCTAATCCAAAGCTGCCTACTGCTGGTTTATCTTCTCCTTCACCAACCGTTGCGTTCAAATCGCCCATAATTATTGTATCATTATGGTTAGTGTAATTGAAAATAGCTTAGAAACCAAAAAAGTATGTACCGCGGCATTTCTCGATGTTCAACAAGCTTTTGATAAAGTCTGGCACGATGGTCTACTATATAAACTGAAATGTCTATTGCCGAAAAATTTTTACCTGTTGTTGAAATCATACATAGAAAATCCCCACTTTCAAGTGCGTTACAAACTATTCGAAATACATCCTGTTTTAGCAGGCGTTCTCCAAGATTCTGTGCTGGGCCCCACGCTGTACTTGTTATACACGGCTGATTTCCCTACAATGGAAAACGTACAGCTGGCTACATTCGCGGATGACACTGCACTGCTCTCAACACACACGGATCCGAAGATAGCTAGCCGTAACCTACAGAAAGCTCTTACTAAGGCGGAGATATGGTTTAAAAAATGGAAAATTGGAATTAATGAAAACAAATCTGTCAATATCCATTTTTCCAACAGAAAAGTTACACCCCCACACGTCAGGATTAATAGTACCGATCTGTCAGTGCGATCAACGGTCAAGTACTTAGGATTACACCTGGATAGCCGATTAACATGGAAACATCACATACAGATGAAGAAAAAAGAATTAGATATTCGAGTTAAAAAAATGTACTGGCTGATAGGGAGAAACAGTGTACTAACGACAGATAATAAACGTTTAATATATACGGTGGTTCTAAGGCCTGTCTGGAAGACCATCAAACCTGAAAATAATACAAACGTCACAAAATAAAATTCTTCGTAACCAAGACACCCTGGTATGTAACAAATCTAACGTTGCATCGAGATTTACGTATAGATTATGTGGCCGAGGTCGTAAAAGTTCACGCTAAAAGACACGCAAGAAGACTCGATAGCCACCCGAATACTTTCGCTTGAGGATTGCTTGATACCACCGGTGACATAAGGAGACTAAAACGTCAGAAACCGCAGGATCTCGTTTAGGGTCGTCGTAATCGGGTAGGTATCGCTGGATACTTGTCCCCTCACGCTCAATTCTTTTAAACGTACTGCTAAATGTCCTTGGTGCTCGCAGTATTATAAATAATAATAAAAAAAAAAATTATCTGCTGCGGTTTCCCTTAGTAAGGTTTCTATCTGTTCGTGCACATCACCTACCGCTTCATCTTCTGCTGCAGCGGTTGGCATATAAACCTACGTTATCGATATATTAAGTGGTTTTGTCGATATTTCAATGTATATAAGCACCAAAAAAAATTTACTAGTTAAAATTTTAACAGGATGTTTATATCGTTAACGCTTAATAATTGAGTTTAGTGCCTAGGTTATCGGTCTTTCTTTGAATCGCATTCACACGCCAATTTTCGGTGAATATATACGCGTGTACGTTTGTAATATAACACACACACATTTATATATATATACATATATATATACATATATATATATATATATATATATATATATATATATATATATAAACGCTAGGGGTGGAATTTTTGCTCGATAAATAGCTTCCTTGTAACTTTTAACTAACTTTTCCGTGAGCTGATTGGGTTTAGATGCCTTTAAAATTTTATTACACCGAACGTGCTCTTTACACGTATGTATGCTACGCATTCGTCTGTTCGATGGCATTCTTTAATATTTATCGTGGCCTAATTTTAAAATATCGATGTATTGTGTGCAATCGCTATCTGAAATCGCAGTTCTAAATTGTCAGGCTTAATACGATGAGAAATTCCTGAAGAAAATAAAATAATTTTCAGTTTCATTATGATTATGATTATTGTTTTCAGTTATTCGACTGTATGTAAGATGTTATTTACTAACGGAGCCGGGTAGTAACCTAACGAGACAAATGAAATTGTTGCTATAGACTGACGGTAAAAGTTTACGAACCTTAAGTATACGTCCGCGTTTATAAATAAAGCCGAATGGCTGCGAATAAGTGACAAGGGAAGAAAATACGTTTAAAATATAACAAAACAGGATGTAAAACTCGGTTAAATATTTATAAGGACTACGATAGACACACACACACACATATATATATATATATATATATATATATATACACGCGGGTTTTTAGAATTTATTTATTACGGGTTCCATTTTGAATTATAAAATATACGTTCAATTATTTATCATGATTTTTTTCTAACAGCTGATCGATACATCAGTTTTTGCCTCGTTAGTGTTTTTTTTTCTTTTTGTTCCATTTTGGTTAGTCGCTTGTATTCATAAATGCGACACTCGATTAAACATTTCTTTCTTGAATATTCAAATTTTTACGTCTCTAAAAGGTTGCGAATCAATCGGGTCGTGGGTGTAACAGATTTTTTATTCAGAACGGGGTTCAAAGTGAACAACGATAATTAATAAAATTTTCGTTAGCTTTTATTCCGGAGACGAAACAACGTTTAGCTTTTAAAATTAATATTTCCTTTCAGTTTGTAATTCTTTTTTTCTATTTTCATTTTGCGAGGAGGTTTTTGGAAAAAATACTTTCGGTGTTTTCAGTTTTTAATTCGTAGAAAGAGATAGAGATAAAATTTAAAAAAAAAAATCTAATTTCAAAAATTATATCTACCCATATAGAAACATTTCCTATTTCTTTTTAAACGTCTTCCCGGCACGAGGTAGATTCGCTTATATATGTTTATTACGTTTAAAATTACGCGTAATAAACTCCGTAATTCGTGCTATTTGCTGGATGGTGGAATATCTCGGATGAAAACCAAACTGTGTGTTAGGAATGGTTATTTGATTGTGAAACGTAGAGTGGTGGAAGAGTTGTAGTATACCGTCTCGTGTATCGTCTGCAAACTTTCCATAAATTACTATTATTGGACTTAAGCTTTGAGAATGTTGAATTAATGTTGTAATTTTTTAATTTACGCATTAAAAAACTATCAAGTCTGTTAAGAATATTTAACATATTTTTCAAATCGAAAAAACACATTCCTCGATTTCTATATTCCCTGGTATTCTTTACGGGGATAGTAATTCCGTCTTTCAAAAAAATGCATTCCTGTTAATTCTCTTTAATTAGCTACATTGACTTTCAGATCATCCAATAATATCAACGCATTTTTCGGCGTGCTGTCCAAAGTATTTCGATAAACTCAAATTTCGATCGCGTTAAACTGCCCCGTATCTGTACTATACTCCGGGTTTCCGATTCGCACATCGCCATTAGAAAAATTAAGCTGTTGATAAATTTTATCTTATTTCGCTAACTAAATGGAACGTTTTTCCAAGTCTTGATTATTTCGTTATCGCGTATTTTGCCCACATCAGGCGATTCCTCATTGTTCACGATAAGAGAACTTAAGTAATTATATTTATCCATCAATTTATAGCCGTCAAATTTTTTATACGATCTATAATCTACAAATTTAATTTTAAGCGCATTAATACATAAACGCATTTTTCGAGAATATTCTTAATCCTTGACATCAAACGTTGTGGTTCTTTTTTTTTGTATTTGTTAAAAGTAGGATGTCGTCTCTGCATGTCAGGAAAAATGCTACACGGGTGGCAAGGAGGCGTTTCGATCGGTGGTCATAATGTCAAAAATGTTACGATAATATATACTCCTACATTAATATGTATGTATACATATGCACATATATACATAACATATATATTATGTTATGTATTTTTGTATAAATAAAGCGGTTTTATCAAAATTGCGTACCGATAGAGCAATTAATTTGCAAATCACAACTACACTGGATAAGATTATCATCATCACCATTGTGGACGAGTGTCTTGAGGCAAGAATTAAAATTTTTTCTTTTTCCCCTATTCTAATAAGTACCGTCTCATCCGGTACGTGATTGGTCCACGATATTTTCGATAACACCACATTTCAAATGCGGATATTTTTCTTTCACACTCGGCGCTCATGGTCTATGCCTCGCATGAATATTTCAGCACAGTCCATACATAGCGCCGCATTATCATTTTTCGCAGATCATCTTTTGATTAACGCGCAACCTGCTCAGATTCATAAATGAGTTCTTTGCCATACCAATTCTTGTTCTTATTTTTGTTATATCTCTGCCATCGTTACTTATTAAAACCCCCCTAAGTATTTATATTCATTTACTTCTTCGGTTTCTGTGTTCCTATATTTACATTTTTATTATCGCTTCCTATAAATTTCATCACCCTTGTTTTATCAGTATTAACGTTCACATTGTATTTTAATCCGGCGCTATTTATTCGGTTCACAATTTTTTGCATCCGTGTTTCACTATCCCCGATTATCACTTTGTCATCTGCATAGCTTATTTCCTTTATTATTTTTTACCATTTATCTTCAGGCCTATGTTATTAATTCGCGATTTTCTCATAATCTCCTCTGCGTAGATGTTGTATAATTATTGACTCACCCCTCTTCCAATACTGCTATTATCTTTAGAATATTTCGTATTGATTTTTATATTCGCGCGTTAGTTCCAGTACAAATTCTGAATAATTCTAATATCTTTATCGTCTACATTATATTTCTTTAGAATTTCGAACATTTTTTTATGGTTAACACTATCGAACGCTTTCTCGTAGTCGACGAAGCGTGCGTTAATATCCCTATTCGCATGTACGTTCTTTGAATGATGACTTTTAATAATACAATCGCGTCTCTCGTTACTTTTTTCACTAGAAACCCATATACTAGTTTTAGCTTAGGTTTGGATACGTACGAATTATTCGATAATGTCTAAAAAATGATTATTTATACAAATAAAACAAATTAAATCGCGAAAGGGCTGAAAAGAACAAATTACAGAAGAAGTTATGCAATATTTACACACATGGGAAACGACGGGAAAATCAAAAGACTCTGAAAGAAACTAACTGAAAAGTATCTCTACAGGCAAACTGTGGAATCGTGGAAAAATATATTCAAAACGTTAATGAGACCAACGAAAATACCAGTGACATGTTCAATTTTTGGACCCAGCACAAAGTCTAAACATATCTATCCATATATATATATATATATCATCATTGATCATTGAACCGGTAGGTTCGTTTTCTCCACTCGTTCCTATTCCATGCTGTTGTTTTTAATAATTCACTTTATGTCGTAGATATCATATCTTTTTCTTTTATTACTTGCGACATGTCCTCGGTCTTTCTCTGTATCTGGTATTCCTTGTTTTCCCTTTTATGATTTTGGATAGTATTTCGTCATTCCTTGTTATATGCCTCATCATTACAGTTCTAATTTTCTTGATGGTATTCAATAAACTACTTTCAGAACATTATCGTTTTTAACCTTTTCAATTCATTTTAATTTTAACATTTTTCTCCAGAATCACATTCTGCGCCTTGGAGTTTTTTCTTTATTCACGAATTCTCCATTTTATATATATACACACACACACAAACACATATATATATATATATATATATTACTTGATTGTCGTATCACCCGGTAATAAAAGAGTCAATATATTTAAGCAGAAAAATTATTTTATATGTAGAAGAAGAAGAAATACAATTTATTTAAATTGTAAACATGAAATGCAACACATTGTATACTTTAGTAGCTAATACAATAATAATAACAATAACAAGGTGCAACGTATAAAAGAAACGATGATAATATACAGGAAAATTTGAAAAAAAAAACCTGCTACAAAAAAGAGAGAGAGAAAGAAGTACAAATAGCATAAATTAAATTAAAAAAAATTGATTAAAGTTAATTTACTTAATAAATAAATAAACAAATATATAAAATAACAAATAAAAATTATGTTAAAAATCGATGTTTTAGTCGGCGATGTTTGTAGCGCGTATACCCATTGCGTAAGCTGGCCATATTATAGTCCCCTATAACCCCAATTAATTCATTTTCGTGAATTTTACAATTTTCATAAAAATTTTTAGCAAGCTTGTTAATATAGAAAAACACCAGATCAAGGTTTAGTTGAGAATGTATATCTCGAATGCTGGCAAACCGGGTGGCATTAAGCGAAATTCTGCGACAACGGTTTTGCGATAATTGTAATTTACAATATGTACTGTTACAAACTGAACACCAAACGGGACATGCATATGTTAACCGGGGACAAATAGAATAGTTTTTTATCTGTAACAGTGAGGTGGGACCTTCGATGAAATATAGGTGAAAGAATTCGAATATAAGCATTATCGTTAATGCGATTAAGATGATTATTGAACGGCAAACGCGAGTCCAGAGTGACGCCTAAATGATTGACATCTTTAACCCATTTAATAATTTGACCGTTAATTATGATCACTTATACATACTAACATATATGTAATGTTTAAATTCTCTTATATATTTTTTTTTTCATTCTATATTATCACGTTGTTTTCTTTTTCTCCGCCAATTTTTTGTACTCGTAGCTTCCTACTTTTTGCTTGTTTAAAATAATAATTATTATATATGTCGCGCAAAATTCGCTCCGTACGAACATTATATTTAGGTTAATTAGCGATATACAGAATGGAGCATAATATATTTAATATTAATATCGATATAATAATAAACGAAATATTTAATTTATTTATCTATTTAAGATCAAGATTAATTCCGACGTTCGCTGTCGTAGTAATTACAAACGAATTATCAAAACCGGGTTTGAGATGAGTGAGCTATTATTAAATAAATAATAGTAGTTCCAGCTGACACGCCCCTATGATTAAAAGGTGAGTAAAAATAAGAATTTTCACGCGCTCAAATCACCCTGTAAGTTTAGATCCGTTTCGGCAAATAGAAAGGGGGACGCAAAATAGCCAATTAGAGAAAAAACTGCTCGCGCGGACCTCGCCACATGAGCTGAAAGAGAACAATCGCAAAGTTGTGAAAAGTTTCGTTCATCGCAATCAACAACACAAATTTGTGGAAGGGAGACATAGCTATATTATTCGAGTATTAAATAATGGGAATAATAAGAACGGATCGTCAAGGTCTAGAGCTGAGTTCAATGGAGCATAAGAGTCACTTTTTGACAAGTCTTCACCAAAATTTAGGTATAAATACAGGTAGGAGTATGCTAAGAAAATCGTAGTATATGATGCAATTGGTAGATTGTACAGTGGTGAATGACAAGATTCGAAGCAATCATTTCTACTACTCCTGGTAATAAACATCGAAGCCTCTGCCTTGAAGACACCCACGAGGAAGACGTGGTTCACAAAAAATATATAAAGGTTAAAAGCAATCACAGAAAGTTGACGAAATTCTGGGGATTCGAACCTACTTGCGCTCTGCCTTGAAGACCACACATGTATGATATAAATTTGTGCATGCACGTATACGCATGCATCTATGACATTAATATATACACATACATATATATATATATATATATATATATATATATATATGAATTTTTTAGAATATAAGAACATAGTTGAACATGTTTCTGCATATACATATAATTATTGTGCAAAGGCCCATTTATGTGAACATGCTGGCCAAACGTGGTCACCTAATTATTTTAATATTACATGAGAAGCATTTTTTTTTTTTAGATTATTTATGCCATGTGCTCTTTTGTCAATTTTTCAATTTTATTTCGCTTTTTTGTGTTTTTATTTATTTTTTTTTAAACATTGTAACGATAGTTCCTCAACTCGACTTTATTCGATTTAGATGTAGTCTTCAGCTTTCGAATTCTCAGAAATTACTCTCGCTATTAGGCGTGGATTATAAGCTGTCCACTATTATCACAGACGCAGCTACTCATCACTTTCACATACTTTGCAATAGTTTGGTACCTTTAATTTTAAATTTATACAAATATCCGTTACAGTCTCCATGACCGGTATTCGCTGGAGCGATAAAATAATTTAAATAAGTTTGTTTATTTTTCATATAATCATCTAATGCGGAAATAATATGATAAATTCACCCGACCATAGCTATTCCATCTATTTTTCCACATTTCTATTATGTTTTACGTTAGCTGTTTTTTAATGTGGTTTTTAACTTTATGCAATCCATTATTAACGTACGACCCCATATTCAATCTTTAATCTAAGTCTGTTCGATTTTACTCTCATTTTTAAATACAGCGGTATTATTTTACATACAACAAATAATACATACATACATATATAAATATACATGTACCGGTGCGATAGTTGCTCAGAACTCGACTGTCAACAACACCTAGTATAAAAAATTTTCATCATTATACAATTCTTAACTATCACAGAGGAGGCAATGGCACCCTACAAAAATATGTATACATATATATTGATATACATATACGCGTGTGTTTGTGTGTGTGTTATATAAAATGCGTGTAGGCATTTAATTTTGTGTCGATGTTAGATGTACTATTAGATTATTTATTTATTTATATTTTGTTGTAAGAGGCGATTAATTTTGTTATTTTCCATTACTTTTCGTCTCTTTCTCACCTTTCATTCTTTCTTTAGTTAGGCCATTGATGGAAAAACGCATCGACGTGTAACACGTAGGACAGTACATTTAAAAACACGCGCACGCAGAAAGTATATATATGTACATACATTATATATATATATATATATATATATATATAAATATATATATATATATATATATATATATATATATATATATATATATATATATATATATATATAGTGCGTTCATATAGTCATTATAAATGGCCTATTCAAAGGGTAAGAACGGGTGAGAAGTTTATTACGGTCGTTTCAGCTTAAAATGTATCTTTCGGGAATCGGTGTTGACTGGGTAAAGAAGCGTTTTTCTCGATTTACATAAAATTTTACTTTAGATTCGGTACCGCGGTAAATTTTCATCTATTTCTCTCTTACCGGTTTTTGAAATAATAATAAAAAAAAAACAAATCTCGAAGTTTTATAAAAATAAAATTTCATTAATGGAAAAACGGAACCTATTTTCGAAATTTAAACGCACGTCTTTACGATCGGCTATATTCGGTAGGAGTTTAAAATCGCGCACTTTTGTAACGTTTACGAAGTTCATAAAAGGATAGGCATGTGGAAAGATGAACAGTCGGAAATCCGAAAAAAAGAATATGGGTTGTTCCTACTAGGATGATAGAAAGAAAAATACGGAAATGGCCTAAGATGACGTAATAAAACCGAATTATAAATATCTTAATTACCATGTAGTAGTTTTAAAAGAAAAACTTAAAAAAAGTTGGAAAATAATAGACACAAATAAAATATTTAAATAAAAAAAGTTTTAGAAACTCGGATATCAGGAGACTACTGCAGAAAATAAATAAAAATGATAAAGTAAATGTCAGGAAAATTGTTTCAAAAATGTGTGAGAGAAATAAATAGTTTTTTATTTTTTTTTTTAGAAATTCAGAGAGTAAATTATTAAAATATTTCTATATATATATGTATGCGTTAGTGGGATTGGCTTGCTTGTGGTTCAGGACACCCAGGGTCACGAGGGTAGGCTCGATTATTTATACATATTTGTGTGGATTCAAAGTCGCGTTGCTTATCGTATCGTATGTCTTATCGTTTATCGTATCGCGCCAGTGTGAACCGCGCCTTGGAGTTGTCGTATACTATGACGTTTGTAAATCAGTTATGTATAATAAATACGGGACGATAAGTCCTAAGACGTTACCTAACTGCTTTTGTATCGGATGAAGCATTGATGTATGCTACATATTCATACGACATACAGAACCAACGATCGGCTAAATACGACACAAATTTTAAAGATGAATCCTCGATGCCATTACACTATGAAAAACTTGCGAAATGTCCAGAAACGCGATTTTCCTGGAATATTTTTTCTATTAACGATGTTACGCGAAATTGATTACGCGGTAAGATTGTTTTTTTCTCAGTTGACACGCCTAGTTAATATTTGACAAAATTGCTATAATAGCTAAAACGATTATTGAATATCTCAATTCAGACTAACCCTTTAATTAATTTAAATTTCTTAGAATTCGGGCAATTACTGTACGATAAAGATATTCACGTAGCGTAAGTGAAATAAAGATTGACTCGACACACAAACTAGGATGCCCAGGGTACATTGCATATCGACTAGACCGGAATTTAAATGGTGGTGGGGTAGCCTTATTTATAAAGCAAAATATAGTTCACTCACCTGTAGTCATACCATCTCTAAATAAAATTGAAGCTACGGGCATTTCTCTTGAAATATCTAACAACAGTATTATCATCTATTCCGTTTACTGTCCCCCTAAGGTAAGTCATAAAAATCTTTATTATGATATTTTCAACTTATTATCAACACATCACCGCGTTTTAATTGTTTCTAACTTTAATGCACGGCATAGAGCTTGAAACTGCTATTTCAATAATATGACTGGTAATTGTATTTTAAATATGTCATATAAATTTAATTTTCAAATTTTAGCTCCTAGTAAACCTACCTTCTATCCGGACAATCGAAATTTACATCCTAGTATTATTGATTTTGTATTAGCAAAAAAAACGTTCAAACGATAACTAAGCCTATTTCTCTACCATTTTTAAGTTCTAATCATAATCCTATTCTCTTCAAGCTATGTAAATCGGGTATTACTATCATATTGCGATCTGTTTTCTTCGTTAAAAATGCTAATTGGAACACATATCGAAATCATATTAATAATAACGTAACATTAGGAGGTCCTTGTAAAACTAATATGAAACTAGAGAATGAAGTGAATAGTTTTACTGACTTGGTTTTAAAAGCGGCTGAATTGGCCGTTCCTAAATCTGTCGCAACGTCAAATTATTACAAAATTTCTTTCAATATTCTGACACTGATCAAGTTCAAAAATTATATTTGACATAGATATCAAACACTTAAAAATGCTTCTACAAAGGCACTATTAAACTGTTTAACGTGCTTGGTAAGAGTAAAGATAAATGAAGATCGAAATTCCAATTTTAATTATAAACTTCGTAATCTTACGGTTAAAGATAAAAGTTTATGGAAGGAAATAACAGTACTTACAAATACGTACACACATTTACCGCCCATCAGCCATAATGGTAGCACAGCCTATTCGGATAAGGATAAAAGTAACTTGTTAACAATGATGTATCATACACAAAATTCGCATTTGACATCGAACTATCGCAATAATAAAATTTTATCTTCCATTAAAAAGTACTTAAAAAATTCGCCTGTGAGAATTTTGCCCGCTGATTTAACAACGGTCAGCAAGGTACATCGCGTCATAAAGAAACTTAAAAATAAAAAATCAGTAGGTCTAGATAATATACCTACAATATTGATTAAAAATTTGCCACAAAAAGCGATTGTTCAGTTGACAGTCATAATAAATTCAATTTTATTACTTTCTTATTTTCCCAACTACTGGAAAGTGTCGAAAGTTATTCCTATACCTAAATCAGGTAAGGACATTTCTGATTCCAGAAATCTGCGGCCCGTGTCATTACTTAGTAATTTTAGTAAAATAGCAGAAAAAATTATTTTGAGTAGACTAAAAAAATTCATAGATGATAATGATATTCTTATAGAACAACAATTTGGATTTAGGAGTAATTTATCTACCGTCATGCAATTAGCAAGAATTAGTGAAATCATAACTGATGCGTATAATAAAAATAAGCATACAGAGATTACTGTTATTAGACATAGAGAAAGCCTTCGACACCACTTGGCAACTTGGTTTAATATACAAAATTTTTCAACTTAAACTCCCTAATTACTTAGTTCGGCTTATTAAAAATTATTTAAGTAACCGAAATTTCATAGTTAAAATTAACAATGATAATTCCTACATGAAAAATGCATTAGCGGGAGTTCCCCAGAGGAAGATACTGGGACTTTTCTTATTCCTTCTTTTTATTAATGACATTTCCAAAATTAAATATTTACATATGGCATTGTATGCTGATGATACTGCTATATACTGCACATCGTATCGAATTGACACTGTACAAAGAAAACTAACTCAGGGTTTTAATAAATTAAATTCGTATTTCAATAAATGGAGAATCAAAATAAATTCCGATAAAACTCAATCTATTCTATTTACGAAAAGAAGACCGCATTTCTTACCAGCTGTGATAGTGAACAACACACCCTCGGTTTGGAAAAGCCATTTTAAATATGTAGGCTAATAGTGGATCGGGGTCTCACATTTACTAAACATGCTGAGTATGCCTGCAATAAGACTCATGCGGCTCTGTTTAAGCTATACCCGATATTTAATAAATGGTGTTACGTCAGCTCAGAAAATAAATTAATAATCTACAAAACTATAATCAGAACAATTATGCTTTATACTTGTCCCATATGGCCATATACTAGCCGTTCTAACTTAGCGAAGTTACAACGGCTACAAAATATGTGCTGTAGAATAATTTTAAATCTTCCAATCTATGTAAAGATTGAATACATTCACAAGGCATTGAAGTTACTATATATACACGAGGTTGTCGAACAAAAAACAAAATTATTTTTTGATTTTAACTTCATCGAGCTTTGGTATTACTTGTTTATCGAGAGATACTCTGTGGCTATGTTGAAGCCGATTGCTGAATGTAATATGTGCTGATTTTTCTGGATTTATTTCTATCAGCCATTGTTTAGTCCAGTCACTGAATTTATTTATATAGCTTTGCAATTTGTTAATAGCTACACTTGGATCTTTATCAGATGAGAGTATCATAGTATCATCTGCAAACATGGCTATATCTACCGTACTGTCTTTTGGTGTGTCCGCAGTATATAGAGTGTATAGTAAGGGACCCAGTACACTGCCTTGCGGTACGCCTGCCTCTATACCGTGAATATCCGACACATCTTCTCCATGTGTTACATAGAAGTGTCTATTGTGCAGATATGATGTGAGCAAAGGAAGGTATGCAGGCATGATCGTCCTGAGTTTGCACAATAGGCCATTGTGCCAAATTTTATCAAACGCCTTGCTTATATCCATAAATACAGCTTCATTATAATGTTTGTTTTCCATCCCTTTTTCTATTAAGTTGACAACACGGTGTATTTGTTGTTCGGTGGAATGACCCTGACGAAAACCAAACTGATGATTTGGTATCACTCCTTTTTGTTGAACAATTTCGCTGATTCTGTGGTGGATTAGTTTTTCTAATAATTTAGCAGCAGTGGGTAGTAATGATATTGGTCTATATCAGGGGTCTCCAAACTTTCCAGCCTTAGGGCCATACTGATTACTCCAGTAAGTTTCGAGGGCCAAAACCATATTATCATTGTTGCCGGTGGTAAAAAGTGAAATAGTCCACTGATAATTGGAATATATAAGAAGGCTATGGGCGCAACCACAAGTCAGTTCCTATGACACTGTTGTGAAATAAAATAGTGCGTACCTCCTTAAAACGTGTTTGTGCGTGTTTAAGTTTACTTTGTAATAGTATTTTGATTTGAATTATTGCTTTTGTGTGTGATTTAGTAGTATGGAAAAGAAGCGAAAAACTGATAGTGAATGTAGAAAATTCAAAGATCAGTGAAACATTCAGTATTTCGTAATTGAGTCCAGTAACAAGGCGCTATGTTTGATTTGCAATGAAAGCATAGCCGTTCTCAAAGAATATAACATCAAACGTCATTATGAAACAAAACATTTTCAAAATTACTCAAAATATACAAGAAGTTTGCGGACAGAAAAATTCGAAGCTATGAAGCGCGGATTGAAATCGCAGCAATGTTTATTTACAAAACTCAAAACTGAACAAGAGGCTGCAACTCGTGCCAGCTTTCGTGTGGCTCTTGAAATTGCAAAACGTGGAAAACCATTCACCGATGGAGAAATGTTCAAAGAATGCATAATTGCAGTAGCCGAAGAAATGTGCCCTGAAAAAAGTTTATTAAAAACTGTCAGTATGTCAGCAAACACTGTGGCTCGAAGGGTAGAAAACATCGCTGAAAATATATCCTCTCAACTGTTCGACAAAAATGGACATGTTGAGTGTTTTTTTTTGGCCTTGGATGAGTCAACGGATGTGTCAGATACTGCTCAGGTGTTAATTTATATTCGAGGAGTAGATAAAAGCTATGAAGTGCATGAAGAGCTTCTTGATATGTATAGTATTCATGGCACAACTACTGGTACAGATATTTTTAAAGGAGTTGAAATGGCCATTAATCAAAAGAACCTTCGATGGAAAAACTTGAAATGTATTACAACTGATGGAGGCAAAAACATGAGTGGGAAAGATAAAGGAGTGATCGCTCTTGTGTCAAAGGCTGTAGAAAATGACGGTGGTTCAAAACCATTAGTCTTACATTGTATCATTCTTCAACAGTCTTTGTGCGGAAAATGTTTGGATATGTCTGAAGTTCTGAAACCAGTCATATCAACTGTTAATTTTATCAGATCTTTTGGGCTGAATCACCGACAATTCCGACAATTTATTGAAGAGATTGGAGAAAATGACTTACCTTATCATACTGCCGCACGTTGGCTTAGTTGTTGGAAAGTCCTTCAGCGCTTTTTTGAACTTCGAGCAGTGATCGAGATTTTTTTGAATGAAAAGCATCGCCCTCTTACTGAATTACAAAACAACTCATGGCTGTGGAAGTTAGCATTCTATGTTGATTTGACAAAACATGTGAACCAACTGAATTTGAGATTGCAAGGAAAAAACCAGCATCTTCCTGATTTATACACTAATATCAAATCATTCCGGAAGAAATTGATACTGTTTCAATGACAACTACGAAGTAAATGTTTTTCACATTTTAAAACATGTGAAATATTCAGCCACACCACTAAGACTGAGTTTCCTATCGATTTTGCAATCGAAACTTTGAGTGCTTTGAAAATAAATTTTGATACTCGTTTCTCGGACTTTGATGCCATTGCGAATCAAATTAAGATTTTTCAGAATCCTTTTGATACTGACATTGAAACCCTAGCCCCGGAACTTCAAATAGAAATGATTGATCTACAATGCAGTAATATAATTAAGAACAAATATCAAAACTCATCTTTGTTGGAATTTTATAAGAGTCTTCCACTGACACAATTTGATAATTTGCATAGCTGTTTTCTGTTTTTGGTACTACTTATTTGTGTGAGAAGACCTTCTCCAAAATGAAGTACACAAAAAATGTTTGCAGATCTAAATTAACTGATGAGCATCTTAAATCTCTAGTCCACAACTACAAACTATTTTCAGTGGAAAATCTCAATTACATAAATCTCATTAGTATTTCATATGTCATTATGCTTGTTATAAGTTATGTTTTTATTTAATAAATGTATAAAATGTTGGTTGGATTCATTTCAATAATTTGTTAGTTATTATATACTGAAGTTAAATTTTCTGCATATTATACATGTCTTTACTCATTACAATTCTGTGTTTCTTTATCCAACTTATCACAAAAACAATAACAATAAGCCTACAACAATGTTATGAGTAGTTAGCCCATGACCATATCAATGTAGATGTCATATTAATAATTATTCAACATAAAATTAGAATACTTCAGTAAACTAAATTTAATTTGCTTTAAAAAATATGTTCTCTAAAAGTAGTTTTCAAGTATGCTAGCTCTCCACGGGCCGGACAAAATCTGTCCGCGGGCCGGATGTGGCCCTCGGGCCGTAGTTTGGAGACCCCAGGTCTATATGATGAAATATTTGTTCCATCCTTACCAGGTTTCTGTATCATTATGATTTTTGCTAGTTTCCACTGAGCAGGAAAATAAGCAAGCCTGGCTATAGCGTTATATATATATGTCAAGAGCATAATTCCTTTTCTCGGTAGCTCCTTTAACATTCTCGGAGTTATCTTATCAAATCCTGGGGCTTTTTTGGGATTCAATAACTTGATTTGTTTTGCTATTTCGCCAGGTGAGAATATTTTTATTTTTAATTCATTACTGGCTATTGTAGTTAGGGTTGAAGCCTGAATAACTCTGTTATTGGTAATATGGAAATTAGGTTTAAATATTTTCTCGAGATATTTTGCATATGTCTCGGCTTTTTCTTTATTACTTCTCAGCCAAGTACCATCATCGTTCCTTATCGGTTGATTAAGTATTATCGGCTGTTTTAGAATCTTAGTCGCTTTCCAGAGGCTGTACTCGTTTTGCTTAAAAGGTGATAAATTACACAAATATTTTTCTACAGATCTATTTTTAAATTCACATAGGAGTTTTTTTACTGTTTTCATCATCCTGTTGGCTTTATTTTTATCCACTGGGTGCCTAGATTTTTGCCAGATTTTACGTAATCTCCTTTTCTCTAAGATCGCTTTTTGTATATATTGTGGATATTCAGTTATAAATTTATGCTGCTTAAAGGTAGGGGTAGCAGCCCAAGCTGCAGTCTGCACTAGGTCTGAAAATGTTTTTATTGTATTTTCAATATTTGTTGGTGTTTTTAATGGGATGTTTAAATTTATTTGCTCTTCAATCACTTGTCTATAACATTCCCAGTTTGTATTTCTCGTATGTAAAAGCTTGTTTCCTTGGTTTATGATTATTTCTGCACTTAAAGTAACCATTACTGCTGAGTGATCTGATATTAGGTCATGGTATGGTGCTATTGATAGGTAGTTACTTGAAATTCCCTTTAAAATGAATATATCTAATAAATCATGGATCCTCTTCTGATCTGCTGGCCAGTAAGTGGGTTGGCCGGTTGTGAGGAATTCACAATGATACAGGCTTGCTGCTTGATATAACGCTGTTCCCCTTGGTGTTGTTACTCTTGATCCATAGTTTTGATGTTTTGCATTGTAATCACCTCCTACCACAAATTTTGGCCCCAACTTAGCAAGAAAATTTAGAAACATATCTCTATGAATTTTATGGCGAGGAGGGCAATACACAGCAGCTAAGACTAATGGATTACTATGATGTTCTATGGCTATCACAGTAGCTTGTATCTCTGCTGTTGACACGTTTTGTTCTACATGGTGTTTTATATTTTCTTTTATCAAAATTGCTGAACCTCCATGTGCTTTACCACTTGGATGGACGGAGTGATAACAGTTGTAATGTGGGATTTTTATGTATGATTTGTGTGTGCAGTGGGTTTCTGAAACAAGCAGTACATCAATTTTTTCCTTCTGTGGAAAACTCATATAGATAAAAAAAAAAAGGGAGATAGAATTAAAATTTAGAAAAATGCACTGGCTGCTAGGACCCAGATCAGAAGTTACTTTAAGTAATCGCGTACTTTTGTACAAAACCATGCTGAAACCCATATGGATGTACAGTGCGCAATTATGGGATTGTGCAAAAAAGACAAATACGAATAAAATCCATCGTTTGCAAAATAAAATCTTACGCCTAATATACCGAGCTCCATGGTATATGACGAATTATATAATCCACTTAGATCTAGGCTTACATCCAGTACAAGAAGAAATACGTAAAATTGCTAAAAGCACTCTTCAAAAATACAATGACTACACACACGCATACACAGACGGAGCAAAATCTACAGCAGGCGGTGACAATTTACCAGCAGTTTGCTCTTACCAAATTGATAATATACTACACTCAATCCGACTAAGCGATGGCTGCACTTCTCTGGATGCAGAGCTGTATGGAATTATGTACTATATTCGGTACATCAGATCAGCTGTACTTCCACATCGAAAAGCATTCGTTATAACAGACTCCCTCTCCTCTCTACCTCAATATGCCGTCAAGACAATAATAATACCATAATATTAGAAATCCAACACAATCTACACAAAACTACATAAAGAAGATGTGAAATCCGCTTTTAGTGGATCCCAAGTCATATTGGGATGCACGCTAGTGATAAAGTAGACCTTGAAGCTCGGTCTATAGTACTTTCACCACTACCAAAATACTCACCACCTCTACCAACATTAGCACGCGTACTGTTGAACAACAGTAAACAGGAATGGACTACCGACTGGACTTCACAAACAACCTTCTTCGGAAGTATAAAATCAACCATAGAACCTCGGTAGCCCCAGATGGCACAAGCAGAAAAGCATATGATACCCTAAATCGTCTACGTGTGGGTCATACAGCCGTATCACACAATTATCCCACACAGATTAAAACACAAAGTACAGGGCCCGATATACAAAATCCTCTCAAACAGCCCTCAATCAATAGGTAGAATTCTGACCTGTGCCAAAGAAAGCGGACTCCTTGCATACATATAAACTAGACAAATGTCTCCTTAATAACCCTGATAGTTACAAACGGCATATGGAGATTTACATAATATTAAAAAAAAAATCTTAATTTGCTGGATATAAAATGTGTGTACTTAATGGCCAGAATGATGAACTATCTATAAAAACGAGAAACGGTGAGCATTAAGCTAAGGAAAACAGTAAAGTATGACCTAAGAAATACGCTAAAGTATCAAATACAAATATCTAGAATTAAGTATCGAAACCAGACAGATAAATATATATTAGCTCAAACGTCTAACGTGGTTACAAGAAGAAATCACCGATGAAAGCGCAGAGAGTAGATTAAAAAAAATAATTAAAAAGGTGACTACAGAAAAATGGGAAAAATATCGGAAAAATACTGAAATAAAGAAATTTAGCGGAAAGATGACGTGGTCTTGACATAGTTCAATAATAATAATAAATAAAGTTAGAAAATAGGAAGATGAAATACGGGTGCCACAGGGTGCTACTACAGAATGAAGGGAAAACAATACGATGTAGAGTGTACATGAGAGTGTAAATGAAAATATACGTGAGAGAGCAATAAAGAAAAATGTGAATGCGAAAATGAAATATAAAGAAATAAGTAAATTATAAGGTAATTGTATATTTAATATAAATATTTTTATATTAGTAATGTGTAGTAGTAGTATATCAAACAAAATATAAAGAAAGCTTGACGGGATAAGTAATTTTTATGATCTTTTTGGATAAAGAAGTATGCTTGAGTGTGTGTATGATTGTGTATGTATGCGAGTGTGTATATGCGCTTTAATATGTTTGTACAATTGTAAATTACTCGAAAAAAAAAACTAGGAATGGTCGTCTGAAATTACCCGCACCCTGTAAATATAATGATGATGATGATGATGATATCGTATGTCTTCGGGTAGCTTAGATGTCCACGTCTAGGTTTCGTAGTTATATTATTGCCGCGTCTCATACTGCTCGAATATCCTTCCAACAGCCCTTAAGGGCTCTACTTGGGCATACGTTGAGGATGTGATCCATTGTCTGATCTCCTAATTGATAGCCGCAGGATGGATCGTCTTTAAAACCCCATTTCGCGAGCATATTACCACTGCGCCCATGACCTGTTCTGTAAACGCATCCAGCATTTCTGTTCTAGGTCAAAACCTGGTGGCCTGCAATTCGGTGTGTCTATCGTACCATATCAGTCTGGGTTCTTATGGTCCCATTCTTCTTTCCATGATGCAACTGCATGAAAACCATCTGCTATGAGTTTTGTGACTAATCTGTGAGGAGGCTTTCTCGATTTTAATCTTTCTGATCCGTTCAGGTCTTGATGTATCGGTAAATTATTGTCATTTTTGTATTTTGACCATTCTTTAACTGTTGCAATTTTCCTCCTAATATGAGCTGGCATAATGTACGCCAGTACAGGTAACCATTTCACCGGAGTAGATTTAGTTGCGCCAGAGATTATACGAAGAGCTGCATTTAGTTCTATGTCAATCTTCCTCGTGTGAGTGCTATTCAACCATACTGGTGCAGCATATTCGGCCGCTGAGTATATCAGCGCGAGGGTTGAAGATCTTAGAGCAGATGCTGAAGCATCCCATGTTGTTAGTTTATTAATTATATTCGTCCGTGTTCGATACTTCACTAACACAAAGACACACTACACCTATAAACACGAAGGCGATACTGGCAATGGTAAGCGCCCGTAATATCGCTTTCGGCTGGAGTTTAACGTGGTATAATCCACGATTACTGCAGGCTGTATGGTCGACTTTTTTTTTGTAAACAAAATGCGTGTTCGGGAATTCATTGAAAACCCGTTCTCACGATTTAATTTTAATGAACAGCTAGAAATTGTGGTAAGCCAAAATCAGAATTACCATCTTTAAAAGCTGAACAAAAGAAAGCACAACCAGACATTTTAAAGCATCTCAATATGAAAACATTTTGTGATTAACTGGTTGTGAAGATAGTGGAAAACGTTGGCCGTGTTTATTATTTGGCAGTGAAAAAAATAAATGTGTGTGGAATGATCTTACTCGGGGATATGATAAGTTGAATAATTTGATCAATGCGATTAAAAATCATGTTTCTGAGTCATATTTTTCCCCCACGAAACTGAAAAAATTTGGTAAGTCGTGCATAGATTTACAATTAAATGATCAAGTACAAATTGAAGTCATGGAGCATAATGTGATTGTACTACAAAATAGAAACATTTTAAAAAGATTAATTGATGCAGTATGCAATCTCGGTGTTCATGAGCTTGCCTTATGTGGCCACTCTGGAAAGGCTGATTCCGATAATCGTGGGAATTATGTAGACCTTCTACAATTACTTTCAAAATATGATATGATCCTGAAAACGCACATAGAGACTTCTATAACGTTCTGCGGTACTTCAAATCGTATTCAGAATGATTTAATTTCTTCGGTACATGCTGTTGTTCAAACTAAGATAAAAGAAGAAATAAAAAATGCGAAATCGTTGCTATATTACTGGACGAAACGTCGAAAATTTTAAATAATGTTTGTAGTTTTACGTTACACATGCAGTCACATTGCAAAAACTCAAGAGAGATTTAATAAATTTATTGATGTGGATCGATCTGTTGATGGTATACTTGAGTATGTCGAAAGTATTATCGAAGAATATGATTTAGCTCAAAATCATATCAGAGGTCGACACGGGGACAGGACCGATTAAGTGGTTTATCTTTAATATCCATTGAAAAAGCGTTGTTAAATCAGCTGCAAAATGAACCGATGGGTACGTTTTACAATCTCGTTATAACTGACTTTATTAAAGTAGATCGTCCAAAGGATTTTGTATTTAAATAAATATTAAATAGATGTATCATCACGTGTTTTTTGTAAATAAATTTTCGTTTTTGGTATATTATTACACTTTATATGGTTATCGCTTACCCTGTAGAAAAATTCACCGCACGCCACTGATATATATATATATACACCCACGTAAGGATATAATTAATTAATTTCGCTTCTGGTTTAGTCGTTACTTGGATATTTGAGTTTTAGTCATTCGCGTCCTATGGTCAACTCCTACAAATGTAATAGTAATAATTAAAGATTCACCTCGTCCCGTAACATCGCAACACCTTAGGAATACAACGAATCCGAAATTTCACTAACTCGGAAAACTTAAACATAAAGAAAATAAATCTAAAGGACTATCGATTATATTTTAACCGTTTTAATCACAATATTCACTATATACGGCACGTAAACATTTAATATATTAAACGTTTCAATTCTAGAAATATATTACGTGAAAACAAATGATCTCATATAAAAAAAAACAATATTATTATCTAGGAAACATATTTTCGCTTCCCCCGAGTCATTTTCTTGAATTATTTTATAAACTAAAACGGATAGTTGTCTGTTAAAAAAAAAAAAAAAACATTTTCCAGGGAAACAAAAAAAAATGCCTACTTCAAACGTCTACCGGCTGTTTAGAAAACGATTTATTTACATCTCTCCGACACTTTTTTTCTGTTTTACGTTTGTATAAGTTAATCCGAGCAGATTAAAGTCAAGAACTAGCATATTGTAATGCGTTGTATCAGTTATCGGATGAAGAACACCCCAACAACGTCGACCAACGGTAAATGTGAACTCCTTCGGGAAATTACAAACGATCACGAATCCGGAAAAGTCATCCGGCTGAAGTAATTAATATAAGCCGTTGTAAGAGTAAAATAAAAAGTTGCAGTCCGGAGTATATTTTATTTAACCGAATGGACAAACATCTGTTCAAAGAAAAAAAAAATTTTTAATTGTACATTTTGTTATGCGTCTTGCTTAACGTATGTATATACGCACTAAAGAAGTAAAAAGACGAACGATCTCTCGTGGATAGCTTTTGGATAGTTAAAAGGTGTTCGAGAATAATGATACATCTAACGGATTAAAAAAAGAAAGTGTAATAACAGCGCGTCTTTCTAATGCTTACATATGGAGCGAAAACATGGAGCCTGACGCGAAATATATGGTTAAGAAACTTGCCGTAACTCAAAGAGCCCACAAAAAGAGTAATGTTCGGAATTAAGATGTCAGACAATACATGGATAAGACAGCAGACTAAACTGTCGAATACCGTAGAACGTGTAGCACAGCTGAAATGAAACTTGGCAGGCCATGTGGCAAAAAGAAATGACGACAGGCAGACGATACGAATAATGGAATAGGATGCCGAAGTCACGGTCAGCCAAGTACAAGATGGCAGTATAGAAAGATTAGCTGGTGTAAAGTGGATGGAAGAGGTCGCGATGATCGCCTTAGATGAAAGAAAGGAGAGAATGCTTACATTCAGCAGGGAATCGATATAAGCCTATCGTGATATATTTATATAAGCATAATATACGAATATCGTGTAATGCTAGAGCGTGTGTATTGATGCTTATACATAAATGATAAGAATATGTGTGGACTGTTTTCTCCAGCCCATTTGCTCGTATTACATGACCAAAGAAGCCTCGTCATTCAATGGATGGTACTAATTGCTCAGCGGGTTCGATTTTCAGTTCTTTTAAAACAGAATCATTTGTTCTGTGGGTCATGGGCCATCCATGGGGTCCTTAAAATTTTTCGGTATCCCTTCTTTTCGAAAGCTTCAAGCTTCTTCCTCATCAATTTATTAATCGTCCAGGTTTCCATATACAATTTATATATATATATATATATATATATATATATATATATATATATATATATATATATATACACTGAGCGTTGTTAAAAACTAATTTTAGAAAAATATTAAAATAGTTAGGCAGTAATTTTTTTTATACTAACGACGTTAGTAAATTGAAAATTATATTTAGTCTAATCAAAATTTATACACATCGTTATATAATTTTGGGTTGCCTGAAAAACTCATTAACTAGTAAAGCAAATTAACTAGGTCAGTTTGAAGTCGTGAAAAAGTAATTGTACTTTCTGAGACCCCAAATACGAAGTTAAATTGTTCCGGTTACATTGTGTGTGTCTACAGAAAATGATTGTCGAAGCCGCTTTATTCATTACATATAATTTCGGAGAATTCCACGCTATCATTTATGTTAATAGTAAAACATCAGCGCAATTTTCGACTATAATTCTAATAATCGTAATAGAGTTTGCGATGTTATTATCATATTATAATATACAAGCCACCGCTACGTTTGCGTGCGTTTCGCGAAGATATTTTATCTTTAATCCGCGATAAATATAAAGTAATTTTTATCGGTAACTAGAATGCAAATTAAAGACTACAACACTGGACACGCATATATATTAAAACTTGACCTATCGATGACTTGTAAATAATTAATTTATTATAAATATTTAGAAACTACTTACGGCTAAATAACCGGTACATAGAGCATATTGTTTTATTAGTTGTAACTAGTGCTGGGAGTACTCGAGTACTCTAATCGAGTAGAGTAACGTTACCAGCATGATAATAAAGCCTGATGGCTCTCCGACGTCATACCTAGTATTGTTGAACGGAGTATTTGTTATATATTATCTGTCGTGATGTTTTAGAATTTTTTTAAATGTTAAATTGTGATTCTAAATTTGTTTATTTATAGTTTTTTCGTTATACTTAATTAAATATATATATATATATATATATATATATATATATATATATATATATATATATATTATAATTTTTGTGTACATTTGACCGTTTTTACTTTTATTTATTGTTTATTCCGTTTGAAAATAACTTTTATTCTATTTACAACATTAAACACGTATTTTTTAGTTTAAATTTCTTTCTATTTGTTTAATAACATAGCTATAGACTTTTCGTTGTTCATATTGTATTAACTTTGTTCTTGTTTATATATACTGTAAGCATGTTGTTTTCTTCAAAAGGGAATTTTGTGTTACACTTACTTGGTTTAGTACAAAAAAAAATTGCTTAAAATGCCATATAAATGTTGTGTTCCCAAAAGGTAACCGTTTTTTCGTTTCCAGACAATGGAAATTTTAAAAAAACAGTGGCATATATTCCAAGACAAAATTTCTTCCTTCTAAATGTAGCAAAGTCTGTGAATTGCACGTTAGAAGTGAAGATATTGTTCGAGTTAAAGTTGTAGAGACAAAATAGGTCATATTAAAAATATACCTTTAAAGCATATTCGTTTAAAATGCTATACCGTGTATTTCTACAAATTGTCCGAAATATTTATCTCAACCTTGTCAGTTAAACAAGAATAGTAGGAATATAAAACTGCAGTAAAATGAAAACGAACAGTTGTTATTAGAACTTTAGCCGAAAGGAAATCTACTTTTGATGAATATTATTAAAAATCAAAATGTTTCAAAGATTTTCATCGACTAACTTCTAATAATACACTTATATTCTCTTCAATTATGTCCATAATAAATCCTCGGTGCTTATAAGTATTTATCCGAGTTCTTTAATTTTGCGTCATTTTTCGAAAAATTAAAACCATTTGCAGTAAATTTTTATCTGATCCTACTTTTGAAGATAGACACTTATTTCTTATACACGCCCGTAATGTTTCCTATATAACCGTGGAAAAAGTGTAATGTTGTTTATGGATGAAATTCATATACAACCTTATTTAGAATATATAAGTGAGAAAATATTGTAGAATTTTCAAACAAAAATAAACGCCTTCGACAGTGCTATCTATGCGCAGATTATCGCAGAAAGTAAACAAAACCAATACGGAAATATCGAATAAATGCGAAGTCACTAAAATTAATACTACTAAGCGGAATTAACGAATCAAAAGAAATATTTCGCACATACAATCAGAGAAGAGAGAATCGTTTTACGATTGCGATAGGCGAAATAAATCCTGGGAAAAAGACCAGTTACAAGAAAACGGATGGAGTATATATACACGGGATTAATAGAAGAAAGTCAGTACCGGAAATAATACGAATTGCAGCGCAGAGACAACTATGATAAATTAACGCATCGCACCAACCTTCTAAATAGGAGCCGTTAAGGATTTTAATTCTATAACCGGGATTGATACTTCGATAATTCTTTTTTATTATAAATAAACTGGAGGAACGAAGTCAAATATTCGGGCGTTATCTTAGACAAAAAAATGAATTTTAAAAGGCATATAAATCAAACATAAAAAAGCCGGACCAAACAAGTTTTCCTTATTCACTCGTATTCGATAAAAAATATAATAAACTAATCTCACGTATATTATAGTTCAAAACAACTGTTCTCGAATTATATATAAAATACACCTACATATACTAGAGTCCGAAAAATGATAGATATATTACATTCATCTCATATACAAAATACTACTACACACACACACACATATATATATTAATATGTATTCAAAAAATGTCTACAGCAGATATATCAGTAATCCACTTATCGCTGTCAGAGCAATAGTAAACTATGAATAATTAGCATTAAGATATAAAAAATACAAACATAGAAGACTGATGAACCATAGTCCGCTCTATTAAGGTATCTACTATACTTTATATGAACTACATTAGAAACACTCTCTACCCGCAATTTTATTTGCAACAAATATATGTATATATACATGTATACATGTATATATATATATATATATATTGATATTGATATATCGGAGAGTAGGGATTTTATGAATTAATAAAATAAAATAAAAACAAAGTTAATCACTAAAACAGAACAAAAATTTAAGTGATTAACTCTGTTTTTATTTTTATATATTATATATATAAATGTTATATATGATATACATATATGTTATATATTATATATATATAACATATATGTTATATTATATATATATATAATGTTATATTATATATATATATATATATGATAGTATATGTATAAGCGTATATAAAACAGATTCTATATTTTTGTTAGCAGGTTTTTCGTTTTGACACTTTTGTGTGAACATTGCGAAGTAAATTACGTAATCATACAGATTTTAGAACGTCATCAATAGATTGAATATATTTTATTACAACGTAATCGGTGTTTTACAAAATTGATAATTTACTCTCGTAAAAATATAACTAACAATCATCATATTCGAAATGCGACTAATTTCCAATCGATTCTAGTGAAACCTACTAATATCGATATACATCCAGACTTTCTAGTCGGTTTAGCGAGAGCTACTAATATAAGATAATTTAGAATTATTTGAAATTTTGTGAAATGAATCGTATAATCGTACAAATTTTAAAATACCATTAATAAATTAAACGTTTTTTAATACAATATGAATATATGTAATCGGTATTTTAGAAAAATCAATAATTTATCCTAGAAAAAATATAGCTAAGAATCGCGCTTTTCAAAATTCGACAAAAACCTACTAATATCGATATATATCCGACTACTTCTAAAGTAAACTTTGATAAGTAAAAAAAGAACAAAAAAAAAAAAAATAGAATATTTCGGTCGAATGGTAATTACTCTATTTCAATCGAGAACCAAAAAATAAAATATTAGTCGAAATGCACCTAAATTCAGTCGGAATTACGTCATCCGATTTAAAAGTAGTCGGTTTTTTTATTCTAAAGTATATAACACACTTCTTAGCATACGATATATAAATTAAATTAAACATTAATTTACTTTTATAAGATTCGTGAATACATATAAACACCGTATATAAATGAAGAAGAATATTTAACCAATTACTTAAATTTAAAAAAATATATAGTTATTTTGGAAAAACCGAATTAGTCTTTTATTTAAAAAAAAAAAAAAAACAGATTAATCGTCAGTCATAAGTCGGTTATGCGCAAATATACGTAAAATTTACGTATTTTATATATATATATATATATATATATATATATATATACTAGAATTTACCCACAGCTTCGGCTTGTGTAATTATTTTTTTCAAATACAATATCGCTATCTTTCTTTTAATAATATACGTATATATGTATATATGTCCGTCCTTTATTTCGGTCACGCCCCTAACGCAACAAAACGTGGTTTGTAAGGCGGGGTAGTGAAGATACATTCGAACTGAAAAACGTGTTAAATTTTTAACGATTTGGCAGAGATATCGTTATTTACTACTTTTTAAAATTGTAAATTATCGTAATTTCTGCCAATATAGGCTATAGCGAATTTTATCATTATTGTTTTAATAGTTTTCGAGTTAAATCGGAACAGACAGACAGGCAAAAATTTAAAAAAAAAAAAAAATCTGCTTATGATAAAAATAACCCAATGCAATGATTATAAGTAAAATATTCGCAAATCACAGAAAGACTCTGCAGGTTTTATATCTTAGTATAGAGATATAGATTAGTGTATGAAAATTTGGGATTAACTCTACTCTATGGATAATAAAATAATGGTCACGTATCTGATTTCGGATACGGCGACTATCCGACGCATTGAAAAAACTGCTTGTTAATTTCCCCCCACACACCGATGTTCCGACTTAGGCATAGTTGACTGTAATTTTGTTATCCGTTTGGATACAGTCCGTTTAACGTGTCGGTGGTTTCCTATTGGTTCTCTAACCTTCTACTATGCATTGAATAATTTATTTCTCTATGCTGTTTCGTCTTAGAATATGACCGAAAAATTTAACATATTAGCACTGTATTTACTAATCTCTGATGCGGGTTAACAAACGCGCAAAAAAAAAACCTACTTTCGTTTTCAAAAATGTAAATTAAACAAAAATGGAAATTTCTTAAGTACTTTCACGATGTACTATTTTATAAGGCTTAATTCTTGGAAAGTCGTTATTTAGCAAGTTTATTAATTCGATGTTACATAGTCGGATCCTATTTAAATTTATTATCATTGTTTAAACATTATTTACGATAGCATAGACTATATGATGATAATAATAATAATATTTATTCTTAAATTTAATTTTAAAAAGAACCACGATCGTTATTTTATCCATTAAAGTTAGTTCGTAAATAATAATGCAGATGGTGCTGGTATTAACCGGGGTGGTCGTAAAATCTCTTTACGAGGAGTATCACCTGAAAATTCCGTATTAAATACGATACCGAGAAACGTGAAATTTAATATCCCCGTCGCACAGAAAATCCTTTATAGGCGTTTTATGTGTGTGTGTGTTTCCTGGAATTTGTATTACGCGCGTAAGTATTGCGTAATATTACCACCGAGCACGAATAAGTATGAATCAACATAACTCGACTAACGTTTTAAAGTTTAAGCTGACGTTTATTTAAATTTATGAAATGTTCGATTTTCACGTTAATGGTCTCGAGTGTAATTGTTCCAAATTATTATTGTAGAAAATTCAAGAAATTCAATTACTATCACTTCCATTTTTACAATTATCATTACTCTTGTCACGATTACGAACACCCTATTGTTATCGTTAGATTATTAAAATTTTAAATTATTATCATAATTTTATTCATCATCGTCAGAGCGTCATGTCCGTTATCAAACGTTGGCTAATACTTCAGCAGGTTTCACGCTGTTTCCGGTGTTCATTTTTTCTACTTTCTGAATTCTGTTCTATCGAATTCTTGTACACCGTAAGAAAAGTATTTCTATTGCGGTAAAAGATTATTGCCTCCTGACAGGTGGGAAATGTTAAGCTCCCCTTTCCGGTCAACACAACATACCGTCGCAGACAAACGCACTTGACAACGTTTCGGCGATAACAATCTAAATTATTCTACTACTGACAATTATACTGCAACTCTAAAATACACGCAGATTAGTGTAATAACGCAATTAATGACACGCACCATTACTATGTCCACTGTCTATAGATAATACGATAGCTAGTACTAATGATATCGCAAACGATAAATGAAATAAGCACCCTGAGCAGGTAGTTAAAAATAAAAGAAAAAGATGAAAACAACGTACTAGGAGGAACTTCCCCCCGATAATTCTGTAAACAACTAGATTAAAACTACTAATAGATTTGCACCTCTAGCCATTACTGATAGTACAGAAGAGTATCGAGATACAGAAATGATAATAACAATCAAACTGAATGTAAGCCGCCTGCAATAACACGATACGACTAATTATTTTCACATGGTTATTATTAAATGATATTAAACAAATCGTATCAATAAATTGTAAATTTTTATCAGAAAACAAAATTCTTTGTAAACTTGGAAACTGTAAGAGAATACTGCTGAAATATATAAAACTCAGGTGTTACTTCAAATGAAAATAAAAGTGTAAGTACCGCGAAAAAAGAGTATAATCCCTCAGCGCCTCAGATGTCAGGCATATATGACGAAAATTATCGTTATAAAACGTATGCGTGTGTTAAGTATAATTCTATCCAATGCAGGAAAAAACGTAAAGAATTACCTGTTTGCGCTAACTTCTACGGTAATCATACTTCCAACTACAAAGTTTACGAAGTAAACAGAAAACTCCAACACACGCGTTATAATACATCACTAAAAATGTCCGACGATAATACTAGAACAAAATAGCCAAACATTGACTGACTATTGGCCTAAATTAATCCGTCAGGATCGAAATGGTAGATTTCGATCATTTTCGACAAACCCGAACGTGTTCAGAAGCATTACAACGAAAGAACACAAGTATAACGCATCTAATATCGATACGAACAAAACATAGATTTCAGATATACTACAAACATTTATGATAGAAATAAAAAAACAACTTAAAGATATAACGAACCAACAATTTTAATTATTTAACGGCGTAATCCAAAATGTCAACTGTAACTAACAATAATCGACAATGTTAACAGAATTTTAAACCATATAAACGAAATAGAAATGTATAGTACGCAAAATAATATCGATGTCTTGTTAATTTCAAAGACGCATTTAATTAATAATAAATATTTGCACTTTAAGGGGCACGATTTTTATTTCACAAATTATCCAGATGGAACTGCATATGGTGGCACGCGAATTATTTATAATTTAAAAAGAAAATATAAAGCACTACGAAATATAAACATATGAATGTAACCATTTACAAGCTACTACTGTACTCATAAATGGAGATCCAAAGAGTAATATTACTGTTCCAGTCATCTACTGTCCTCCGAGACATGTTATTATCAAAAACCAATTTAACAAATATTTAAAGACATTAAGTAATGTATATATATATATATATATATATATATATATATATATATATATATATATATATATATATATGTATATGTATAGTTAGTGGCGATTTTAATGTCAAAAATACATATCGTGGATTGTGAATGAAATAAATAACAAAAATCTGGATATTGATGAAAACTTTTGTACTATACATTCATCAGGAACTTCCGATTTACTGGCCTACTGATCCACTGAAAACTCCAGACTTATCGAATTTCTTCATAATAAAAAGGTTATCAACCAACTTCATTGATGTTTACTATGATTATACTCTTTCATCTGGATCATACCCCAGTGATACTCTTTGTTAGTGGTTGTAACTATTGCCGTTATAATTATTATAATTTTATTACAATTACTACGACGATAAGCAATATGATTATTAAAGCCAGTTCTCTTCAAATTTCGTTTACCGTCCAAATAAGAAATAGTAGTATACCATTTAGTCTCGGCGGATATCGTTAATTTTATAACTATTTGGTAACTGGCGTTTGAGGAATTTCGTTTTCTTTATTAAAACGTGTCTCCTTCCTCTCTTTCACTTCGTTTGATGCTCTCTGCATTCAATGTCCAGGTCTCTGATGCGCCACCGACATTACCTAGTATTGATTTACTCTGATTTTGGTTTCCATTTTTAACATGCGATCTGTTAATACTGACTGTAAATTGATAAACGATTGTTTCGCCATTGCAGATATACATTATAAATTATTGTATCATCTGAAATAACAAACAAATTAAATAATAACTACTATATGGAAGTCAGGTAAAATTATAGAGTAGGTGTACGAAATTATAGAGGTTTTCAGCGGAATGTCGAAAATGTAAGATATTTAATTAGCGAAGAAGAAAAAGTAAAATAGGCAATTAACGACGATAGGAACAAGAAAAACTAACACCCGACCTCCTAAATAAATATAAAAAAAACACAACAGAGTAACACCACCCACCGAACACCGACCGCCGACAGGCAACTAATTCCGTTTAATCGTTGAAGTACTTTTAATCTGGAAGATGTCTCAAGAATTTTCCACTGAAGCATACTTCCAGACGACGTTTCGAAGAGGTAATCTTTCCCCTATTCCTCTTTATTCGAGTTATCCTCTTTCCTTCATTTGGATTCTTTTTTTACTGACTGTATTTTTCTCCGTAATTTGTTCTATAGTATTTTTATGCATAAATATTGGTTTTGGTATCATCGTTATGCCTAATTTTAAAAAAATATAAAATTGTCGCATGTTACATGTACATATATACACGCGCGTATATATATATATATATGTAAAGGGAGAGAGAGAATGACCCAGAGAAGAAGGACGATTTTGTTGTTTTTTTAATAACTTAAAAAATACTCGACCAAAAGTTTTGAATGAAATTTTATTTAAAAATAGGAAAACCAGAGATTAGCTTACAATCATTAGTAGAACACAATATCTTTCAGATGACCGCCATTTGCAACAGTACATTCATTCAGTCTTTTTACAAAATTTTCGAACATTTTAGGGGATAGATCTGAGTTTTCTGGTCTTCCAGATCTCGTAGACGTGTTTCGTAAACGCGGATCTTAAGGTGTTGATAAAAAAAAAAAAAAAAAAACGAGTAACTTTAAATTCTTTTCGAAACTCTCCTTGTACTGTCGTGATCGATTCGCGCCAAAAATAACGTTCCACGCAAAACGCGTGCTCTTTCTCGTTATAGGATGCCGTGACAATTGAACTCGGACAAAAACGATTCTCCCGTTTGTAAACTAAACGTGGAACAGCGGATTTGCGTCGTAGCAGTGTTATCGACTGCGAAGAAACGAAACCGTCCGTCTTCTCGGGGTCACCCTATATGTGTATAGATTAGATAACTTTTCGGCTGTTAGGTTATTATCGAGTGGATATTTAAAAAATAAAAATATGAAATAAAAAATTATTAATTTAAGATTACAATTCACAAAAATCAGCAAAATGAAAAACAGTATTAATAAAACAATCCTACATTGAGACACATTTTTCAAATCATATCGTAATTTATCGTAATATCATCTTTGTCATTATTTTATAGTTACTATTATTTATTATTATCGTTATCGTTATCGTCGTTCGAAAAATTGGTATAAAAATTTATTTCCCGCAAATTGGCATGCTATATTTCGAATAGCTTTCAGGCATTTTTGCAAAACGTAATACACATGCATACACAACACGCATATATATATATATATATATATCGCACTTAAATAAATCAAAAAACACACACAAATATATATATATATATACATATATGTATGTGTATTTATTTATTTAAGTGCGTACAAAACATTGGATTACATATTTACCGTTGATAGGTGCGTGGGCTGTAAATTGTAGTTTTTCGTAAATGAAAAGAACGAAATTTTGGGGAAAACAGTCTTTTCCTATTCTCTCGGGAACGCACACGCGCACACACACACACACACATATATATGTATATATAAACACACTACACCGAATGTATTTGAGCCGATGGACTTTTTCCCAGTAAGGTCGGCGTGATTGGTCATTATCGTCACAAATTTTGTTACATTATTATGAGTTACCTTTTCACGCTCGATCAAATACTAAGCCGACTGAAAATATTCTGTCGATCTATATATTAATTTATCTTCATCTCATTTTCCCTCTGAGTAGATTTTTTCTCCATTCCTTTCTCACACTCTGATTTCAAAAGCATTTTTTTTTTTTTTTTTTTATGGGGATGCCTTTACAGCTTACCCAACGTGGAGCCGTAATAATCACTAACTCATATTCTTATGAACTCGGAAAACTTCTCGAGAAAAGTCGCTATGTCCGGGAACAAACCTAGATTCTCAACATGCAGAAGGGACATTACGTTATAAGGAGGACCACCACGAGATGCGTACAGTAATTTGAGATACAGTTCAGAACGTAATGCTGTTAATGAAGGACATTCGAAGAACACGTGATCAGGGTTGCAGACTACACGACCAGCATGTAGAGGACAATACGGATTATCTCTAAGCTGCATAACGAACAGGCGGTCAGGCAACAAGCAATGCCCAAACCGCAATCTGCTGATAAGCACAATTCCTCTCCGCTTGATGTTTTTGAAAACGTAGAACCATGGGAACCTACGGAGAGACGGCTGCAGCTGATAATACGCAGTAAGAGGCGACCGCTGTATGCACTCCATATATGTCTGTTCCCAGAGCTTTTTATGAACAGACTGTGTAAAATGAATGACGTCACGAGAAGAAACTGAAGAGAATAAAACACCACTAGAAGAACCCCTTTTAGCTATTGCATCTACCATTTCATTGTCGGGGACTCCTCGATGTCCCGGTACCCACAAGAATGACACAAATATACTGAGGTTTTCCAGCTGATTAAGTTTCAACATGATGGCTGAAATCAATGAATCTGACATCTATACGTACGTATTATAAATCAAGCGAAGGATTAAATAAAAACGACAAATAATGTATAGCGAAATTACAAAAGTATCCACTTAATAAACGACAAAAATCTATTCGCTGTAAAAATACGCGAAAAAACTTAAGAACATTCTCGGGAATATGAGACAAAAAAAAAGAATAGATCCCTTTAGAAGCTTAAATATATATAAATTATCAACCGAAAGACGGGTGTCATCCGTGAAAGATATCGCGCGATAATCGGTCGCAAGAAATGATTAAGCGGACTGAAGGATTATATCAATTGCTTGACAAGATCACGGAGAAGAGAAGAAGGAACGTATATTTTCGAAGGATAATAGGCCATCATGAAATACACCGCGCGACATAAGCGCCTACCCAAGTGAGAAGACAATGCAAAATATTATAGCTGGAAAATACTGGTCCCGTGCAAACCAGTCCTTCCATATTCGGCCGAGTAAAACCTAGGGCAATATAAAGAAGAATTTAGCAATTTGGCCTTTAAAAATTGGTGACCTCTGTTCATCGAGGCTGGAAACACCTGTCAACAGAATATATATTGGTCACACGCTGAATACGCACTCGTATGTGTCCAACCACCGCGCTAATATGTGAAGCATGCCGTACACGTACACCACTAATCTGCCAGAAATATACTCAATATCGTTGCAATCAGTTGAAAACAAATAAAACCTTCTCACCAACTTTATAATAAATGCTAAACTTTGTTTTTGATAATTCGAGTAATAGTCTTATAGGCAAAATCGTGAAAAAAACCCTTTATACATTTACAAGTAAAGTAATAGGAATATCTTATAATTATACTAACAGGTTAAAAAACCTGATGTTTAGGTTGCTTTATTAATGTACACCCACCCGGTGTGTAAGTAAAAGTTTATATCGTATTTATTAATCTGTCCAGGAATATGCGTGCGTTTATTCGGAGTAGGATTACATAAGTGGCAACTGTAAGCCTTGATGCATGTAATTTTTTTCTGTATTATTTTTTTTACAATTGGCTGTTTTATATGGATTCCATTACAATAAATAAATTAGAGTTTCTATAATTCTAAAATTTTCCGTAAATGTGTATATATATATATATATATATATAATATATTATATATAATTATTATTAAATAATAAGTAATGAAAAATCCGATATTAAACTGTGTTCCGTCGCAGCAAGTTATTTCTTATACTAAGACGGATGGATAAAAATCGTTGTAAATATAATCTGTTGAAAATTATTGTTCTACGTAATAAAAAAGTAAAAAAATATTTAAGCCTATTTACCAAACATATAATATGCCTGTTTCGCGTTAACATAAAATCTATTACAATTATTTTAACAACAAAAATAAAATTTAGAAAAAAAAAAATTTAACATAAATCTCCCTTATACTTCAACGTTATTTTAGTACCACTCAACGTGTTAATTTAGTAATAATATAAAAAAATAGCAATAAATAAAAATAAAATTCATTATTGATTACTTGTTATTATTATGTGTAAACACACGTGTATACGTCTCGACCACTCGATACGTACAAACTATACCAATGTACCGTATCGAATTTTGTTCTACTTTCCGTCAGCCGCGTTACACCCATCATTGTTCAGATGTAAATAAGAAACAAAAAAAAAGCAAAATATTGGCCGATCCTCCTTCTACTAATCCTTGTATAGTACTTGTATAATCTTTTTATACAAACCCTGTATACCATTTGTATAGTTACGTTTGTTTTCAATTCATCACGATCGTACGATATTTTTCAAAAAGCCATCTTTTTTTGAACACAATGCAATTTTAATCATTTACATGAAATAAGCAGAATTACTCAGCCGGTTATCAAGGATGCGAAACATACAGATCCATTGAGTGTGTTATGAAATCTCTCAACATGACTACTGTATAAAACGTTTAACGCGAAAATAAAGTATAAAAAAAAAAAATTAGAACGAATGTCTTGTTGCACAACCTGAATCGCACGCGTCTGCTCAATATAGTGAGCAATCTAAACAACAAAAACCAAAATCAAATATATCGTTTTCAAAAACATTAAGCGGAGATGAATTGTGCTTATCAGCAGATTGCGGTTTGGGCATTGCTTGTTGCCGGACCGCCTGTTCATTATGCAGCTTAGAGAAAATCCGTATTGTCCTCTTCATGCTGGTCGTGTAGTCTGCAACCCTGATCACGTGTTCTTCGAATGTCCTTCGAATGTCCTTCATTAACAGCATTACGTTCTGAACTGTATCTCAAATTACTGTACGCATCTCGTGATGGTCCTCCTTATAACGTAATGTCCCTTCTGCATATTGAGAATCTAGGTTTGTTCTCGGACATAGCGACTTTTCTCGAGAAGTTGTCCGAGTTCATAAAAATATGAGTTAGTGATTATTACGGTACCACGTTGGGTAAGAAGGCATCCCCATCATAAAAAAAAAAAAAAAAAAAAAAAAACGGATTCTGCCCCTAGAATTATAACATGGAATACTCATGGCCTTTAGGATCGACCTAAGGGACTCGAGATTTTTTTAAATCAAAACAAAATCGATATCGCGCTGATTTAAGAAACACATTTTACTAGTCACCAATATTTTGTCTGTATATTCCCTACCAAGCGTAATTTAAAATTTTAATAATATACGCAGTTTTTAAATTATTTCGCACATTATTAGAAGCGATTTTAATGCCAAAAATGAAGCACGGGATTCGCGTCCAACATATAAAGGAACTCCTGCACGCATTAAAAGAAAAGAACTGCTCAAAGCTTTACAAACAGATTGCAGTATAATATTTCTGGAAAACCATCATACTGGTCCGTATGGAATCTTTATTGGGCACAGGCAAGGGTATCGCGTGGGAGTGTACTAGGATATCTTCTATATTTGCAAAAGATTTACTAGTTAATGTAACAATAATAACTGTAACGACTGAACCCGAACTCGTAAACGGGCGATAAATTGGAATATAAAGCTTAATGAAACGATAATCCGCCCAATTCGTGTTCACGTTACGACATATTGATCAAGTGTATCGTATGTATACCCGGATAACCAGCTTATTCCACATGCAGGAACTGCTAAATACCTTAGTTTGCATTTGACAAACGACTGACATGGTAGGTGCGTTGTTAGTACAAAGATTAAGCAAATAAAGATGAAGACGAAAGAGTTACATCGGCTCATTAACCATAAGCGGCTATTATATCAATAAATCACTAAGCCGATATGGACGTATTTCCAATTATGGTCATGCGCCAGCAACAGAAAAAACATGATCTTGCGGGTAATAGTTGATGCATATGCTCGCAAATATATACAGAGATCTCGACGTACCTTTGATTGAGCAAGTTATTAAGGACTTCGCATTAATTCATGAATAACGTCTGCAATAGAATGTGAATGATGAGATTGTTAAGCAGGTGGATACCAACGATGATATCAGACGATTATAAAGCGTCGATGTCCGCACCATCTCGTCGTGTAATTTTATCGAATATTAAATTTTGAAACTGCCACCATTGAATTACAGAATCAAATTCGCATTTAGTACATAAGATGTACTAAATGAATATTTCGTAAATTAATTTGTCCTCGTGCGTTTTATAAACTGCACAATATGTAATAAGTTTTATATAGGTGAAACGGGGCGACCGATAAATAAATAATAGACCGAGAGAACGCTTTAATTCACATAAAAATGAAAATGATGACAGATCACTTTATGGAAAACACTGTAGAGAAGAAAAACATAATATAGAAAATAAAAAATTTTTTAAATTTTAAAAAAGAAAATTACTAGAAAAACTACAAATTATGAAACATAGAAGTAGTAATAATTTATTAAATAATATGATCAATTTCGATGAAGAATTAATTTTAAAATCAGTTTTATAAGTAAATGTTATTGTAAAAATGAGTAAATTAAATTACATCTGGCTAATTAATGCTAATCAATATATATAAGTTTTCGTTATATTAATATTACTGTTAGTTTTGTATGTAACGTTTTTTATATATGATGATTGTCGAAAAACATTGCGTTAATAGACACGTTTTTATAGTGATTAACTTTGTTTTTATTTTGTTTTATTAATTCGTAAAATCACAACTCTCCGATACACGAACATTATTCATTATTATTATTACTACTATCCTATTATTATCTGTTGTTCTTCTCGGTAATTAGTGTTTCTAGACGTGATGCGGATACGTTTTCGTACACGATGATACGAACAAAATTTCAACCTGCCTACATAATAATCGATTAATTTTCATTGTAATCAAATACATCGTACGTACAAATCAGAAATATAATCTAATGGAGCAAAAAAAAGAATTATTGTATAAGAAAATGATAGATCTAGTTCACTAATTCTTATCTTATTGATACTTTAATCGTATCTATCGATACTTCTGCTTTCCCTTCACTTCACCATTCGCTTAATCGTTTTAAAAGTACTCTACATACACATCGATTTTCCCTAATCTAAAACGTTAATTTTCACTGCTGATGGCCTGAACATCCTAAATATATATCCTTCAGTTTTATCATCTTTGAACTTACACTTCTCAAACTGATAAGTAATTTTACCGGATTCTTCGAACTTTTTTCTGGCATTGAAAAAAGTATTGCCCCAGTTAAAATTACCGTTAGGTACCCGATCGACTGTGTTATTGCTAAAATAATTTATATACTTTTCTATTCGAACGATTTAAATATTCGGCCACTTCCTAGTTTATCCTTAGTGAATATCGAATTTATGTAATTTTTTCCCCGATTTTTTATATTTCAAAACATGAAATTATTTTTAGTCTTTTACGCCATGTTTAATTTTCGATGTTACTTTATATATATATATATATATATATATATATACATATATATATATATATATATATATATATATATGTATATATATTATATATATATAGATAGATAGATAGATATATAGATAGATAGATAGATAGATAGATATAGATATATACCATGAATAACAACTACAATAAATGTCAATGTTACAAAAATATTTAGTAAAGCATATAAATTTAAACACCAATAACTAAAATCCTAGTAGCGGTAAACAATGAAAAAAAAAATACAATGTTAGAGATAAAAAAACTTTAGACCAAGTAGACCGATTCAAATGTTTACGAAACGTAATAATGAATACAGGAAGAAGCGATACAGCAGTGAAAACAAGAAGTACAATAAATAAACAAGCGTTCGTAAAAAGAAGCGATTTATTCGATAACGGAATTAAAATAGAATTTAACAAAAAATTATTCAAATCGTTCGTATGGAGTATATTATTATATGGATCGGAAATGTGGATATTAATAGAAAATCTTAAAAAAAAAAGCATCTAAAGACCTTCGAAATGTAGGGGAAGCTGACATGGATGCAGAAGAATATGAATTCGGTGGTTCCGGAAATGGTAAATAAGAAAAAGTATATTAGCTGAAACAATACAACAAAGACGAGAAAGGCTTCTAGGACACATAATACGGCATAACACCTTTATGACAGTCATATTGGAGGGAAGAAGAAAGAGGTGAAGACTTCTAGGACAACATAGATGGATCAAATAAAAAGAAGGATGCAGATGACGTATAAACATATTTAGAACATAGCAGGTAAAAGGAATGAATGTAAGAACATGATTGGCTTGTTACAAGACAAGAACAACGATCTTAATAAAAAATTATTATTATTATTATTATTATTATTAAATTTATTGTAATTGTAAAACAGATGAAATATATTTGATTTGATTTGATATATATATGTGATTGCTAATATCATATTAAAATCAAAACGAATAACTGCACTTTTCGTGCCCCGTTTCCGACAAATAATAATATTTCTTATGAAAGTCCAAAAATGTTATGTACACTTTTCATTTAAAATTACGAAAACACCAATTTATATACAAATTACATTGTCCCTTTTCGCATTGATATTATAATTCTAAAAAATTATATTCTAAAAACGGACGGGATACTAAATTTTATATCAGTTTATTTCAGTGACTAAGTAAGCCTAGTCACAATTTTTTAATGTTTGTGTAATGAATGACATTGGTTGCACGTAAGTAGTGTGACATCCTAAGTATTTAATACCGTTGCATAATTTTCGTTTTCAATTATTGTAGGACAGTATCTAAGGAAAATAATTTTTCTAAAAAATAAAAAAACTCTTGCACTATAGGGTTAAGAAAAGAATAAAGAAATTGCACAAAAATATCAACACATGCGTATAATATAAATACTCATATATATTATATTTATATGTGTGCGTGTCATTTAAGGAATGAATAAACAAATTATTTAATAAAATAACGTAAAGAATAAATATTAACATATATATACGTAACGTAGATGTTTATTTATATATATATATATATATATATATATGTTTTCGTGTGTATTGGGCTCATTTGGTTGCTTCTGTAGACGTTCAGTAAGTTAGCCAGTTACATTGTATATATACAATATTGGGAAACTTTAATGGAATGAATATTTCATGAAGTATTACAACGTTGATCGTAAAAAAATTAAATTTTTCTTCATAGAAAATAGTTTTTTATTTTATTTTATTTTATATAATGGTTGGAAAACTTTCCATGGACGGCACCTAATAAAATACGGCACGAGAGAGAAAGAGGAAGAGAGAGAGAGAGAGAGAGAGGGTGAGTGAGGGAGGGAGGAATATATTTATAACATTTATTTTTATATATAACTATTTCTGGGAAAAACCTAAGGAAAGAAAATCGTTATTAATAATTCACAATAAAATTCGAACTTTTATTAACACTCGTCACTTATATGGAAAGGTACATATACTAGATATATAGGTAAACAAATATATAGATACATATATATATAAAGGTAGGTGGATTAGTAGGTATACAGATGGATACACAGATAAATAGATAGGATATACATGTAATATGTGCATGGGTATGTTGCGCAGTTATATTTAAGTACACATAAACAAAGACGCAATATACACAATAACGTGGTGGTGTAAACCCTCTTACGCGAAAGTCGATTATTTACCTAATTTATTAGCGTTTCCTATTTAAAAAAATACCTGTTGTTCCATATTATTATTACGGTAAACTTACGTAAATTAACGACATATTGATGACAGGCCCTAACAGAGTCGCAACGATGAAGATACCTTCCCGATATAAGTTACGTACAAAATGATGGATTGCTGTGTAAAATTTCGGAATTAATGATAAAAAATAAATAATAACTACAATAATGATAATAATAATCATAATTATTATTATTATTATAAAAACGGGGCTACATTATGAAGGGGGGCCGCCGTAAATCCAAATTTTACATTTTCCACGTTGGACTGGATGAAAAGAGAAAACCGAAGATATATATATATAAGCTTCTTCTTGAAAACTGAATTTTTTCGTTTTAAATTGAGTTTTCATAAATGTTCCAAATTTTTTTAGTTATTTTTTCTTTTCTGTTTCAAATTACATCGTCGCCCTCCGATTTATTACGAGTCCGATTCGCTGCTGTCCCATTTCTTACGCTATAGCTACGTTGTAATATATATACGTACGCCCATTTGACCGGCGTTTACTCTGTGCAATTATATCTCACTCCCGAGTTGGAAGTAAATTTATTTTAAGTTTCGCAACTAGTTGATTTATTCAAAAGGCGGACGTAATTTATAATCTTAAGATAAGAAACGAACGTAATGTGTAACAAAAAAAAAAAAAAAAAGTGTACAAATACAGATAGCAGCGGAAAATTCCGGAGAATAAGACGAGAATTAAGGAAATCAGAGAACCGCTTAGTAGTAAGCGTCAGTATAGTAGTAGACGCGATAAATTAAGACGTTGCGATTATCTAGGATGCAAGTAAGAGTTATTATTTATATCATCGTTATTATTATTATTATTATTTTCGGACGCTTCTTACGACTAAAATAATATCGAAACGGGGAAGCGATGAATTACAAGCGTCGGAGATATTAAAGCGGGAGTTACCGCGATATAGAGCCGACGAAAGTTTCAAAACGGATGCGTAAGTAATATCAATAAATTACCGGAGACGAATTGCGCCGTATAAATCTGGTATTGTAGTCGCTGGCTCTTGTTTTTCAACCTAAAACCTAGTAAATAGCAAATGTAGTAGTAGTAGATATTAGCTATTCCGGAAAAGGATAAACAGGGCTACAGTAATAAAAAGCAATTCATCCCTTAAACTGACTCTATTACTAAATTTATCGACTAAATCGTTTTTATCGCTGCCGCTTTCTTAATAACGATGAAATCTTAATTCGAATATACACACATTATCATTATTTTTTATTACTACACGCGGTTACTTCCCGGAAATATTTAATATAGGAATTATAACACCCATATTCAAAAATGGTTCAAAAATCCGACATATCCAACGTATGTATACTATCTCTAGAGTTTTAAAAATCTTCTGGAAAAAAAATTTTTTCAAAGAGACGTTACGATGAACTATTTGCAAGAAATAAATTTCCTCGATGGAAATAATCAACCCCGATTTATTTCGGTAAAGGAACGGATGAGGCATTTTTTCAGTATAATACGTACGTAACGACAAATCTTCAAGACGGCAGTAGTTGAGGATAGTGGGAGAGAGAAACATGTTCGAATCAGAGTTTGCCCCGTCATTTTTTTTTTTTAGTGTTTAAGTTAGTATTATTTTTGCGTGGATACTTTCTTCTACATTTGTTTGTGAACAGTTGTATTGTCTGCTATGTGTGTGTGTATTAATATGGCATAATTCATTGAGGAAATCTATCTATATGGGAGATGATATACTTGCTCATTGTGGCACGATTATATAGGTGTGTATATATATATATATACATATATATAAAATAAATGAAATTGTTCCTATTAGTATACATATAACAATTAGAAACGCATTTGTTCACAGTGAACCTGATGCTCGCGCAGCCTTACACATGGCCGTGTTTGTGAAAGGGTGCGTACTTAATTTATACAATGTTATATGTTATCTTTTTAATATTAATTTACTTTCTACTCAAATCGTGCTGTTTTACAATTGATTTTATTACTATTATTATTATTATTATTATTATTATTATTTTACTGTTAGTATTATCTTTCATTAAATTAAAAATATAGAAGTATCCAGGAACATATAGTACAACGTTTTAAAATATCTTTGATTTTTAAAATCAGCTATAACTGAATATACTTGCGCTATTATATATATATATATATATATATATATATATATATATATATAATATTATATATGTATTAATATTTTATACATATATATTGGGTATGCACATTATCATCATTATGACCGCTTTCCCTCATAGAGGAGGTTCGTACATTCAATTCCATTCATATCTGTAGGTTTCTCCTGTTATTTGACGTTTTTAAAGTGAATTTGCTCGCGGTGGATTTGTTGTTGCCAATTCCAGTCGCTTCCCTCTTGCTGGTTTTTCTTGTATGCTTCCTTTTATTGAAAAGGTCATCTTCTCGTAATGCATTTCGTTTTCTTGTTTTTAATATCGTCTACAATGTTTTCTTCTGATTTTCTCCTATTTTCCTTCTCCCCATTGGTTATGGTATCGGTCACAGTTTTCGATAGTCCCATATCCGAAAAAAGGATATTTTTTTCGCATTCAGCGCTCATAGTTCGCATTTCGTAGGCGTATTTCAATGTAGACCCTACATAACATCTTATTATTCTCTTTCGTGGGTACGTGTTTATCTCTTTTGATTTCTAAGCGCTTTACATTTAGATTATTGAAGGCATTTTAAATTATTGTCCTAATTTATTTGTAATCACCATATCATCGTTCTTTATAATTACTTGAATGCATTTAAGTTCCTAATTTTTCGTGTTTCGATCTTGATTGCAGCTTTCTTATCAACATACTTCGTAAATTTAATCACTTCTATTTTACCTACATCGGTGTTCATTCTATATTTTAACCCGACCTTATTCATTCGGTCGATCATCTCTTGCCTCTTTGTTTAAACTCGGTGAAAAATCCATCATGGATACCAGTATAGGTCTGACTATGTGAGACTTCTACTCACTAAAGCGTTTCTGTCGACGATTATCGCCGTGTCGTCCGCATAGCTAATTTAATTTATTCGTTTGCCGTTGATCTTTAATCTCATTTTTTAAATTCGCGTTTCATTCATAATTTCGTAAACATACACATTGAATTGCTACACTTATATATGCATATATTATTTGTGCATGTGTATAAATATTAAGTAAGTGTATTACGTCTACTTGTATGATTTGAGTAGGGCATAAGATATTTTCAGGATGCCACGCGTTATATGTATTTATTCGCTAACTTATTCGCGAGTAACATTAAATACGATTTCAAGCTTTCACCGTTAATTAGCAAACGTTCAGAATTTTTTCAAGTATAAATTGTTGTCCACTTGTTCACCTTGCGAGACGTATCGAAAATACCAAACTTTAGTTTTGAACGTCGTGAAACGAAAAATTGACAAAAAAATACTGTATGTAAAGTGAAGTAGAGGTAGAGTGGAGGAAAGTAAATGCATAAATTTTATATAGACTAAAAATATGATATTCCATACTTAATTATACACGTACGTTGTACAATCGATAATTAAGAGAATTAAAAAGGGTTTTACGTTGTTGGCGCATTAAGGTTTTTTTCATTTTTTTTTTGTTTAAAATCATTTTCTTAGAGGAAATATCTGAGGAAACTCAGTTTGGATTCATAAGCAAGAAGGGCGCAAGAGATGCCCTAGCACTTTTCAAGTTAATCATTTAAGAGCTCTAAACATTAAAAGAGATGTGATAGCCTGCTTCATCGATTACGAGAAGCCGTTCGACAATGTTAATTATTTCAGACACTCGCAAAATGACAAAAGAGATTTAGGACTACTGAAGACATTATATTGGGAACAGACTGCAAATGTTAAGATAGACGGCAAATATTCCATAAAACGTTGTAAGATAATGAAGGCTGTTCCACAAGGCTGCATCCCCTAGACTAGACTATTTAATATATACGCAGAAGAAATAATGAAGAACACGCTAATATAGATCACCTAGGGTTTAAAATAATCAATTGCATCAGTTACGCCGACGATAAAGTCATATTAGCAGTTTCTGTGAAGCAAATGCAAGCAATGTTAAATAAGCTAATTAAATCAGGTGAAAAATGGGATATGACTATAATCGTTAACCGAAATTAGAGCCAAATCAGTTTTGAAAAATATCAGAACATAATTTTTTTTTTTGGAAATGAATTTAGGAATTTTTCGATCGAATTTTTTCCTTTAAATAATTTATTCGTAGATAAAAAAATATTTTCCAAATAATCCGGCACCTTAAATCAAAAGGGTGTAAAATTTTAATTATATTTACTAATGCGTAATTTTTAAGCTTTTAACTTTCGAGCTGAAAGTTTCAACGTACATTTAGGTAAGTATCGAGAAAAGGTCCATGAAAACAAAACGAAATTTCCAAAATTTTATATCAAAATCGGAGCCCGAAAATATTAAAATTCATAATTTCCATACAAGTCATTTTTAATTACTTAATAAGTTAATGGTATGTACAAAACTTAATTCTTACAGACGTTCCTGAGGTAACCGAGTATATATATATATATATATATATATATATATATATATATATATATATACACTCTTCCTTCGGGTTTTTTCAGTCCTAGGACTGGTCCGCCATCATTGTGTTTCTTCTACAGTATACGATCTGCCGCCCACCGCTTGAGTTGTACATACGGCTGTACTCCTGCCTCCTCCAGTTTTATTGAGTCCATTAGCGTTAACCTTAGTCTACCTTTCGCCCTTTTCCAGCTATTTTTTCTTCATTGCATCTGTTAACATTCCGCCATGCCTCAATATGTGTCTGATCCATTTCCTTTTTCTTATACTTCGTAGGATAGAACGTCGTCCTTGTACTAGGTCAAAAATACTATGGTTTGATACTTTTTCAGTCCATGATACTTTCAGCAGGCGACATCCACCAAGTTTCAAATGTTTCTAATTTTTGTCTATCTTTTACAGACAAAGTTCAGGTTTTTGACCCATACAAGGCTACTGGTCATACATATGTTGTTACTATTCGTTTCCGTAAATTTAGGGACATGCTTCCCTGTGTGATCAACGATTTTTTCTTCATGAATGCTGTTTTTGCCATTGCAATTCTGCCCGCTATTTCCTTATGACAGGATACATCCTCTGTAATTCATTGTCCCAAATATTTGCGAGTTTTCACCTGTTCTAAAAGCTTTTCCTTCTAGTCTTAAGTTAACTATCTTTGATTCTTTACTGATGCACATGATTTTGGTCTTTGCCGTATTAATGTTCATTAAATATTTTTTCGCCGAATGTTGTAGCTTCGTTAGCACTTTTTCTAAACCTTCCGGTCTTGTAGCCAATACTGCCCGATCATCTGCAAACTTGATGATTTTGAATTTTCAACCGCCGATTTTGATTCCATCCTTGCATGTTTGTAGGACTTCATTGACAATCATCTCCGCGCATATGTTGAACAATAGTGGTGAAAGGGGGCAGCCTTGTCTGACACCTTTTGTGATAGTTACTGGTTGCGTGTATTCATTTCTGCATCTAACAACGGCTGTTTACTTTATGTATAAACTTTTTATTATGTTAATTAGCTTGCTTGACTCCTGTCTGCCCAATAAAGTAAACAATTGGTTCCAATCGACTCTATCAAAAGCTTTCTCGTAATCAACGAAACACACATACATTGTGCGCTTTAGAGCAATTAGTCTTTCTCCGCAAGTCCTGAGGGTTGCTATTGCGCCTCTCGTAGATAACTGCTTGCGGAATCCACACTGTGTATTATCTATATAGTCTTCCATGTATCTTTCCATTCTATGTTTGATAATATGGAGGAGAATTTTAACTGCATGTGACGCCAGACTAATAATTCTATAGTCCCTACATAACTTTTTCGTCTTCTTCTTCGGAATTGGTATTAACACTGCCTGGCACATTTCCATCGGTCACTCTAAATTTCGTCCGTGAGCTCCTATAACCTTTTAAATAACTCCTGTCCACCATGTAATATGATCTCTGCACTATTTGTCGGGAATGCTTTTATCGCTGCTTCAAACTCCTGAAGCAGGATCGGTCTGTATTCTTTTGTTTCAATTCGATTACAAATTCTTTTCATAGTTTCATCATTATTGTAAAGCTTATTTACATATTGGCGTCATACTTCTCTCTGTTCCTCCGTCGTGTTCGTTTCCGAGTTATCCTTTTATTGACACCTCACGGCATATGTTTTGTCTGGCCACTAAGTATTTTGATGCGTTTATGTAGCAGCCCCATTTGGTTTTTCTTACCTAATTCTTCTAATTTTTCGCATTGCGCATTCCATCATTTTCCTTTTTCACTAGGCACTCTTTTGTGGATATCATTTTTAAGTTTCCTATATTTCTCTCTATCAACCTTACTTGTGGAATTTTAATATATTCTGCGTCATCAAGAATTTTTGGCTTCCCTGTATTCGTGTCCAAGTGCTGGGCGATGGAAATGTGCCAGTCAGTGTTAATAACAATTCCGAAGAAGAAGACGACAAAGTTGTGTATATAATATATATATATATATATATATGCGCGCACAAAAATTGATCGTTTAAAACGATAAGATTAGATACAGGTAACATAGATGACTCATTAAAGTATGTAAACTAAGTATAACAAGTAATGTGATGTATATTAAACAATTACTTTTGAACAAGTGTTCTTGTAACCTTATTTTCCCTACAGTTGTTTACATTATATTTTAAAAACACGTACACACATACACACGTACACATAAAAATATTATAGTAATAAACGTTAAGCCGTTGCAAAAGAAGCCACTTCGAGATGGTTTAAAAAATGTCTAGAACACTTTCAAGAATTATCGTGAAGAGTGGCAAACAGTGCGAGACATCTATAATTAGCTTAATTAAAAGAGAGTACCCCGCTTTTGCCGCAGCCACCGGGAGATCGTACTGTAAGTTCTCATTGAAATATATTATAAAAATTGAAATTGAAGTTAGTGAAAAACGATTACAATTCATCGAAAGCAACGATAATAATAATTATTAAAAGCTTACTTGTGAGTATAAATACTTCATCGATAGTATGTTTACGATAAATATTATATATATATTCAATGAGGGGGATCTTAAGAAAAGTAGGAGGAAATTGGGAAAACATAGTAGACTTTATTAAAAACAAGAATATGAAGACTGCATTTTCACACTCGCGATAAAAGGAAGAATACAAGAAACATCAACATGATAAAGAAAGGAACTGGAATTGATAATGACGAACCGTCGGACCGATCGACTAACTTTGTAAGAACCTCAAAGAAATTATTACGGACGCTAGAAACCGATACATATAATTGAAAATGGATGTACGCGATCGTCTATAAGGGCAAACCATCATGACGATGACGATTATATATATATATATATATATATATATATATATATATATATATATATATATATATTGAATGGGGTCTTTTTTTAATGTTAAGTTTAATTTGCAGGTTTTTTCCTCCCGTTTATTCATTGTACCGGTAACAAGCACCATAAATAACGGTGATCACGATAAATTTAGTATATTGAACATTAGATTACGATACGATAAAATAATGAATAAGTATGGATAATAATTAAAGTATTATAACGCGAGAGTAACATGTGAGGTAAATAAAAGTAATGATTAAAGAATACTCTTTAGAAGTATTGAATTAAAGTAATGTAATAAAGAAATATATCGCACAAGATAATTCCGGTTGACAGGTAATCGGGAGGTTATTCCGAGATCATTTCCTTCTCAGTCTTCTAACTGGATTGTTTCATTATTAACATCATATGTATTATATATATATATATATATATATATATATATATATATATATATATATATATATATACAGTTAAGGCCGCTTTTAAGGGACACCGGATAAGAGGGACAGCCGTTTATAAGGGACAATCAGCAAAACCCCGAAACAAACGTATGAAATGAAGGTTGTTTTAGTTCGTTTTAGTGGTACAACGTGTCGGTTAAAAGGGACAAAGATTAATAGACTTTCAAACGAAAATGTTCACATAAAAAATTGAATAAAAATGTTTAAAATATTTTAGTCATTTTTACAATTCGTTTTTTGTTTACGTGAATATTTGTTATTTTTTCTTCGTTTTGTTCGAGATGTCCTTGTGTTGACATTCTCTCACTGAGGCTATACTGTTTTTCGCTCTGTTCGTTTATTAATTATGCTCTCTCCGATAGCTCATTATGTTCTTAGTTTAGTTCTGCAAAAACTGTAGTGCGTCGTGTGGTTTTATTTTTTTTTTCTTACGAAAATTTTCTTTTTAGTTCTGGTGAATTTTTTGTATGAATAAACTGTCAAGTAAATGTTTATCATTAAAGGAAAAAATTTCTATTTTAGACAAAATCGAAATTCAACCTCCCAATATGCCTATTCGGGAGTTAGCAAAAATCATGGGCGTCTCCAAAAACACAATCTCCCGTTTAAAAACAGATGAACAGAGCTTACGTAAAAAATGGAGTAGTACTGAAAAGGGCAGTCAGGTGGTGGAAAGGAAACGGAAAAGAGAAGGTAAACACCCAGAGGTTGATGAAGCTCTTAATTTATGGTTTAGCACAGTAAAACAACGAGGTGTTCATGTCAGTGGGCCAATGTTGAAATTATGAAGAGTTTGCGAAAAAAATGGGTTATGAAGACTTTGCAGCTACGGATGGTTGGCTTGGTCGGTGGAAAGGGAGACACGATATCAAATTCAAAAAAACTCATGGAGAAAAGGCAAGCGCTGACTTGACAGGAGCTGAACAATGGAGTTCAAGCAAAATTTCCAAATTCCTTCAAAGTTACAGCCTGAATGACATTTATAATGCGGATGAAACTGGTTTATTTTATCGAGCCACTCCAGATGGGTCATTAGTATACAAACACGAACAACTTATTGGTTCGAAAAAATCTATGGATCGTATCACTGTGCTGTTGCAATGCAACTGGAAGTGACAAAAAAAAACTCTTAGTTACTGATAAAACTAAAAAGCCACGTTGCTTTAAAAATCTCAATGCAAGTAATCTGCCAGTAACATATTACGCAAACAAAAATGTATGGACTGCTACTATTTTTTCAAAATGGTTAGAAGACTGGGATATAGAATTACAGAAAGATTCTAGAAAAATTTTACTCCTTATTGATAATGCAACTTCGCACCACACTATCGTTAAACTGAAGAATATTCAAATTGAATTCTTACCTCCAAACACTACTTCACTAATTCAGCCACTTGATGTGGGTGTCATAAAAAATTTAAAAGTGCAATATAGGAAGATGTTGATGCAGCATATCTTAGAAGCTATTGAAGACGACCTGGTAACAGTTTCTACAATGGCAAAATATATCAGTTCCACAATAACAATACTGCAGGCTATACAATTTGTTGCTGATAGCTGGAGAAAAGTCACTTTTATGACAATTTAGAACTGCTAAAGCTCATTGTGGTTTCAAGGAGCCCCATTATGAAATTGTTGAAATGGAAAGCAATGAAACACCGAATGAATTACTACGCGTGACCAACTACGGTCAATTTTCAGATATTGACGCCAGTCTGCCATGCTGTGACAATAATATTGAAGATTTGGATAATGAAATTATGGACAATATCACAAAGAAGAAACAAATACAAGAATCAGAAAGTGATGATGACACGGATGACATTTCCTTACCTCCTGTGTCTACTGCAGAGGCGAAAAAATATATTGAAAAGCTCCGGCGATATTTTATGCAACAGAATAATGAAGGTGCTCCTACGGCATCATTAGATAATTGTGCAGATTTTGTTCAAAAGCAACAGATGAAGAATTTACACCATATAGCGCATTCTTACAGTAAATGAACAATTTTTACAAATATCAGGTCAGGTTCCTTTCCCTTATGTATGCCTCTTGTATTTTTCTCTTAATTTCCATATAAATAAATAATACGCATTAATAAGGTTATAAGTATGTTAATTGTTTAATAAATTGAATATATTCTAACACCCACTCGCTTCAACAAGAGATTTTAAAAAATTTGCTTTAAAGGGACAGCCGGTTATAAGGGGCAAATGACTTGCGCCCGATGTGTCCCTTTAAGCGGCTTCGACTGTATATATAATATATATGTATGTATGTATTTATGTAAATACAAACCGGATGGTTGGACATAGGCGTGTTAAATTAAAATTTGGTGAATAAATCAAGTACTAAGTAATAATCATATCACGATCAAGATATATCTTTGTTTATATTTCCTCATCAATTTATTTCCATTCATACTGACGCAAACACGCACACATATTTATATATATATATATAAATTACATTTTTTAAATAAATTTGTAAGTTACCAAATTCCATTCTTACGCACTTATGCGAGCTAAATGATAATTATTTTATGAACTAAATTATCATTTATTATTATTTTCGGCTTATTTTTAAAAGTACTGCGGAAATCCTTCTGCGCCGTTATAACTGCGTCCGATTTAATACAATTAATTTCAATAAAGGTCGATTAAACTAACAATAATAAAAATAATAATAATAAATCGTAGTCTTAGGAATTTGAATGTAAGACAACTATTGGACGTCGACCTATTACGATCACTGAATGAAATTGTTCTGATGATAAACTTTTTTTATAAACGTGTTTAATGATAACAGAACAGCCGAGAAAAAAAAAGATAGAATACAGTGGAAAAATAACGCAGATTAGAAAAAGTAAATATTAATTTTTTTACAATTTTCGAAGCAGTGTTCAATCGTAGCCAGTTTTTAACCTACTTATACAGGTTCGACCTCGCTACGGAACCGCGGTGTGTCTATTGCTTCATTATGGAATCACTTCTACTTTTTGGTACTCAACTTTCACTATACTTCTTGTGTGTAACGATACCCACAGCAAAAGAAATCGGTTTAACTTCCTCGACATCTATGAGGAGGTAAACAAGTTTCAGTATATAAATAAAGTTTTCGTTAATAAAAAAACCGCAGAATTAAACTCAAACATGTATCTCTAATTGAACTGAATCCGATAAATTACCACCGCTACATTATGGTAATTTTTTTCGTCTATGTTCCGGACATAATGTCGATGGTGTTTAATTTCAAATTTTTAGGAATTCGTTCTGTTAATTTAATTTGCTAGAGTAAAATGTAAAAAAAATATTATTGCACGATCGCTAGTCGTTATATAGTGTAACTCCGAGAAGACGGACGTGTTTTTTTTTTTTAATAGCGCAGTTAGTAAGATTGATACAACGCAAGCCGCGTGCGCCAACGTTTAGTGTACACACGACAGATTCGTTTTTATCCAGTTTCAGTTATCACGGCATCTTATAACGAGAAGCAAGCACGCGTTTTGCTGGAACGTTATTTTCGACGTAAATCGATCACGACAGTGCAAATAGAGTTTCGAAAATAATTCAAAATTACGCGATTTTGTGTGTGGGGGATACCTTAAGAACCGTGTTAATCTGGAAGACACGAAAACTCGGATTTCTGAAAAAAATTGAAAAATTCAGCGACTTGTGTTCGAAAAAGTCTTCGAAAATTTTGTCAGACTGAATGAATGTATTGTTGCAAATGGCGGTCATTTGGACGATATCATGTGTAAGCTAATCTCTCGTTTTCCTATTTTTAAATTAAATTTTGTTCAAAACTTTTGGTCGAGTAAGTTATACGAAAAACAACAAAATCGTTCGTCTTCTCTGGGTCACCTTCTTATTTATTAATGATATTTCCAAGGATAAACACCTTCAGATGACGTTGTATGCGGATGATACGGCTATATATTGTACATCGTATCGTACAGATACTATTCGAAGAAGGATAAACGTAGGATTTGAGAAATTAAGATCATACTTCGATAAATGTAAAATTAACATAAATGTTGATAAAACACTAACTCTCTAACTCCTATAACGATTAACAACACAACCGTAGAATGGAAGACTCGGATCAAATATCTCGGTGTTATTCTAGATAAAGGTCTTACCTTTTCTAAACATATAGAACACGCCGTTAATAAAACTCATGCCTTTTTATTTAAATTATATCCTATCTTTAATAGGAAATGCTACATTAATACCGCAAATAAGCCAATTATCTACAAATGTCGCTACTCTGATATTATCTCATATTCCATTATATATACTTATTTCGTGCAGGTTTTGGTGATGGTTTTTCCTGCAGTTTTATTTATATTATTATTCATATATACACGTGGGAAGAATTTTGTTTGATTTCGGTACGTGTAGATGATAATTGTTGTTTTTTATTTTAAATGTAAAAATACACTTTTTATTTATTTATTTATTATTATTTTATTACTATATTAAATTTAAATACGATCGTGTATTTTTTCGATATTTGTGCCTAATTCGAACGTCGTGGTAAACATATGTTATATTCACTGTCAATAATTTGTAAGCGCAGCTTGGCCGTAACTATGCGGGTCCTATTGCCTTTGATTACAAATACACACAGGACGCAGAATATCGCTATCCATATATACAACTAGACATTTATCCGGTTTCGTCTCCGACAGTTCTTCAACTATTCCTTCAATTATACAATTCCCGTCCTATTCTAACTACATTTACTACATCTAACTGTTAAATCACCAGTGCCGTAATAGCGTCGGTAGTTAAACACGGCACTATAAAATAAGAATAAAATATAAATAAATAAATCTTTATATTCGATACATAATTTGCTATTAGTAGATTCTACGAGTAGATATATTCTCGTCTTACTTTATATAATAAAACATTTTAACTACTTACCTATCTGCGATACTTCGAACGGTCTTTTCCCTCTGAACGGATAATTAATGACATTCTGCAACACTTGATGACTTTCTTCGAACACGTCGTTACTATCCTGATGCTGATGTTGCGACGATTGTTGCCGATACTGTTGCTGTTGCTGATGATGTGTACGATCCGCCGGATGATGATAGTTTTCCTCGAAACGATAATGATTTTCGTTTTTACCGTAAATCTGATGTCTCTTATCACGAGTCGACCGCAATAACTGGTGGTCGCCATTTCTAACTGCGTCCAGGACGGCGTTACTATTAGTATTAGTAATAATCGTCGGCTTTCTAATGGAAACGTCTTGCTTTTTAGGATTCGAGTCGTCCTTGTAATAGTAATAATAATAATAGTACGGCCACGGCCATTTAATCGCCGGATCTTCCACCGCAGCGTTAATATTATCGCCTTTACTACTAATACTACCGCCCGTTGTAAAACCGGAATCGATCCCTGATCTGCCGTACGTCAATTCTTCTCCGTCTCTTAATTTATTACGATAGTAATAGTTATAATCGGAAGATGAACGTCGTCGACCGGTGTCGATGGAATCGGCCGGATCTTTGGATTTACGAACGTACGATTTAGAAGATACGGACGATAACGAAGACCTAGAAAATGTTTGACCTCTATCGTTAACCGTGGTGACTAGACCGGTATCCGCGTACGAACAAATCAAAATAATAACCACTACGATGATCATCGTAGATAAAAATTTAACAGTCATTATTAATTAATAATAATATATATATATTTTTTATTAATTTATATTATTATTATTTAAAGCCGTTTTTTCCTTACGAGCCGAATATTATAATTTATTATAATTATTTTATTTTAATAATCGCGATATTATATCGAACAATCCGCTTATAGATTTATCGCGTTGCCGATATTAGCCGTTCCGAAGAGACAATCAGACGACGCAGCAGTAGTTAAAGTAAAGTTGTACAGACTCCGACAGTTTGCCAGTCGTCTCGGTTGCTTGTTACCGCTCGGCTGATGGTAGTTACAATTGTCCATATTCTCTGCCGTAGCGATTCCATCTAACTTTATACCACCGCTCTTTGGCTGTTCGACTGTCGCCTACGCAATTTTCCTTCATATATATATATATATATATATATATATATATATATATATATATATATATATATATATATATGTTGTGTGTAAAGCGGCCATACTATACGCCATTCGTCCTTTCGTTCGTTCATTCCTTGTTCGGACGCACAGCGTCGTAAAATGCTCACGACTCTCTATTCGAGCTTTTACAGCTTTTGCGCATGTCTCTCAGCTCTCTACCTTTCGCATTTTTTTCTCTCTGTTTACCGTATAGCCGTACATATACACTCGTTATACTACCGTACGCTCCTTAAATCCGGTACAACGCCCAGCCTAATAATAAAGACGCGTACACACGTTCACCTTTTCACGTATAATAACTTTATAAGAAACGTTTACACGCTCGTTTTCTAATTCATATATATTTACCCACTAACCAATTTATACGTACACATATATATATATATATATATATGTGTGTGTGTGTATATACACACATGCAACCTTTCCTGTCGTACAATTATGCCATTGTCGCGAGCAATTTTCGATTCTACTCACTCTTATTCTTCCCATTATGTTTCTTTTTTGTATTTATTATTATTATTATTATTATTATTATTTCCGGTTTCTTTTCAACCAACCTTTGATGTCTGAAAGGAAGGCACACACATTCTTACTCTTCGCGTCCCTTCCGAAGAGTAATAGTGTTAGAATGTCCATTCATTATTTTCGAGTTCCGCGAACTTTCTTTTTAATATTCATCCCGACGTAGCCCCGACCATTTCGTTTTATTTTTGACCTTTGAATTTTTTCTGTAGTTTTTTCCACTTACTTAGGTTAACTTAATTATTTGCACTTCTGACCCCGGTGATTCGTTCAAAGGCCACGCACGCAACAATGCAGAGTAATAATGATAATGAAAATAATGATAATGATGACAATAATCTAGACAAACGATACGCAACAGTTTCGTTTCTAATAACGGCTAGTTGTTGTTTAGCTTTTTAAACATGTGAAGCGCGATTACCTTTTCGATTTGTAAACAAAAACACACAAAGTATATAAATATATATATATGTATGTATGTATAAAAGCAATCTCGGAAAAACTCAACATTTTCGATGACATTTTATGAAGTAATTTAAAATCGTCTTGATAGAAATTAAGAATTTGGAAATTTTAAACCCCCACCCGGAGTATAGTTGTGTTATAAGCTTAGAAAGTTACCTTTTATTCCTCTTCTTGTTACGCTATCTCCAGCCGAAGTTCGTCGTTCATCGTAGCTACTAAATATCTTTAGACACCTCTTGCAGTTGGGGTGCTGATATTTGATACCATCTTCTCATATTCGCTTCCAAATAAAGTTCTACCCGGTTTTCTATCGCCAATAATTTCATCATATTGTACAAGATGGGACGGGTGGTATTTTTTCTGGATGTCTATGTATATGTGTCCATAGTAACTTTCTGGTTTGGTCGGTATTAAGTACCTCGGCTTGATTTGACATTTTATTCGGCACTTCTCTATTGGTCACGTGATCTAGCTATGATATTTTTAGCATTCTACGATCTTCGATTTTCTTGTCCAAGGTTTCTGCGAGAACCAAGCTTTCCATACCGTACAGTACTATTGACCAAAGGTAACATCGGAATGAACGTATTCGTAATTGTAATTTCAAATCCTTCAGAGTTATCAATTTTTCATGTTAAGAAAAGCTTCCCTCGCTTTCTCTATTCGTGCTCTTATCTCCACAGATTGATCCGTTTCCCCAAAAATTTTGAGACGCGTTCAATCCTTGTACCTTCGATAATTAATTTTCTTTAACTTTTTATCCCCTATATTCTGATGAACTGCCAGTCATCTAATTTTGGTATAGCAGTGTGATGCGCTGATTAACATGTCCTGTAAATTCTCGAAGCTGTCTGTAACTAAAACTGTATCATCAAAATAACGGTTATTTGACATGTGCTCTGTCCCTATTGCTATACCATCATCTTCGTTCGAAGCATGTTTGAAAATCGACTCCGAGTAGATGTTAAATAGAATTGGAGACAGCATACAGCCTTGACGGAAATCTTTTTTAATTGAAATTTCTTCCAATCCTTCATTTTAATTTCTTATTATTGCGATTTAATTATCTATAAACGTTCGAATTTCTCAATTAATTACAATTTGTTTAAGTAATCCCATCAGCTATCACGTTTCACACAATCGAAGGCTTTCTGAAAGTCAATGAAACAACAGTAGAAGCCTTTTTTATTACTACATTATAAATATAAGTAAAATTTTATATCACGGTTACCACTTCGAATATTCCGGAAATTATTTTTTAAACTACGGTATAAGTTATTTTTCAAAAATGAACGCCTTCTTTTGTTATTTGTCGACCCTGACAACATTTTTGGTTATAATTTCGTTTTACATAGTTTGAGAAAAAAACATAACTCTCGTAACGCTTTTCACTCCGTAATTTGAGAATTTCTCCTCTAAAAATAATCCCTGTTGTGAAATGTCGTCCACATAGTAAATTCTTTTATAATTAGCCATTTTTTTTTCAATACGTCCGTAAACATAAACTTATTTCAGTTTTTCGAATATACAGGCAACGCGGTATTTTTTTCTAAATTTGTTAAAATTCACATTTTTGTTCGTAACTAAATTCCATTTTGTTAATTAAAAAAAAATCTTTTTTTAAAACATTATTTTTGCTTTCTCCTGTAGAAAGAGCGTTCCCCAGTGCAAACGGTGTCAGGCTATTGGGCATTCAAAAAATTATTGCTCCAGGCCATCAGGGTGCGTTAAATGTGCTGAGAATCACTTAACGTCTACATGTGTGAAACCCAAATCATCCAAGTACAAATGTGCCAATTGTGACGGTGAACATACAACTAACTACAGAGGCTGTCCCGTTTTCAAAAGTAAACTCGAGTTCGCCAGATCCGCAGCGCCCAAACCTACGCAACCTATACCAAGGAACTCATCGGTCACTGGATCCTTATCTCTTACCAGGGAACGTACTTCATACTCCGTTGCTGTCTCGCAACCTGCTATTTCTACACCGGAAACTAATGAAGACACAACTGCTCAGCCGATTCATAATGAGGAAAAAAAAAGCCCCTCCCTGAGCTAATAGCTTTAGTGCAGAGCATTCTTGATTCTAATCAAAGCTTAGAAAAACTGATAGATAATTTAATCAAGAGGGTTGACTCTTTAGAAAATTCAGCGAGCTCCTCGCCTAAGCGCAAGTACCGAAAATGTAAATGACAGCTCCTATTGTTATTATGACATGGAACGCTAACGGACTTCTTCCAAGGCTAGACGAGTTTATAAATTTTCTCCATCATGAGAATATTGACATTGCGTTAGTTTCCGAAACGCACTTTACCAACAAAGTTCGTTTGAAGAAAATCAAGGGCTATTCGACTCACTATTGCAACCATCCGAGTGGTAAAGATCGCGGCGGTAGTGCTATTTTCGTAAAAAATTCTATTACATTCGCAGAAGAAATTAATATATGCTCTAACTTCTTTCAAGCTACATACATCAGCATTCGCCTACACAATACAAAAACTGTAGTCGCGTCGATTTACTGTCCTCCTAACCAAACAATCGATGGATTTTAGTGGACTATTTGCCAAACTGGGTATAAAATGGATTACTGGAGACGACTTCAATGCAAAAAATGCGCAATGGGGATCCAGATCAACTAATCAAAGAAGTAAAGAACTTCTTAAATCTGTAAATAAAATCAATAGTTCATTTTTATCTCCTCAGGAACCTACTTATTGGCCTTCAGATCCCGATAGAATCCCGGATCTGTTAGACTTCTTTATAGTATGGAATGTATCGACAAGATATATGGATCTTAGAAATATTGTGGACCTCTCTTCTGATCATTCTCCTGTAATCGCATCCTTAAGCAATACTGTTCTATTTAGTGGAATAAAATGCGCGACACTATCGATAACTCCATAAATCTTAAAACACGAATTAAGTCTCCGGATGCATTGGATCAAGCAGTGACTAACTTTACATTAATAGTCACCAATTCTGCTATATCAGCTACACCTGTCTACAAAGCTGCTTCTAACAAAGAAATCTTGTTTCCTCGTTTCGTACGTGACCTAGTTCTGAGAAGACGAAATGCACGAAAGCGGTGGCAGCGTACTCGAAATCCTGTAGACAAATCCATATTTAATAAGTTGTACAAAGATACTACCGAGCTAATTCGTAAAATTAATTGTAAGTCGCTGGAAGATTACTTACTTCATCTTTCACCGGAAAGAGAGAACGAATACTCATTGTGGAAAGCCACGCGTAGAATTAAACATCCGCACAATATCAACATGCCCATTCGTAATAGTAACGGTGACTGGATCTGTGGGAATGATGAAAAAGCAGGGGCCTTCGCGTCATACTTTGAAGAGGTATTCAAGCCCAATAACATAAGCTCCAACATAGAGATTAACATCAAGTCAAAAGAGTCGGTAATTATTCCTCACATTACTCCGAAGGAAGTGGCTAAAGTCATCAGCCAATTAAAAATCAAGAAATGCCCAGGTATGGATAACATCTCATCTAAAATTCTTCAAGAGCTTCCGAAAAAAGCAATCTTATTTCTTAGATATATTTATAATGGCATTTTGAGACTTCTTCACTTTCCTGACCAGTGGAAGCTAGCTAAAATTATCGTGATTCCTAAGCCTGGAAAACCTCATGAGTTATTGCAGTCCTATTTTATCAACGTCAGGCATGGTCTTTTCTGCCGAAAAGACGACGTATATGTCCCTTAAAGGGAAACTAGAACGTCGACCGGCAGTAAGATTAGGGAATAAACCTTTACGCTGGGCAACGTCTCTGAAGTATCTGGGAGTTACGCTAGATTCTAGCGGAAGCTTCTCGGGTCACCTACGGGACGTTGTCGCAAAAGCAATATCGGCGTACCACGGTATAGCCGGCTGAGTGGGGGATCCCGCACGCTCCGGCGAAGCTTTTGTACAAAGCGATAGTTATACCGATCGTCACATATGGTGCGTCGGTATGGGTTCATAGGGTCACTAATGTTAAGCTAGTTGACCTCGTACGAAGTGCACAAAGGCCAGCCCTTATCGCAATGACCTGAGCGTACCGAACAGCCCCGACGGTTGCTTTGATCGCCCTAGCGGAAGTACTCCCGCTAGAGCTAGAAGTTCACTGTCGCGCAGTGATGTTCGCATTAAGGTACAATGCAAGGGTTACCTGGGAGGGGGAAGTATTCTGCACGCTCGATGATTTATCGTCGGCGAGTATGAGTATAACCTTCGACGACCGGGACAGGATAACGGTTCGCGGCCCGAGAGCGTATACAATTAGTAGCTTGGTGTGCGCGTCGATAATAAGTAAACGCATGCATGCTGAGTTTGCTACCGTTGGCGTCTTTACAAAGGGCCGCAAAATAAGCATGTCCCTGCGTAATAAAGTTACGACGTCGCTCTCGCGAGATGGTAAAGGGCTTGGGTGGAATATGACGGTGCCGCCAAGTCCTTACTGCCTAGTGTGGTCGACCGGAAAACATGCGAATGGTTTGTGCCCTCGCGGGCGCTAACATGTTTCGGTACGCGGCACGGCCCGTTCGCGTGCTACGAGCAACGTTTCTCCTTGCGGGAAACGCCTCGGCAGTGCGTGTGCGGTGCCGGTGCGTGCACAGTCGCCCACTTGTTGAACGCACTAACAGATGTGCCTAGAGGAACTTGCCGACGAGCAACTTCGGCCAGGGAAAATGCATTCGGTCGGTATCGTCAAATTATGTGCGTGCCGGCCGAGAGCTGGACAGATTTCTTCCGTCAGAAATCTACCTGGTCTACCGGCCTACAGTTTCTGCGCATTCTATATAGAATAGCGTTCGAAAGTGGAAACGAGGTTTGCGCTGTACAGCCCTATAGGGCCGCAAACTCGTCACCCGAGATGAACTCGTCTAGTACCTGACAAGTTGCGCTTGCGCTTCTTATTGGGGGACAGTAGCTCGGTCTCTCGAGCTCCACTATACGATTGTAATCGTTTTTACCGGCCCGGACTTCGGACCCGGGGAACATGCTGGTAGGTGAAAAGTTAGACGGTGACGGCTGCCGCGATCCCTCAATCGCGCCACCGAATACATCGGGCTGGAAGCCGTCTTGATGGTCTTTGGAAGGAACGGGTCGGTGGTATAAACTTAACGGGGCTTGTCCCGGCGTTGAGGAACACCGGCTCGGGGAAGGTGGAGGGCCTTCCAGGTAAATATCAAAATTTACTGCAGTCCTACAGACCAATATCTCTCCTTTCAAATGTAGCAAAAGTCTTGGAAAAACTTTTTTTTACTCCGGCTTAAACCTATTATTGATCGCGCTGCAGTCATTACAAACTGGCAATTTGGATTTCGGAACCAGCACTGCACCTTGCAACAAGTTCAAAGGGTCACTCAAATAATAGAACGATCCTTCGAAGACAGTAAATTTTGTCCCTCGATATTCCTCGACGTCGAAAAAGCCTTCGACCGCCATATGGCACGACGGTCTCATCCACAAACTGAGGAGAATACTACCGTATAACTTCTGCGAAATACTGAAGTCATACTTGTACAAAAGAAGCTTCAAAGTTAAATTTAATGGACTCTTATCAAATCGTCATATGATTCAAGCTGGAGTTCTGCAAGGAAGTGTACTGGGTCCGATGTTGTACCTAGTCTACTCTGCTGACATTCCTACGATTCCTTCGGTAACAATTTCTATGTTTGTAGACGATACTGCTCTTCTTTCAGTCAGTAGCTCTTACGAGATAGCAGTCAAAAATCTACAGTTAGCCATCGACAACATTTGCGACTGGGCCAAAAATTGGAAAATTAAATTAAATGAAAATAAATCTACCAGACTCGATTTTTCGCTACGTTCCGCCGGCTATATTCCGTCAATCACGAATGGAAAGTCTATTCCGACTAGCGAGTCCGTCAAGTACTTGGGGATGCATCTCGATCGCCGCTTGAACTGGAATCATCATGTCAAAACCAAAAGCCAGGAACTTCGCCTTAAATTACGTAAGCTCTATTGGCTGCTTGGATACCATTCACCTGTTAGTTTAGCAAACAAACGACTTATTTATCTATCTATTCTAGTGCCCACTTGATGTTATGGCGTCCAACTATGGGGCACCACGAAGAGATCGAACAGGCTCATTATTCAGAGATTTCAAAATAAAGCACTCCGCTTGATAGTTAAAGCCCCTTGGTATGTCCCCAATGCTTTGCTACATCGCGATTTAAAAATTTTGGACGTCGACGCAGCTGTTAGCCTTCACGCCAGGAAGCAAAAACTTTATGGACATCCGAATACAATTGTTGCTGAACTCCTCAGTACAGAAGGAGACACTCGTCGATTAAGGCGGACTAAACCGCACGATTTATTATAACTTATTCTTTTATTTACATATTAAAATTTAGATTTATGTAAAACGCTAATTATAATCTTAGTTCGTGATAAGGCATTGGCCGAATCCGTAGCTTCGCTTATGTATTTTCCTATATTAAATGTATTGTGTGTATGCCTTTGGGCAGTTCAATATTATAAATAGACAAAAAAAAAGTAAATGCTTATAGATAATTATTATAAAAGAAAGTCCTAATTTATCTCCTATCGCTATTTTTATGTAATTTATTAAATATGGCGGTAAAAATTTAATTATTCCATTATTTACGTTACAAGCCAAATAATTTTATTCAATTCGGTTTCTTGATTTCTTAATCCGTTAAACGAACAATTTTTTTCAGCGTCGCAGAGAACATCCCACTATTTTTGTTATTCATACTAATACTCTTATTTGTTAATATTAATTTTTAATCAGTAGTCGCGCATTAAACTCGCCGTATTTTTTTTTTATCATACTTTTATTATTTTCTGTTATTCTACCTGTTAAATCGTATGACAAAAACGATAATGATGATGATGATGGAATTTTCTTTCTCATCCTCTAATATTTCTTCATCTTCAAGAGAGGACTGGGGGTTCACAACCGGTGTCCCGCTTCCAGTTTAACGAAACCTTTAAACGCGTTAACTTTTTTTCGAAATTTTCCGACATATCTATTTTATTTCTATAAACTTCTTCTTATCTACGCCGTCTTCCGATCGGAGTTTGGTGATCGGTAATGCAATTTTCACTTTATCCATGGCCGCGTTGTTCAATTCCGCTTGTGTACATCGGCAACATCGTCGGAGATCCACCCCACCTACTGAAGTTTCCTTCGCCTACGATCCTTACGCCAATAATTTCTGCATGTAGTAACAATTATAAAGGATGATATTTTCTATTTCGATGGATATGGTAACTTAATTTGCGTTCTTGAATAGTCCGTAATAATATGTTTCTTTTGGAATCTTGTTTAAAACTTCTTGATTCGTTATTCTGTCTGTCTGCGGAATTTTTAACACTTATATATATATCGAAGGCCTGTATTTTCTTTTCTAATGCTGCCGTAATTATCCAACTTTCTACTCCGTACAATAAGACTGTAAATACTAAGTTCTAGCTAACCTCATCCGTAAATACAGACTTATATATTTTCTTATAAATAACTTCTTCATGGAGATAAAAGTTAACCTACTTTTTTCTGCTCTGGTTTTAATTTCCATATTCTGATCGACTTCTTCACAGAACCAAGTGCCCAAAAGATTGAACTTTTTCTACTCTTTCGATTTCAGTTGAACTAATGTAAATATCGCCTGCATATCTGTTCGAATCTCGCCTATGCTTATCAACCAACATCCACTTTGTTTTAGCATGACGCTTACTGAGTGGAACATTTCAACGGAACAAGTGCACTGCATGATACAAGACGAAGGTTGTGATATGAAAAGAACTACGCGGTTATTACATTATTTAGATTGCGTCATTCACAAATTGCGAATTTACAATCCAGATCATGTGTTCTTCGAACGTCATCTTTAATAACGTTACTATACCTCAAATTACTGCGCTCATCATCTAACGGTCTTCCATGCAATGTATTATCATTTCTTCATTCTGAAAAGTTACATCTGTTTCCAGACATAGCGCGAGATTTCTGGAGAAGTTGTCCACGTTTATAGAAATATGAGTTAGTTCGTTAGTACAGTATCTTTTTAAGTAAGCTGTAAAGACATTCCCATTTTAAAAAATAAATAAATAACGTTGATATACACTAAATTACTTAATTAGTCAATTAGTTAATATTACAGATGTAATAACGTGTCAGTAGCAACCTGTAATGTATAAGTAGGGAAGCCAACAAAATAATAATTATCAAATCAAATATCAAATATATTTGTTACTACACATGAAATGAAACAAAATTCTTATACTATGCTTAACTTCCGCTAATGCACATAGGTTGCGCAAACAGCGGTCTATATTAATCTATGTACAAATTAACTTGCACGTGCTTGCAAAAAACTTAAACGAAATAAATTAAAATCTTCCAACCACCAATATCGATATCGATATCGATATCAGCTCAATAAATAGTTAGAAATGTAAATTTATAAATAAATAGACATATATCCAGCATGTATAGCCTACTGCTATATTATACTTACTTATTCACAATATAATTTACACATAAACATATAGATCCACGTCTACTCGCATGGCCGAATACACTTACACATAACTCATCTTCGTGCATACATGCATCCACATTGAAACAAATACACATACGCAAGTATACAGACGCTCGCTAAACATATATACACATACACAGAACCTGTAAACGCGGAACGCATTAAATAATTTCATTCTAACTGCTGGTCGAGTGCTAATATTCCTAACACATACGCACATATATTCAAACTCGTATGTACACAATTACTTAATTAGAATGTATTTCGACAAATATTCCATGGCCGCCTACGATTTATGAAATCATGTTTTACTACATTCGGTAACTTGTTATACAACATGGCTCTGAATATACAGCGTGCATCCTCGTATGTTATTTCTTAAACAAAACGATATTTCTTCATTTACAAATTTCGATTTTCCTCCTAAGATTCTTATATTACAACATTCCCGATTTATACAGACGAAGTTTAGAAGGTGAACTTCGTATAACTGTTAAACAGTCAGTAATGAGTTTATATTGTGTCTTTTCTCGTTGATACTGGTGTCTTTCTAATTCGGCAGTGCCTTCCAGTTCTGTAACAGTTCTTAAGAAACTGTGTCTGGACTTTAATCGTGAATCTATTAATACGTTATAGTTATGTAGAGGATGTCGACTATTATTTAGTACTTTGCTTTTTTCTTTCTTGGCAGCCACTTCTCTCCTTATATCCGGAGGAGCTATGCCGCTGAACTCATATAACTTTCCTAAGGGTGTTGGTCGTAAACAGCCCGTAATTAGTCTGCATGCTTGATTTAGAGCTATATCTATTTTTTTCGCATGAGCTGAGCGCCACCATACCGGGCACGCATATTCCGCAACAGAGTAACAAAGTGGCTAATGAAGATGTTCTTAGCACATGTGGGTTTGCACCCCAGTTATTGCCTGTTAATTTGCGTATTAGATTTGTTCGTGTTGCCACTTTCATCTTTGTCATTTCGCAATGTCTTTTATAAGTTAGAGATCTGTCCAATATAATTCCCAAGTAGTTAGAATAATCCGTATGCTGTAATTCAGTTCCTCTCCAGTTAATTTTCAGCTGACGCTTTGCCTGTCGATTCCGAAGATGGAAAACACATGTTTGTGTTTTTACTGGATTAGGTTTCAAGTAGTTCTCCTCGTAATATGTATCAAGTTTATTTACCATGTGGTTCAACGTTTCCTCCACTTCTTCGAAGGTTTTATGTTCGCTGTTACTGCAAGATCGTCCGCATACAAAAAGTGTTGCGTTGTATTTCCCACTGGTTGATCATTTATATATATGTTAAATAGAGTCGGTGACAGGACACTGCCTTGTGGTAATCCGTTTTTCTGTCGTCTCCAAGTACTATTTTTACCATTCATTGTAACAAAGAAGCGTCTGTCTTTCAACAACGTTCATATTATTTCTGTGAACTTGTAATCTTTCGTTAGCTCATAAATTTTGTACTTGAGTGTACGGTGGCAGACCGCGTTGAACGCTGCAGTAAGATCGATGAAGATTGCTCCAGTGACCTTACCTTTTTCGAATCCATCTTCTATGTGTTGGGTTAATTGTAAAACTTGACCAGTACACGATCTTCCCCGGTCTAAAACCAGCTGTTGTTTCATAAGCTTCGTATTAATTTTCTCAGTCATACAAAACTATTCGTTCAAAAATTTTGCATGGATGGCATAGTAATGACACCGGTCGGTAATTCTTTGGGTCATTAATATCTTTACTAGATTTACGTATAGCTATGACATGCGCTCTTCTCAATAGTCTTGGGATATTTAATTTTTTGTAATACAGTTATTGAACATTTGTTGCAGCCAGGATATTGCTTCTTCACCTAGATGTTTTAATTGTTCTGTATATAAGCCGTCAACTCCAGCGGATTTCCTACTCTTTGATTTCTTGATAGCTTCTCTTACCTCTTCTTCAGTGATTGGGGTGACAAAGTTATTTTCTTCAGATATTTGATCTCTTTTGATAGGTTTCACTTTTTTCGGCCATTTATTTTCCCATTAATTAACAAATGGTGAGCCACTTGATTAGCCGTTACTTTGGACGTGTTTACTTCAGTATTTTTCTCATTATTTAACTTCTTGAATAATTGCCAAGCTTTGCGGCTATCCTTCCTGAAGTCTAAGTTTTCCACGACTTCACACCAATCTTTACAACATTCTTTAGCTATTTCTGTCATTAGATTTTCAGCCGATTCTATTGTATCATTGTCAAATGAATTTGAATTAAATTTCTCACAGTATTCCATATACTGTTTTTGAAGAGATTTTTTCATACCAGGTATAGACCTTACGAGCGCCACGTGGTATGGATTTTTTTGAAGCGTACTTAATAATATTAACAAAGAGTTCATAATTTACAGGTACGTATGCTTCTTATCATCCGATCGACTTCGTTCTTGAAATTTGGCCAATTAGCTTTTTTTAAAATTATAACGTGACTGCAGTTTCTCTTCAATAATGGGTTTGATTACTGCATTTATTTCACAAATTATAGGTATGTGCTGGGTGTGTGGAATAGGTTCAGCCACTTGTTTTGTGCACATGTGTGATATCTTCTCTGAGACAAATATAATATCAGGATTATAGCATCGCTTTCAACGTCCGCTGTTAAATGACGGTGGCAGTTTGGAATCGTGTATTAATCTTATGTTATTTCTTTCGGCCCAGTCTTCCACCAAATCTCCATTTTCATCATTCTCTTCGTATCCCCAATTGACACTATGGCTATTAAAATCACCAATAATGATTCTCATATCTGGTGTGTCAGAATCTGGAGTGAATACAAATTTCTTTCTAGGCGGGTTGTAAACTGATATTATTTTAACTCCTCCAATTTCGGCTGTGATAATCTCGATGTTATTATTATCACCATTTTTATCTGCTCGCGTTATGGCTATTCCGTTTCTAACAAAGAGAGCACTTCCGTGTTCACTGTGGGCCCTATCGACCACCAATTCCATACCTTTTATTTTTGGTTTTGGTTTATCCTTAGCTCTATGCGTTTCTTTTCTTTTACAGATGTTAAGCCTTCTATGTTCATGCTCATAATTCGAAACGTTTTTGTCTTCTTCAGTGGTGGCCCTGAAAAGGGTCTTTTAGACCTAGATATAGGTTTCTTGATCGACCACGATTGGGATGATTGGCCGGTAGTACAGCTCGAATATTTATTCATGTTAATATTACATCTACCGTTTCCAGAGGCGCCAACGTGGAGGCTCATCCCGCGCCTCCATTATTGTGAATTAAATTTACGCAATAAATTATTAAATTGCTCAATGGTCATTCTGAAATATTGAAAAAATTTAGCTTCATCGTCAATTAATTCTCGATATAACGTTGCGTATTCTCATTCAATTTTCCGTTTTTTTAACATATCGTGAACCCAAATACGTTTTCGTTTAATTTTTTTTTTTTTTTTTTGGAATGTTGCTCAAACATTTTAAATAAACATAAAAAACACACCCGATCGCATGAGAACTCACGTAACATTATGATTACGGTCGTGTCGTGTCTATTACTTTCCGATGCAGTGTGAATGCAGCGTAATTTTCTGTCGTTGCTACTCGGTCGTGTCGTGTCATGTCGTGCTGTATAGTGTGAATAGACCTTCAACCGTTTAAATACCTTACCAGCGTGTTATTACGAATCAATGTCTGCATTACATCTGGGAAACACGAATTTACTAAGAGAACTGTGTCATCAGCGTAACTGACCATTTTACTCGTAACTAATATATATATATATATCTATTCCCCTTTTTCCAGCTAAATTGTACCTAGCTAATAATAGCTATTTAGCAATTTTACGTATTTCATAAATGTAGCCTGATTAGCAGCCTGTGCAGTGGCAGGTGCTAAAAAGTTATATTAGAACTTTTGTCTTATACTAGATCAAACAGCTTGGTTCTGTAAAGCCGTCGGATTTCTTGGTTGTTGTCCAGCAATGGCCATATTATTTGGGTGCATTTCTAATCGGTGCGTATACTTGTTTGCGTCATTGGATATTACTTCCTGATACTCCGAGGTCTTCGTGAAGCATGAGGTTAATTATGTACCACGGTGCATTTACAACCGTCCGGAGGATTTTATTCTGCATTCGTTGAATGGTTGCTATGTTGCTGTATTTGGAGCAACCACATAAAGGGCAACCGTAGCGCTAAATCGGCTTTAAGATCTGATTATAAAGCAAAAGTTTGTTCTCAGCGCGATAGTAATACCGATCGTCACTTATACTGCATCGGTCTGGGTTCATAGGGTCGCTAATGTTAAACTAGTTGACCTAGTACGAAGCGCTCAAAGGCCGGCTCTTATCGCTATGACCCGAGCATACCGCACAGGCCCGATGGTTGCTTTGATCGGTCTATCTGGTGTACTCTCGTTAGAGCTAGAACTATACTGTCGCGCTGTTATGTTCGCATTAAGTTATGCAAGGTTTACCTGGCAGAGAGAAGTATTCTGCTTACATGATGATGATTCATCGATAAAGATGGGTATAACTCTTGATAACAGGGAAAGGATAACGGTTCGAGGTCCGAGAGCATATAAAGTTAGCAGCTTAGTTTGCGTGTCGATATTAAGTAACCTTACCAAGTCTGTTACAGAAAACGCCTTTACAAATGCCCGCAAAACAAGCAGGTCCCTGCGTAATAAAGTTTATGCCGTCGCTCTTACGAGATGACAAGTCTTGGATGGAATATGACGGTGCTGTCAAGACTCTACTGCCGAGTGTAATTGATCGAGAAAAATACGAAAGGTTTATGTCCTTTAGGGCGTTGACATGTTTCGGAACACGTCACGGTCCATTTGCATGCTACGAGCAACGTTTCTCTTTCAGGGAAACGCCCCGTCAGTGTGTCTGTGACACCGGAGCGTGTACGATCAGTCACTTGTTGAACGCACAAGCAGATATCCCTCAAGTTACTTGTCTCCGAGCAAATTCAATCAGGGAAATTGCCTTTGGCCGGTATCACCAAATTACTGGTGTGTTGGTGGAGAGATGGACAGATTTCTTCCATCAGACATCTAATTGGTCAATCGGCCGAGATCTCCTGTGCTTTCTTTATAGGATCGCACTTAATAGTATAGATGAAATTTGCACTGTACAGCCGCAAACTCATCACCCGGGATAATGGTGGGCAATGACCCTTAGCGAGGGTTTCACTGAATGAGAATGACAATTGTCGTTGATTAACAGCTCGGTTTTCGGATCCGAGACAATGATAGATGATTAGTTTGAACAGTCGACAGTTCCGTAACTCCTCAATTGCGCCACCAGATCATCTGGCTGGAAAGCTGTCTAAGTCTATGGAAAGAGCAGGTCGGCGGTATAAACATAAACGGACTCGTCGCAAATTGAGGTACGCCGGTTCGGTGAAGGCAGAGGGCCTTTCAAAGTGAAATAAATTCACTGTCGGTTGGCCAACTGTGGGTGTTCCAGATGAGCAAATAGTGCTGTATGTTTCATCAATAGCAGACTTTAATTCTCTGTCTCTAGGTACAATTAGTCTGGAGCCGAAATACATATTTTTTGCATTGTAATCACCATCTACAATATATCTTAACATTTTCAGAAAGTCTGTGAAGTGTCTTTTTTATATTATGCCTAGGAGGACAGTAAACTGCCGAGACACTGATATTTTTATTCGAACCTTCATTAATCATTACGCTAGTCGCTTGCAGATAATTAAATTTATAGTTTTTCAGTTTGTAGTGTTTAATTCTGCTTTTTATTATGACACCGGTTCTAAAGTATTAGTTGTATCCGATAAATTTAGCGAACCTGATATTCGTAAGATGTGTCTCTGATAAAAGGAGTATATCCACGTCATTTTCAATTATGAACATCTCTGTACTTGAGCTATATGGTTTAAAATACTATTTGCGTTCCATGTAACGATCTTTAAGTTCCTCATTTCTTGTTTAACATAGCAGTGATGGCACTAAGTAGTTGACCTTTCTGTTTCATGATAGTGAGGAAGAAATTTTTTATTTCAGTTATGAATGTATATAACAGTGTTTCAATCTTATTAACGTTTACTCTGACATGTGTATTATTGACGTTTTTCCTGAATATGTCGTGTAGCTAACTTTCTGTGTCTTGATTCATTTCTCTTTGATGATGGCCCGTTACCAGTAATCTGATGATAACTGATAATGTCCTTTGTAATATTTTTCATCCTAGGTTGTTGCTTGTGTCTAATTGCCTGCAATTTCTTATAAATTTCACAACCCTTATAATTAGAAGGGTGGCTCCCTTGACAATTTTCGCATTTGGGCGCCTGATAGCGTTGTTTATTGCAGTTGCTCGACGCTTGAACTTCGCCACATTTCACACACACGTATGTTCTATTGCAATGTTTGGTGTGGCCATATCGTTGACACATAAATTTTTTTGTGGCGTTTATATTTTTACTCTCATGTTGAGTAGCGAATGTATTTTAAATATATCAGTGTTATTTTCTTGAGGTTCTGTGTCTACAAAAAGAGCGCAGTGGTTGTTTATTTATCCTGTGCTTTACGTTATATGCCTGACTTTGTAACCATATTCGTCTGAGGCTGATATTATGCGATTTATTTGTATACAGTAATGTAAATATCTTATTACCACTCGAAAACATTGTTCTGATTTAATTTGATAAGTGTGGTGCTCTATTTTTTCTTGTCTGAGATAATGTATTAGCTTACAATATTTTCCCATTGTATTTGCTTTAATTTTTACACTTTTATCGGCAAAAGACCTACAATGAACGTCATTTATAGGAATTACAGACGCAACATCGGACAACATTTTTGTGTAATCTTTTACCTCATACACTGTGATAGGAGGAGGTTTTTTATCTTTCTGTAACTTCATCGGTGATGTCGTCATCAGATAGTAAAATAGCATATCTGTTATTAATATATATATATATATTAAAAATAAAAAAGGACCGAGCGTACTTCCTTGCGGTTCCCCAGATTCCTGTATTTTGCTCTAACTTATAGTATCTTTTATTTCGTAACATATCGTCTATTGGTGAGATATGATTTAAACCAATTATATGATACCTCTGAATCCACAAGCGTATAATTTACTAAGCAAAATACCGTTATGAACTGTATCAAATGCTCTACATAAATCAAAATATACTGCTCCAACGGAACGCCCCTCTACCAAATTGTTCGCGATATACGAAACATAGTGATAGAGGGCGCTGTCTTTGCCCGGTAAAAAACCAAATTAGCTTTCGCTAAAATAATTTATCTTCGACAGATACTTTAACATATTTTTAACGCACTTCTCTAGTATAATAATAACAATAATAATAATAATTAATTTAATTTAATTTAATTTTTTTTTTAAATTGCTTTTAAATTTTAGAACTCTTTTTACAACGTATTTAAAAATGCGTTTTACGTAGGACGGTTTAGATATGTGTCGGTTTCTTAAATATTTATCAAAGTATTTCTCTTCTGCCGTTATTTCGTCTTTATAGCGTACATATTTAGTTTACGACGATAGCGCTATCTCTCGTTTTTCTACGTGAATTCCGTATTTACAGATAAATTATGCCAAACTTGCTAAATCTAGAACAATTTTCCCCCTGTACACAGATACATACACGTTTTTCGGATAGTAGTAGTAAACTAGAAACGAATCTACATATTAAATAACTTTTACTTTGAAAACTTCAACTTTATTTCATAGTCGCTTACGTCCGTACACACTACACATAGAGAGTTCCATTAACTTAAACTTCGTACATCTTTTATAGTCGCTACTGTTTCGGCGTAGCAGTTTCTGTTTAATGCTTCGTTAAACTCTCTCTTTTAATCCTTTAAATAAACTACACCTCCGTATAGGTCGTAGTCGAATAAAACTTCTACCTCTCAATTTTTTTTCTTTTAATATTATTATAAGCTTTAAACATTTCTTATTAAATTTTATATTAAGGAGGAGATGCTGTAACAAATCCATCAATTTATAACGACAATCTCCAAACCTACAGGTATTCAGAGATTGTTCAGTTACCAAACCAGATAAAGTTAAAGTAGATGTAGAAATTTAGCTAGAAAATTTACAATATTTTAATAACATAAGGAAGAAATAGGAATTTAATGATTTCTTTTTTTTTCCGTGTTTTAGAATAATTAAGAAAATATATTAGAAACAAATAGCTACTGTATTAATAGACGGAAAAGAGACTGAGGCAGTGGAAATAAACAGAGGAGTACGACAAGGTTGTATCCTGTCGCCTCTTTTATTTAATGTTTATTCAAATGAAGTATTTAAACAGAGGTTGGGGGAAATAGAAAAATGAATTCAAATTAATGGTAAATATATATAAACAACTTAGGATATGCAGATGATACTGTCGCTAATGGCGGAATCGATACAAGATGTTCAGGAAATAGTAGATAGAGTAAACTGAGCATGAGTCTCACGATCGATGAAAGAAAAACAAAATTTATGATAATAAGTCGCCAGAAACAACCGTTAACGAAATTAACCGAAAACAAATCGAGCAGGTACAAGAATTTAAATACCTGGGCAGCATTATAACAAACAGGGTAGACGCGGAGACAGAAATCGGACGCGGAATTATATATGCAAAAATAACTTTTCAAAGACTAAGCACTTTATTAACTAATCGAGCAATCGATATAAGAATCAAGCAAAGAATGGTGAAGTTTCATGCCGTTCTATTATATGGCGCAGAGACTGGAACATACACAGCCGAGTCAAATATCTAGCGGCATGTAAAATGTGGTTCCACCGTAAAATGTTACGTATCCCCTGGATATGGAAATTAGGTAATGATGAAGTACTGAAGAGATACAGAAAGATATCTAGTAGAAGAAATAATGAAACGAAAAATAAGTTATTTTTGTCGTATAATTAGAGGAAGTAAGTATGAGCTGTTTAATAATTCAAAGAAGAATAGAGGGTCGGAGAGGACCCGGAAGAAAGAAAACGACATGGTTACAAAATGTAAAGCAACGGACCGGGCTTGAAAGTATTGAAAAGCTGATACGGGCTGCCGAAAATAGAAATATCAACGCTATGATGTCAACAGTGACGCGTAAGACACATGAAGAAGAAGAAGATATATAGCAGTATTCAATTAATATTTGATTGTAGTTGATGTTAGTAATGACAATAAAGTTTGGGATTAATAGGTCAATAAATTTCTTATGCTTATACTTAATGTTTAACAATGTATTTGTAATGCTTACACTTTTTTTAATGCTTATATATATATATATTTATTTATTTATTTTATTTATTTATTTGTATTTTCTTAATTACAACTACTCATAAATAAATTAAACCTAAGCTTGCAACAGTGCATACACATATACTTATAGATATAATTATGCTAATCAATTCTGTATCTTAAATAATAGTAATTAGGCCGCTATTACTACAACATGCTAGTGTCTTACGATATTCTATTTCACTATGTGCTACTGTTTTAAGCTTAATATAATCGTTAAAACTATTTAGTATCGGAAATTTTATTAAAAATCAATTTCAATATAATGTTACAACCAAGCGAAATATGGTTCGATGTAATCACCGCAAAGATAGCACCGATATCTCTAATTTTAAAACGCTTTAGGTATTCCACGAATTTTGCACGGAATGCTAATATCTGCGTTATATATTAGTACGGAATAAAATACACTTAAATCTTTCAGACGGATTAGGTATTATTCTATATAGTATATATATATATATATATATATATATATTATTATTTATATCATTATTATAAATTGGACTTTAGAATTAACCAATCTGTCCATGAAAAACCAAAAAAAAAAAATTAACATTATAAAGTAACTTTACATTCTAAAATAAATTTAAATAAAAAATAATATATATGAGCATCATCCAAGGAAAGTAATGAACTTAAGATATAAGGAGGCCGATGGCCTAAAGATATAAGCCTAGAAAATAAACGCGATTACAGTTAAAAAACAAATGATTCGAATCCAGAATCATATCGGTATCGTCCGGGTGAGAGCAGGTGCTGGTTTCGGTCATTCCAATTCTGTACAAATGAACAGGTAGGCAACAATGATTTAAACGAAGCCGCTTTAAGTTTGTGATCTTGTGACGAGAAATTGGTCCGCTAAACTTTTTTTAGAAAATACCACGCTTCTTTGGAAGGAACTAGTTTAATTTAACGCTTTTATAAAAACTATTAACTTCATTGAGATGGAAAACAGTCTAATCTGATTCCAACTGGGCTTTCACTACAACGCGGAGAACTGTATACGGAATGCATGGACACAAGATGCCGATGGCTGCTGCTGATTTTGCGGCTTCATCGCAAACAGTATTACAAAGAATTTCACCGTGACCAGGAATCCAACAAAAATGTTGATTGTAATATTTCTTAAAAATGAAGTTGTATATTTCTTGTAAAATTGCAAATATAAAATAAGATCCGTTGGTAACATGAAAATTCGATATAGCATTAAGGCAACTAAGAGAATCCGATTAGAAACTCGAAGGAAGCGTAAAGCCTTGACGATCGCAAAAGCTTCAGCGATGAAAATCGAGCACGCCGATGGTAATTTAAACTTTCTGGTCACGTTTTTACTTGGAATCATGAAGGCCGATCCTTCCAGTCCTTGAAAACCATATTTAGATCCATCAATGTACACATATAAAAATTCAGGTCACTTGTTTTGAATTATGAAGATATGTTCTAAGTTGGAAGAAGGACCAAGATAAGGTCATTGCCTATGGGATGCAAATCCACTGTAGAAACTGAAAATTTTCCAGCAAAGGTGAATTGAGAAGGAGCGGGAAGTAATAAGGATTTGTATAGAAGAAATATATTGGCGGAACGTGCGAGCAAAGGACATGATTTAGATGTAAATCTCGACTTGTGAAAAATTTCGTGATATTTAAAGGATAAAGAGTTATTAGAAAAGGATAAAAATTTTAGGAAAAACTGATTTGCAAGTTGTTGACCTCTCAACTGGATCGGTAGAATGCAGGATTCCGAACATAAACCGACTTTTGGTGAGGAAGGAAATGCTCCAAGCATCCAGCGTAAACAATAGTTTTGAATCCGTGTGAGTTTAGTAATATGATTTCGAGCTGCGTTGCCAAATACTGGAAATCCATAATCTATCCGCGACCTTACCAGAGTTAAATAAAGTGTCCTTAGGACAAACGGATCACCACCCCACCAAGTATGTCGTAACATCATCAATATGTTTGATGCCTGAAAGAATATGGTTCTTCCACAGAAACTTTTGGTTTAATACTAGATCCAGAAATTTAACGGAATTGGAATTCGTGATTACATCACTTTTAAAACGAATCGTTGTATGGTCGGTCAACCGTTTATATGTAAAAATAACAACATTACTTTTGAAGGTTGAGATCATTAGATGGGACTCAGCCATCCAATTAATAATTTTGGTAATATCTTCTTGTATCATATTGATGGTAGTTGACAAATTCTTTCTTGATTGATACATTGTTATATCATCAGCATAGGATATGATCATACTTTTAATCGGTAATTGAAAGACAGGTAAAATATATATGTTAAACAATATTGAACTTAAGACGGAGCCCTGAGGAAGACCATGGTATACTCGTTTATAAACCAACTTGTTGACAGTAACAAATTTAAGTACCACCGTAAGGCAAGTAAACAAATTGCAAAGATAAGCAGCCATAGATGTCGGAATATTAACAGCGATTAGCCTGGTGTACAAAATCGGAAGATGAACCGCATTGAAGACTCCTTTAATATCGAAGAACGCAAAAATCGGAAACTTCTTGTCTAAGAAACATTAGTATATGCCAGCTGTTAAATGTGCAAGACAGTCCATAGAGCCTCTGTTTGATTTGAAACCAAAACAGCGATCAGGTAGCAAAGAATTCGACTCCAACCACCAAACAATCCGGTTCTTTAGTAGACATTCGAATAAATTCCTGATAAATGATGTAAGAGATATAAGACGGTAGGATTCAGCTGCTAGTCTAGCTGATCCTGGTTTTTTAATCGGGATTACTATAAATTCTGACAAGGATTTGAGGTATACTGTTGGTTGAAAAAAAAAAACGATTAAAAATATAGCATAAAGTCTACCAAAATCTGAGTGATGTTGGAGAACAGAGTAAGTAACCTCGTCAGATCCGGGCTTTTTAGCTTGTTTAATGATGAAATGAGTTTCAGCTTCGACTTTTTTAAAATATAAATAATTAGCAGTTGTTTTAGCGTGCCTAAATAATCGGAAGGCCTCATTTCTACTATTATACACCGCAGAACGGTCTGCATTCCACCAAAGAGACTTATAATGTTTTATTTTGTCTCGCGGTAAAATTCGATTACGTGGAACGTGTAACATAAGGGCCGAGTTAAAATGATTAAAGTAGCGATCATATAAATGGATAGGAGCCAAAAAGTGATCGGAGAACACCGGGTTCAACAGCATTTTGTATATATACACATATTGAGGAAACGGAGAACCTTGAAATTTAATTTCAATTAACGGAATATAGATAAAACCTTCGGGTGTTTTCTTATTTAGTCTTCTTATGCCATTTATAGAACAATGCGTTTCCAACCCGTTCAAGATACCATTATCTGACATTTTAGTATCAATATTTCTAATTATTCCAAACCTATGGATTAAATTGCTGGGAGTAAATGCTTTTAATTTGTCCTCCTTTAAAATGGGAGAAAGCAAAAAGGAGTTAATAAAGAGGAAAACTCTAAACGAAGTCTATTTTTTTTTTTTTTCGTAAACGTGTACTATGGGAGTTCCAACAGTGCTGAAATTTCTGCATCATTTCTTTAAATAAGTACTTATTATAATATGTAGGACGTGTTATTTTGTTTGTACAAACCATTTACATTCGCTGAAAAAATTACAATTTTTTATCATATTACAAACGGATGTAGTACAAGATAATCGCTTATTTTAAATTATCTGATTTTAAAACAACAAATTTACCCAAATGCGACATTACAATTCAGATATGCTTCAAAAATATATTAATTACCTGTATACGACGAGGTGGATTGTTGATAAGGATTGGATGGCGAATTACAATGGTTTAAAATTACCGACTTAATAATGTTAAAGAATTTTCATAAGTATAATTAATGTTCTTAACATTATGTAATTTATTTAGAGAGGAATACGTTTTTCTTAACATATTATCTACTACTCTATCGCAGTAAATCAACAGCTAAATGACGTATTGTATTTCAGCGTTCGTCGAATTGCCCAAAATTAAGAAAACAATTTTCCGTGTTCAAAGAAAATTCTAAATTGGTGCAGAGGTTATAGAAAACTGTAGCATATTTTTGTAATTGTGCAATAGTAGGTGCCCTTCTTCTGGGTCTATTCGAAACCCCTGACACCGTCTGACCTATTTAATTGTAACAACACCGATAAATCATATTAATTGTAACAATAGCCACAATCGCAGCATAAAAAAAATTAGCATTTCTTCGAAATGTGACGAAATATAAAGAGGAACAAGATTCACAGAACGCAAACCGACGCTTTGATAAGTGATGTAATGGAAAAGTAGCAGAATGAAACTAGATCCTAATTTATACACAACCCAACTATTAAATGGGTATGGTAACTTTGCAGAATATTTATGTGGATTTAATCTTGAAAAAATAACAATAAGTACGCCTGCGGGATCATAAAATGAGCTAGACATATTTTATTTAGATGTCCATTGTAAACATAAGAATGCTCAATGTAGACAACTTTAATCAAAAAGACAGAACCGCAACAATAAATTTTAAAATCTTTCCCCGTCATTTTCAATTGAAATAATCTATAATAACATTAACTATATAAGGATTAATAAAATTTTTGTTAAAGACATCAACAACTGCAGACCAACAGAAATTGGCAAATGTCCCTCTAATATCATATGAAATAACAAATCCAAAATGTATTGCTCAACTATTGAAACTAACACATAGACAGCATGCTCAGCTACAACGTGCCCCTGGAAGCGATCTCATGTACTAACACCTCAGTGATGGCTTTCTCATAAACCTTTCCCATGCAATTAAGCAAGGAGCCGACAACTCAGACGGATCTTTACTTGGCTTGGAAAGAAGCAACAGAGAGGCTGTCTTCCAACATTCCAGGAAAAGACAAAATTTTAAACATTTTTGCACAATTGTTTGCAATAAATCTAGTCGCAGTGAATGAATTTTTTTAATAATCAAATTACTGAGCCTATAGTCAGCCGGCGCCTTTTTATTGAGCAGATTTTTAACTATACATGAAATATTGTCCTGACTTACGACAGGAGAATCACAACTAGCAACAGGGAGAATCGACCTTAGAGGGGGAAAAGTGGTATAATAAAACATTTATCTTCTGGGTTTAGTATTACTTACATTGTTAGCAGTAATATTTCTTTTGTTGTTATATTATATTATTTTATTTTTTATTATTATTAAGACACAAACTCTTTACACACATCATCGATGGTTTAAGGGACTATGTTTCTCATCCCTTACCATCTTATATATATTTTTTATTATTATTTTACACTTTGCAGGGAACTGTCACACACATCTAGTTAACTTTTGTAATAAAATTGTTTGATATTCTTTTGTTTCAGCTACACTACACTGTCACACAGTTATTTATTAAGTACTCTGGTTCCCTGCACCTTTATCACAAATTACTTAATACACTTGCCCTACCGCATAAGTGCGGATTGGGGAATCACATTAAAATAAATAAATAAATAAATAAATAAATAAAAATAAAACATACACTTATTCATGCTCAGAGGCCATAGTCTGATTGCCAACCTTTAAATCAGACGTCCGTCTTCTTCGAGTTACCCTATATAATGAACAGCAATCGTGCATATTATTTTTTTTTTCATTTTACTTTTGCAAATTAAAATTAATCGAATTCCTAAAAATTTGAAATTAAACACCATCGACATTATGTCCGGAACATAGACGAAAAAAAATTACCATAATGTAGTAGTGGTAATTTATCGGATTCAGTTCAATTAGAGATACATGTTTGAGTTTAATTCTGCGGTTTTTTTTATTAACGAAAACTTTATTTATATACTGAAACTTGTTCACCTCCTCATAGATGTCGAGGAAGTTAAACCGATTTCTTTTACTGTGGGTGTCGTTACACACAAGAAGTATAGTGAAAGTTGAGTACCAAAAAGTAGAAGTGATTCCATAATGAAGCAATAGACACACCACGGTTCCGTAGCGAGGTCGAACCTGTATAAGTAGGTTAAAAACTGGCTACGATTGAACACTACCTCGAAAATTGAAAAAAAATTAATATTTACTTTTTCCAATCTGCGTTATTTTTCTACTGTATTCTATCTTTTTTTTTTCTCGGCTGTTCTGTTATCATTAAACACGTTTATAAAAAAAGTTTACCATCAGAACAATTTCATTCTGTGATCGTAATAGGTCGACGTCCAATAGTTGTCTTAGATTCAAATTCCTAAGACTACGATTTATTATTATTATTTTTATTATTGTTAGTTTAATCGACCTTTATTGAAATTAATTTTATTTAATCGGACGCAGTTATAACGTCACAGAAGCATTTCCGGAGTATTTTTAAGAATAAGCTGAAAATAATGATAAATGATGATATAGTTGATAAAATAATTAGCATTTAGCGCACACACGTTAAGTACACAAGAATGAAATTTGGTGACTTATAATTTTTTTTTAATGCAATTTATATGTATATATATATATAAATATGTGTGTGTGTTTGCGTGTGTGTGAGTGGAAATAAATTGATAAGGAAATATAAAAAATGATATATCTTGATTGTGATATGACATTACTTAGTACTTGATTTATTTCCCAAATTTTAGTTAATAATTTAACACGCCTATGTCCAACCATCCGGTTTATATGTACATAAATACCATATTTACATATATATATATATATATATATATATATATATATATATATATATATATATATATATATATATATATATATATATATATATATATATAATATATAATATATGATGTTAATAATGAAGTAGGTTAAATCTTATGTACTTTTTAAATATTATGTATATTTAATTTTTATACGCATATAACTTTTATTTCTCTAACAGCGTGTGGATATATAAAATATTTAAATATTTGCGAATCTCAAATTGAAACAGATTCTTCCATGTGATGACTGAGAGAACATTTGTGGCTAGGATCAACAACTCTTATTCGAAGGAGCATTCTGTTTCATATTTCATTTGTGCAGGATACATTACTATCAAACTTAGCAGTAATATAATGAAACAATCCAGCTAGAAGACTGAGAAGGAAATGATGTCGGGATACTCTCCCGATTACCTATCAACCGGAATTATCTTGTGCGATATATTTCTTTATTATATTAATTTATTTCAATACTTCTAAAAAGCATTCTTTAATCATTACTTTTATTTACCTCACATGTTACTCTCGCATTATAATACTTTAATTATTATCTATACTTATTCATTATTTCGATATTTTATCGTGTCGCAATCTCATATTTCATTGGAGACGTTAGATTAATTATTTTAATTTTTTATAATGTGGAATGTATCAATTGAAAAATTAGTTAAATCACTAACATTTATTTTCTTGCGAAAAACACAAAGCTTTTCGGCATTTACGCCATTATCAAGTGAACAAAATTTTTTTTACAAAATCATAATTTTAAAAATATAAATTAAAAATAATTACTTAAAAATATTTGATGATGACGGTGAAACTATATTCTATAAAATTTTACTCTGCTTGTCTGTTCTGTTTATTTTTTGAATTGTTGAAATTGAATATATTAACATCGATATATTTGTTAACTGATTTTTTTATTAATTTTTTTCGATATTGTTTGCTGGATTCTGCAAAAGTTGTATACTGATGAAATTTTAAATTTTCATTTACTATTGCGATGTATGATGTCCAAAAGTAAAATATAAAATATAAAAATTTACAAACACAAAAATTTTTTATAAAACACGATTTTACAAGTAAAATGAAAAATAAGTATTTGAAATATCTAGTGATTTAACTAATTTTTCAATTGATTTTTTAGATTAATTATGCTAAATTTATCGTGATCACCATTGTTTATGGTACTTGTTACCGGTACAATGTAAAAAACAAAAAAAAAAAAAAAGTTGCAAATTAATATTTATATATCTATTTATTATTTTATCGTATCCAATGTCTCACCGAAGATATGAAATTAATGTGCTAAATTTATCGTCATCTCCATTGTTTACATCAGTACAATTAAAAAAAAAAAAATAGATTATTATTAAACAAACCATTAAAATTGCTAATTTTTCGAGCAACAGCAGTAAATGAAACTTCAAACAGAAAATGTTCAATCGATATATATATATATCGTATATGTACATGTATGTGAATATATTATATATTTCTATGTATGTCTGCGCGCAGAAGATGGGCGTTTTACTTCGACTGCGCCAACGACCCTGATATTTTTTTAAGTTTTAAACTTTTCTCGAAATTTGCCAATGAGAATAGTAAGAAATTGGAAAAAAATTGGTAATATTACACAATTCGGTCGTTTACGACTAGAAGCCACAAAAAAAAATAAATAAAAAAAACAACTTTGTAAATTTTTCTGCCGCAACAGATCGAATTTGTCACTATCGATACTAAACAAGAGTCCTTTCGATAAGCCGCGATTTCATCCTGTGTAAACAGGTTCGACAATATTTAATTTTCGCAGACAGGCAAATGTTCGAAACGTATCGTTAAACAACCCTTATATTTTCCCGGTTGTTGCGCAATATAACGGAATAATGACGTCATCGCATATAACAACAATGCGAAAGGGTGAGGATACGAATAGGAGCGATAGGATTAGTTAGCCAAGAAGAAGAAGAAGTAGTTCGGTAAAATTGTTTACAAAAGGGCAGCGGCTTACACACTCTGAAAACTGATATTGGCGTTATGTATTAAATTGTGAAGGAGCATATATATATATATATATATATATATATATATAAAATATGTGTGTGTGTGTTAGTGTGTATAAAAAAACGTTCGCCCGATATACAGGTGGCGACGAAAACGGATTAAAAAGGTCGTATAAATAACGGCGCAACATAAACACTTTTCAGCGTAACAATTTTCCGTCGTCCAAAAATTCTATTTTCCTCGTACCACTTTTTTCTACATCATCCGTCTTACTCCTTGGACTCGTCTCCATCCGGACCAAATCGCCTAACGCAGATATCGTTTCTCCTTCTTATATTTCTAAATCACGTACAACGGTTCACACGTGAGAGAGAAAAACGTGTAATACTTAGACAGTCGTACTACTATTTGCCAGTGCAATGAACTACGAAGACCAGTTAAACATTTGGACTAAATAAAGAGACAAATCATAAAGAATTTCTAACAAATCGTAAATTTACTCGTGGTCAAACCCCGTCAGTGGCGTAGCGTGAATTTCGAAATAGAGCAAGCGCCATAATGAAATATTTTTTTATATACGTGTATATATATATGTAAAATTCTGTTAAATACATAACAAAAATAAAAATTATGAAATACCGTATACATTAAAAATTAACAAAATACGTCATTTTTTTTTTAATGAATTAATTCTATTCTTCTTTGCAAAAATATCTATTACATCGCCATAAAAAGATGGTCTAACGTTTGATAATAATCCTTATTCAACACTAAGAAGAGCTAACGAATATAATCGCTCCTGACCTTGCGTATTTCTTAAGTATGTTTTTATTCGTTTCAATGTGGTTGGTGGACTTGTGGTTATTAAATGAGAAAAGTTGTACACTTCTGGAAAAACATCTGTTAAATCTCCAATATTGAAGCAGATCCAGCACAGTGTTTTTACACATGTTTGAATTTTTATATATAACGGAAAGTTCGCTTTTCTAACTTGCAAAATCGGAAAAGTTCCCATGATTCTGTTTTACATTTAAAAAGTCTTCTTCCGGGAAGGTTCTTTGAAAATTTTAAAAATCGTTTGTTTTTAAGAAATTTAAGAATTTCAGTTTTAGTTATGTCATTAAATCTATTAGATATATTAGTTTGTATGACATGGATAATTCCTAAAAATATTCTTCTATATGTGACAGCTTTCTGTCTTCCACAGAAATCGAATCAAGTCTTATTCTTTGTTTGGAAATATAAGCTAATAATACGGTTTTTTTTTTATCCATTAAAACAATTGTTAATTAACTGTTCCCAAATATGATCAAAGTTTTCGCGCAATCCTAAAAGATAATCGCGAAATGAATCGATCTTTTTAAGACAAGAATTAACGTCAAATATATATTTTTTTTTAAGTACTTGAAACTGTAAATAAGATTGTGGAAATATGGGAGAAAATATCAGCAGAAAAAAAATTAAAATCCGAATCTTCTAAATATGACATCAACCCACGTGCTGTGCAAATCGTTTCTGAATCCCACATATCCACATTTGTAATAAATCGTGTAAATATGCCTTTTAATTTTTTTTTTATATTCATTTACAAAAAAGTAGCGAAACTCGAAATAGAAATAAAAAAGATTTTACACGGTTTTATGTAGCCGGCAGATTCAGAAAGAACTAAATTCAATTTACGAGCATAACAGTGAACGAAAATGGTTGGAGGATATTTATTTTTAATTCCTGATTGAAGACCGTTATGCTCACCAGCCATCACTGCTGCGCCGTCATAATTTTTTTTTTTCACATTTAAAGTCTTTTAAAGTTTCAGAAAGTTTTCCCGCTAAATATTGAGCACTTCGATCATTACTTAGATTCCGAAAATGTAAAAATCTTTCTTCGACATTACCAATCTTTGTTAAGTATCGAAGTACAGTTTTGATAATTGAGATTTTGTAACAACATCTGTTGTGTCATCCATTATAACTGATACAAAAAATGAATTTGATAGTTCAATTTTTATTTCATTTATAATCGCCTCGGAAATAGATGTAATGATGTAATTTCGAATACCAGGCGATAATCCAGAAAAAACTGTTAAATTAATCAAGTGATTTTCTAAGTTACTGTCAAATTCGCTCAATTCTTTTAATAATTCGATATAATTTCCCCCGTTTATTGAATTTTCATATTCATTACGTCCTCTAAAAGCAAGTTTCTGTTTTCCGAAAAAGCATGCAACTTTTACCGTGCAACTAAGTTTTATATTTTTATTATACATTTTGAACTGATAAACGGAACTGTTCACTTAATTTTCAATACGAGTTTTTCCAAATTGTTTAAGCTGTTTTAGAGAAATAATATGGTTGACAGACAGTTTATATCGTTTTGTTTTATGCAGGTTATTCAGATCATCTAAGCAACTTGCATTCTATACATTTCTTTCTTGATTAAATAAAAGGAAAGTCCAACAAAACAGGGTTTTTTTTTCTTACAACCGCATAACCAAGGGATTGTTGTATATAAATTTGTTTGAAAATGGCGATTAAATGTTTTATGTCATCTTGATTCAGTAATTAACTTTTCTAAACCAGGCGTTGGTCTATCATTTTGAATAATATTAATTTTTTCTCGAAAATTTAATACACTAAAACTAACCAGTAAAAGTTTTTCAAAAACGCAATTGCATACAGCTTCAATTAGATTACATTTGAACAGACTGGTGTATTAGTAGTTGACGTAAATAGAAGCGAACGAACCGGTACAGTTTCTTTTGTAGTGGTGTGAAAGACAGAGACGTTCAGCGCTTCCAGTTCCACTATTAGTATAAACGGCATAGTGTAGAAAAGAGGTTAAACCAAAACGTGTCGCAACTACAACAATACCGCATGAACATACGCAACATACTGACGGGCTTGTATAATAATCACGTTGTGGACCAGTGTACCAGAAAAGCACTTTGCTCTATCGCTTTCAGATCGACATGCACGCGTATCTTTTCTACACTCGCAATACACGCAACGGTGCGATTGCATGGATAAAATTCGAGAAAATATATAACTGTGTACGTGATCTCGAACGCGGCAGTCCAATTGTGCGCGTACTCTTTTTTTAGTTATCACTAATATACGCAGTTCGTCCGGAGACAACTCTAACGAGTAATAAAGTGAAATATTAGGATAGTCACTCACTTGTGGCTGATTTTTATCTAGCAGGTTTTTTCTAATACTTTTCAATTTTGGTATTTAAAATTATTCAGCAAGTTACTTTATATTTTTTTTTTGTGGCTAATGTTCTTTTCATAGATACAAAAAGAACAATTCCATACTCATGATGACGCTACGCTCCTGGGTCAAACAACGAGTGAAAATCAACTAAATTTTGTTCAACTTTACGTGTATCAGCGACCAAGCTTTGCTGGATACATTGTTTCCCTTAAAAAAACATTATCATCGCCCGACATCGACTGGGTCATACAAAGATGACACATGTTCACCTCCCACAACGCAATGGTCCGCCCCTCAGTGTGCCTGTGCATCGTCCCTTACTGTTTATCGTCATTTTTACAAAATATTCCTCCCAGAGATCCTTATTGAACCTTCCGAATTCCCTTCCACTTCTTCTCGTTGACAACATTCTCTCCAATCTAATTCTTTTCCTACCATAAAACTGTCCCCTATCGCTCAAACTAATATATCTTTATCCTCCCGTACCTGTAGCCAACTGCACACGGCACGATAATTTAATTTTATAATAATAGTAATAATAGATTTAGATACGAATCTTATACTATTAAAAACTGTGCAATTATTTTAATTTCATAAATTACCGAAATTATAACTAAAAATTATAGCAGTAATGTTTTTGATTTTTTTTTTTAAAGAAATTTTCGAATTTGTTGATGGGATTTTTCTTTTTTGAACATAATTCTTTAATAGATTAAAAGTATCTGCGAAAAATGCCATACCTGAAATCGAAACTATACCCGAAATATAAAACTTCCATTACGACACGTGTGCGTTAAAAAGCGAAATTCTAAGCTAATACCACTCGAACGGTTAATGCGATCCAGCTGAAATTTTCAACGTACATTTAGATAAGTATCCAGAAAAATTTCCAAAATTTTATGGCAATAATCGAGACTCAAAATTTCAAAATTCTTAATTTAGATACAGGTAATTTCTTAATGTACAAACTTTCATCTAAGTCATTACAGCCGTTTCCGAGATAATAAAAATATGTAAATGGTAAAAAATGAAATATATATATATATATATGTAAACAGATGTGCCGTCAGTTTACACTTTTGTAAATGAAATATAAAACTTATAATTTGAAAATGGAACGAAAAATATTTCTTTTGACTAATGCGAACTGAATTTTGGTTCACTTGTATATGCACACACACACACACACACATATATATATATATATGCATATATAACTGGTTTTTACGATCGGGATAAGGTGAATTTGTTTCAGTTTACCTTTCGCCGTGAGCCACAATAGTTTTTTACGTAGGTGAGGAGAAGCGATACTGTATGCTAACAATAAAATGACACAATCTTCGCCGGGTCGGAAATAACCAGCTATAATGCGGTATATGTCGTTTAATATTACTTCTACTTTCCTCCCATGTGCTCATCTACATCAAGATGGACAACCACATTCTTCTGTGAGAAGCATAATGTGGAGGCAGTGTATCTAACAACTTCTGGTCTGACCAACATTATGACAAAAATTAACTTTAAAAATGCCATTGTTACGGAATACAATTTTTTGCATTGTAAATCCTATGATAATGCGCTATCGAGAATTACGCATAGGCGGTATTCAGACACATTCTGACTTAGAAGTCTTAAAATGGAAAGCAGAGACCGGGATTTTCGTCAGATTTGAGTTTAAAGCCGTTAGCCTCGTAATACACGTCTAATTAATCAAGTGCAGATTATATTGTAGGTCAGAATATATGACACGTTGTGCAGTAATTGCCAAATCGTTTGTGTAAAACAAGTTTCGTACTACCATTTATCGGTTGGTCGTTTGAATATCAGTACGTTACTTGGAAGCAGACCGTTCCGTCGATTTTTACCGGGACGTGTACTTCCGTTCTAGCAAGGTTGGAATTACCTTCGTGAAGTTTAAATTTCTAATTCAATTACATGTTTTCTTATGAATGATTTGCTGTATCCTGAACGATTGCTCCAGGCATATGCAGCAGCGCTTCTATATTTGGTATATCATATTTCAGCAACCGGGTTGAAGTTACTGGTTTAGATTGTCTTCTTTTTTTTTTTTATAGTCAATAGAGTTTATTGTACGTAAAGGGCATCGTAATAATTTCGTTTGTATAAGATAGAACATTTTCAGCTTTTGTAGAACCTTCAAAGTTTATCGAGATTATCATGACTTAGCACATTGAGTAAAAATTTTTAATTTATCCATTATTCAAAGGCAACAGGCGGAGGTTACTGTATCGCCACCTCCTTCTCATCACGTATTTTATATATGAAAATTTAAAACAAATGTTTAATTGTAAATATAACATTAATCGATTAACGAGCGGTGGTAAAAAAAATTGCTTCTCGCTGCAGATTTCAACGCTACAATTAAAACTAAGGACTATTTTAACAACATATGTTGTGCGATCTAGTTATTCGTAATAACTTTAACGTTATCGCCATGAACCTACTATTTCTCATCGCGATAAAATTGCTTAAAAACAACATTTAAAAGATTTTCTCCTGTTAAAAATATATCGATTTATCATTATATTTTTAATATACATATATATATATATATATATATATAATCCATTTATCACTGTATTATATGTCACTGTAGTGTTGTGAATGCTAGTCCACTTCGTACGGAAAAGTAAACGAGGACTAGTCACGACGTTCAACAACGAGTAGTACAACGATCATGATCATCGCATTGTTTTTCGACGCTCATTTTTACTGCTTTAAATATTGTTCGTTCTTTTTCAAAGGACAAATTACAACTTGAACGTTAATTGGGTGGCGTTTTAAAAATGTATTCAGTTTCTTCAATATAGTAAATTATTTGTTAATAAGACTATCGTTCGTAATTTAAAATACACATATAAATTTCGAAAATAATCAATAACGATATTGGTAATAATCAATAACGATATTGGTAATAATCAATAACGATATTGGTAATAATAATCCCGCGGAGTGTATGATATGTAACATTAAACCAATGCGCGGATTTCGTTATCTATCCACCGTCCAATAAAACACTCGACAAACTTAACTGAATTAACCAAAGTCGATATATTGATAATAATAATAGCATAACAATAATTTTAAAAAAGAAAAATAATAAAAAATTAGTTAAAATCGCTAAATTTTTGTATTAAAAAAAAAACACAAAGCTTTTCAGCTATTAAGCCATTTTCAGGTGGACATAAATAAAAGTAAATAAATAATAATAATGACGGAAAATTTGAACTAGATGAATATTACAAAGAAAAGTAACGTGAAATAACAGATTTGATTATAAACTAACACTAATAGCAATAAAATTTTCGCCTTTATTTAATAAAAAGTTTAGTGATAATAACTACTTTTTTGAATTGTTTCATTTATTTTCTATTTTCAAATATAATAATCGCCATGGTCGTATTGTTCGTTACCGAACGTTGTCGCTAGCTAGTACGTTTATGTTTACGTACAAAATAATGGGCTAGCATTCAAGATTTGTATCCAACGCAGATGCGCGCGCATATTATGTTATACGGAGTGGGGTACCATTGCCTCCCCCGTAATAATTAAAAATTATATAATAATGAAAAACTTTCTGCCAGGTGTTTGTTTCGAACACTCGAACATTGTCGAGCACTCTAGCAACTATGCCACCGTGAGATAAATATAATAATCAAATCAAATTTATTTTAATTTCAACGCAATACACCGGTACATTTCAAAATAGAAGAAATATAAAATACAAATTAATTACAAATCGAATACGAATAAACAAATAAATAAAATAAAAAACGGATAAATAAACATTGAGAAATTAATTAGAGTAATAATAATAGTAATGGTATTACGCAATTCATTTGATTGTTTATATGAAACTAAAATAAAAGGAATAAAACCGCCTATGCGCAACACTCTGCGATGGCTGGATTAAATAATAATAATAATACTGTTTATCGTTCGACAACAATTTTAAAAAAATGAGGATATTAATTACATCTATTCCTTTCTTTACATTCTATTTGAATTACCGAATGCGAGCCACTAGATTGAGAATAAAATTTTAAACTAAATATATCGATTAAATCTGTTAATTTCAATTTAATCGAAAACTACGGAAACAATAAAATAATCAGAAATATATCAGTCGCTTGCCTATAAATTCCGTCATTTTATTTTTAATTCGAAGACATAATAGAATTCATAAGCTTTAAGTATTTCCGAAAACTCCGAGTGCAGGCTTATATATTACACATATCATATTATATACATATATATATATATATATATATATATATATACATAATTATTGATGTGTCTATCGTACTATGGTATTTTATTCGCTACTTTCCGGCGTTTAGAACGAAATCCTGTTATATAGACAAATGGACGCAGTCGTTAAGACGGGATATAGCCGTTGTTGTCGTCGAGTGAGACGTATAATTGCGTTTTGGGATGAAAATAAACACGACAAAGAAAAAAAAACATATACACTCACACGGACACACATTATAAATATACGTACAGATAGGACACAACTGTATGCGATAGTATGCGCAAGGAAAAGACGTAAGGAATTTAAAAGAAATGATATTTATACTTTGGAATGAAAAATGTCGTCTCAGTTTTCCACATTTATTTCCCCGTCTAGTAAAAATGAAAAATACAAAAATAAGTATAAGATTGGGCTCGGAATATGACTTGATAAAATGAAATACGAAATTTATATATATATATAATATATACGTACGTATATATGTATATTAAACATTCATAAACTCTTTCGGTTTTAAGTTTAGAACGTTACACATACTACTAAATAAGACAAACAGGCTACCCACATAACAGTCTCACGTGTATAACGGGAAAAATATACACGTGCACGATCATTTGCCCATACACACATCGGAAGAAAGAGTGGGCGAAAAAGTTTTTTTCCTTAATACGAAGTGACTGCATGACTACAAAACATGAGGAAACAAGTTCGGACTTTTCGTAATAAGTTAAACTCGCGATGAAGAATATAAAAGTTTTCGCAATTCAACCGACAAACAAAACACTTTTATTCATCCGAACGATAAGAACTTATTTTACGAATGAAACCAACTTTTCGAATGAGGAAAAACGAATTAAAGAAATATATAATTTATTTTGATCCATTTTTCCTGCATTCCATCTATGATGCAATAATATACTGTACGCGTTAGAATGCGAAGACCTGATATTTAGTACATTATGTGCCTGTTAGAGTAATACTCCTAGTTAGGCTTATATCATATCTGACTCGGAATTTGGTTTTCGACCAAAACTAAAAGTACAACGATACAGCTGGCTAAAGTATGTGACAAAATTACCGATAACTTTAGCCGGAATAAACATTCTGGAGTAATCTCGATGGATATACAATAAACGTTTGACACAACATGGCGTGATGGAATTATATATAAAATTTAAATATCATTTTCCTTCATACCTTCTATTTACTATTAAATCTTAATAACCCTTTCAGTCATACATTATGAAATTTCCACATAAACGTATAAACTTTATACAGGTGTTTATTATTCAACACTGCTTCTTAGGTGAACTGTAGATAATTTTCAATATATTTGTATTGTATTGTATTGTATATTTTTATTTATTTAAAGACGCTCGACATCTTGGTCATTTGCGTCTGCTATAACTTAAATAATGAAATATAACGGAAAAGTAAATCTATATCTTATGGAATACATTTATACATTTTAAAAAAATAAAAACATATTGAACGATAGCTTCATCATCTGCAAGCATTTCTTCTGTCGTCATTTTTCTATGTCCGAACGCTTTCTCTACCAGCAGCTAATAGCTGCTTAAAGCTTTAAAAAAATATAGAGAAAAAAATAAAAATTTCTTTGGATGACGGATAATCGAAGTGACCTTTATACTAGATGTTATTTCTTATCAATTCTTAACAAAATATCATCCAAGAAAAACTCATCCGTTATCATTTTTTTCTTCCGACCATAGAGTTTAAAGTAAAAATACATCATCCCATCAGTCCGATAACAACAACAACAATTTCTTATCGGATGGATGGATGATATAAAATTCACACAAAACTCTACGGTCGGATGATTAAAATAAAATTAAAAATTAATAAACTAACAAACATCATCCGATAGATAACATTTATCACTAATTAATGATATAAGATAAGAATTATTATAAATATGTAAACAAATTTATACATTTCATCAGTTACGATGGAACAAATCGAAAGTGTTGTAGATCATTTAGTGCTAGCATAAATAGTAGGGGACTTAAAACGGATCCTTGTAGCACATCTGACATTTGGTTTCTTTCAGTTGAAAGCGAGTTACCTACTCGAACTTTAAATTTTCTGTTTTGGAGGAATGCTATGACAAATTTTGGTAGGTTGCCTCTAAAACCCATTTCATATAGTGTATTTATAATCGATTCTTTGGATATATAGTCGAATGCTTTTTCTATATCGAAAAACACGCATACAGTATATTGTCGCATTGTAAAACCATCTAGAATTTCTTATTGTAGTCTTAATATATTGTCAATAGTCGACCGTCCTTTTCTGAAGCCACTTTGATGTTTGTCCAGCCAGTACTTATTTTCTATAGTCCACATCATCCTTCTTGCAATTATCTTTTCTAAAAGTTTGCACAATACGCATGTCAATGAAATAGGACGATAACTAATTGCTTCATATTTATCTTTACCGGACTTTAATATCGGCACAATAGTTGCCTCGTTTCATTTTTTAGGAATTTTGTGTAGTTTCCAAATTTGATTGAACATATACAGGATACATTTAGTGTTTTCTTCTATTAAATTTTTTAGCATCTCCGAATGGATATAATCTGGACCAGCAGCAGATCTTTTTTGTTCTTTTATCACGTTGTTTAATTCGTTTTGAGTGATATCTTGATTATATTCTTCATTATTTGATGAGTCAAAGTCTGAATTGCTTCTAGTGATATGGGTACTGAGATGTTTATGCAAAGTAGATATTTTGTAATAGTGTTCTGCCATGACCTCCGCTATGTCTTTACTCTCATATTGTAGTTTTCCGTCCGAATCAGTTATCCCCGCGATGGTATTATCATTTTTCTTATTTAGAATTTTCCTAATTTGATTACATACTTTTGTAATAGCGGTTTTTGAGTTTATTTCTGAAATAAAGTCTCGCCAACACTTTTTTTTACATTCGTTGTAGTTCTTCTTGCAGAGGATCTTGCTTTTTTAAATTTTACACGGTTCTCGTTAGTTGGATGACGCTTATATCTATTAAATAATTTATTTTTATTTTTAATAGCAGTCATACATTCATGAGTCCACCAGGGAGTTCTTTTCTTCCGTAACTGTAGTTTTATTCTAGGTATATGTATTTTAGCTGAGTGCAAAATATTATTTACAATTACTTTATTCATTTCATCTGGATCGGTTAAGTTTAGTATATATTTAAAGTCTATTAAGTTTTTAAAGCCTTCCCAGTTTGCTTTATCTATAATCCAGTTTTTATACCGTTCTCTGAATTGTTGATGATCTGTTAATATATTTATGATCTGAGGGAAGTGATCACTGCTGTATAATTTCTTGCACACTCGCCAGTACAACATATGGCTGATAGTTGAACTGCAGATGGTTAGATCTATGGCTGACGTACTACCGTTATAGACATTAAATCGTGTTGGTTCGCCTGTATTCATAATACTGATAGTAGGATCATTTAGAAATTTTTCTATTACTTGTCCTTTATTATCTGTATTTGCTGAGCCCCATATTATGTTATGACTGTTGAAGTCACCTGTTAATATATATGGCCGTGGAAGTTGCTTAGTTAATGATTGTAATTCTTTTAGGCATACTTGACCTTCTTTATGTAAATAGATCGTGCATACCGTAATTGGTGTATCTAGAAATAATTTTACCGCGGTTACTTGATAAACTGGCTGAATCTGTATGTCCTGTTTCTTAATACTATTGTGGGTAGCAATTAAAACTCCACCTTTGGAGTTACCACTCGTTAATAAATCACTTCGAGTGATATTATAACATTTTAATTTTAATCTGTAATTAGGATTTAATTTTGTTTCTTGTAGGCATATTATGGTGGTTTCTAAGTCTTGAATAAGTAATTGTAAGAACGGTAGTTTGGATATGACGCTGTTTATATTCCAATCATAATTTATGAATGATATTTATTTATGGCTCTTCTACTAGCTCGGACACGCTATCCACACTATCATCCTCGGACTCGATTTTTGTTATATTTTGTAATATGATTTCTGATTCTAATTTTTTCAGGTAGCAGGTAAGAGACCGTTTTGTATCTTTAGTTAGAAGAGGTTTGATTTCTTCTACCATATATATATAATTCCTTGTAAATCGTCTGTATGTTTTCTTGTGAATTCTATTTTGTCTTTATGTCCTTTTAAATTTAGCAGCAATTTTATAAAATCATCCGTAGGAATAGGGCAGCTATCAGGATGAAATGCATCTAACTGTGTGTGTATTTTTCGATTTCATCCTTGTTTAGGTTTAATTGTGTAGTATTTTCTTCAATTTTTGGCCTTTTTATTTTTTTACATTTTTTATCTACACTGTCTAATTCATTTACGACTGTTTCGTGATCTTTTAAAGCATCTACGGGATTTGATTCTGTGATGGTATCTTGCTGAATTTGGATCTTTCCATCCGGTTTACTATTTGAATTTTCTGATTCAGTGTATGATTCTGTGGTGGGAGGGGCTGATCGTTTTAGCTGTTCTCTGTCTGTGGTTACTTCATGTAACATATTACTTTCGTTAGAAGTATTTGGTTCTTCGCATTTGGTTCGTCTCTATTGGGCATTTTTTAGCATAATGTCCAATATTTTTGCATTTGAAGCAAACCAGGTTTTTATCTGTGGTTAAAAATATTCTGTAGTCTTTTTCATTGTAGTTAACCAGTAATGAATCCGGTATGTATATTTGTTGATCATTTTCTTGAGTATAATAGACCGTACGTCTAAAGTTGCAGATATGCTGAAATATTGACTGTTGAACTCCAGCTTTTAGGAATGTCATGGGGGATTTCAGATTGACTTCATCTGTAAGTATCTTTTCAATAACATCGTGTGGAATGATCGGGGATACATTAGATATAATCAGTTTCCTAGCCGGACTTATTAGAGGTCGAGCTTTTATTATTTTTATTTCTCCCTGATTCAAAATGAATTCTTCAGCCGTTTTATTTGAGTCAAACTAGAAACACAATCTGCTATTGGACATTCGCGACAAAAATGTAATTTTAGACGGAGGTACATGTTTACTAAGTTCTATAAGATATTCGTCGTTTGTAAATTCCCCTATGACTGGGAAAATAATAGCTTGTTCTTCTGTAGGGAAATTGAATGCATTGCTAGCATTTTTTTGGGATTTGATGGCATTAGAAAAACTTATTGGTTCTTTCGGACATTTGTTTTCTGCTCTAATTGTAGTTATGTCGGATTTTGAAGCATTAACTGGATTATGTTTTGTTTGTTGAACAGGAAAAGTTGAGACAGAAATTTTTGATTTGTTCGTAGGTTGATTTGTTTTAGACGGAACTTGTACAGGTAACGATTTGATCTTTTTCATTTTGCTATCTTTTTTTGTGGCCTAAATGGCCACACTGATTTTAATATCTTTCGAGCAGCCGCTTTAGAGAGTTTACTCGTATTTATCAGTGAATTGATAAGAAGATACACTACCACAATGTAGAGCACACTATGAGATAACAATTCTTATAATTAGCCGATATCGGTCGGTGTTGTAGTTGGTAATAATAACGACTTACCTACCGCTGATCAGAACGCTGGCAACGCACGAACGAATACCGAAACGACGAAGAAATCCTCGTAAACACCTATTTATATAAATAGGTTTAAAATTGAGACATTTCACGTCAAAAGAAATTTTGTTAGCTTCTAAATTTTATGTACCATATTGTGGACAGTGTGACTGAAAGGGTTATAGAAAATTCTATGTAAAGCTGAAAAACCACAATTCTGGCATACAGTACATTAATGCTGGGTTACCTCGAGAAAGTATTTCAGACCTATTTATTTTTATTATATAATGTTAAAATAATTATTTATATGAAATCGCAACTTCTTCCGTTACAGCGGTAGTGTCGATTTATTATCGGTATTGTTTTATTTAAAAAATTATTTTAACACAATAATAAATAAAATCGTGTATTTTTAAAATTATTTTTTAATAAACTTTTTACAATAATAAATAATTAGTTTATTATTAGTATAGTAGCAGAAAAATTGAAAACTACATAATTCGCGGACTATTATGGCAGGTATGCTGAGAAAAATGACACGGCGTTTAAATAAAAGGGAATATACTAGATATGTAATAAATGTGGAAGAAATAAAATTAACAACGATAATTGGAAGAAAACCGCTTTGCATAAAAAATGATATAGAAATAACTGAACGAATCCAGAAGTTTTTAAATATCTTGGTCAGATTATAACAGAAGATCTTTATTATACTAAAATTAATTACAGAATTGCATTAGGAAAATGTGCGTTTCGAGAAAAATAAAACATATTAAGACAAAAGTCAGTACGAAAAAAATATTGAAGATGTACGTGTGGTCCATAGCCCTTCACGGTGCGGAAACCCGGACATTAAATAAAGCTAATATGAACAAATTACAAGAGTTCAACATGTGGGTCTGGAAAAAAAAAAATGGAACGGATAAGCTGTTTTAATTTTTATACAACATATAAAGAAATTGTTGTACCTGAAACGTGACTAACCAGTATTTAAAAAGAGTCCTGAAAGCATTCCAGTTTCTAAAAGTAAAATAGTGTTGAACAATTGCAATAACACATCTCGCATTAAAGAATTCTAAGAATACACCGTCTTTTTAAGCTGCCTTCTTCTGCTTGATGGCCTCAATTCCTGTTATCACTTCATTCATACAGAAGATTTCAACAAGTTCTGAAAGGATCTTAGACTTTAGGCTGTGAAAGTTCTTTTCTAATTTTTCATATTAAAGGGTTTATCAATTTTTCAATCGAACGATTTGCAATAGCATGTAGAGAAGCTGCATTACAACTATTCGAGTTTGAATTAATACCCCCCTGTTTGATGTCAAAGTCCACAGAACCGTTTTATAACTTTTTACTACTAGATTAATGAAACAAAAATGACATTCTAACGTTTTTGTAAAGGCATCTCAATCATATTTTTTTAAGTTCCATCGTGATACTGATTTCAATATCACTAACTAATATCGATCATAATAGGTCGGCGTTGGCTTCTAGGAAATACCTTAATGGGACGGTGATTATGGTCTATAGATCTGGATTAGTATACTTATTCCACCCTGCTGAAGAAAAACTAACTCTCTGTTTGTGATTATGGTCTAGAAACGCGTTGTTGCCATTTATCCAATTCAGTAAGGCCTGTTTAATTTTTCTATATCCCCACAATGTATGCTGATTATTACAAACGCTAACTGCCACAGTAGGAGCGGTGTACATAATAAAGCCATTAAAAATGTGGCGGTTTGTAGATATTGCAGATGTTCAGGCTTTCTACGCTAATGCGTATAAGAAAGATTTTTCTCTTCAGCTTCCAATAGTTGATATTTAATTTTAACACATGTAGTGTTCGACTAAAGCCAGTCTGTGAAGATTTTCGCATGTAACCGGAGTTTGAATTTTTTTTTCTAAATTGGGATGCCTTTGCGGCTCACCCAACGTGATATTGTGAGGACTATTTACATTGTAATCAAAAATGCCGACATCTCTAGAATCTGCATGGTACGAGTTAGCATATTAAATAAACTTTGGATGTTGTAGTTCTGAAAAGGACTGTTTCCAGTAGAGTTATTTAGAATTTTAATCGGCGTGAGGTTTCCACAGTACGTCTCCAAATTGTGAATACCTTAGTCGTTGTAAAACCTAACGTTGCCCGGCGGTAAATTTTATCCCAATACGTTGCTTATTAACATTATTTCATAATTAGAAGTAAGCTCATCTCTTTTTGCATCATTATTAACACGCACACACTACGTTTCCCGCTGCATTTGTAATAAATACCGCACGAAACGTGGATTCAAATTAGTGACGTTTGCGCATGTTCTCTATCAAGTTGTTCTCTTAGTAGAGTGAGAAGCAGTTGATAGTTTAATAAAGACCATAATATAGTAAGCTAGTTCCCTTGAAGCCGATCGTGTTACGTATCGCATGCGTTGTACGGCATGTATTGCGTATTATACTTCGGGTGTAAGCGACTTTGAATTAGCGACACTTACCGGTGCACACTAAGAAGTTGATATGAAAAGCAATAAGTTTATAACAGTAACGATACGAAAAATAAATTCGATTTATATTCACTATAAATTAACATTTTTTTTTCTATCTGTGCCGTTATTTGTCATTTTTAATAGGATTATCCCCGTTTTCACTTCCGTCTGAATCGGAAACAGTGACGGATAATTACAAATCTGCTCTTTTAGCCGCCAGGTTTAATTCTTCTTCAACATAATTTTAGGTTTCTACTTCTAGCGAAGCTTTATTCTTATTTTTGCAAACAGCAGTTGATGATCGGATCCGATGTCAGCTCCCGGGTAGGTTTTCGCCACGTATCTCGTCGATTTCCATCATTTCCCAATCATAATGTAATCGATCTGATTTCTTGACCCCATCACATGATTGCCATAGGCGCCTATTATGTTGTTCAAACCATGTATTTGCCACAATCATTTGTTGTTTTTCACAGAATTAGAGAGCATTCGTTCTACATACTTATTTCGTTCTCCTAATTCATATTTTCCAATGACGCCATAATGTCCATTATCTGAGCCTATTTTCCCAACTTTATCGTTGAAATCTCCCATTAGTATTTTTGTTACCGTCTTTATTGATTCTGGAGAGATACGAAGTACGCCGGATAAGGTAAGGTTATACATTACCTAACGCCTAGTGTATATTCATGATATATCACATCACCGTGCTAAAAGCATTGTAGCCGAATAAAAATCGCTTGAGAAATTTTTCAAAATCGACAATCGAATATTAAACTCACGATTTCTCGTTACCGGTTAATTTTGCTAAACTTTACATTATTACATATATGATAGATCTCCACGACTACTTTTGTCTAACGTCATCCGAAAACCCCATCTACCATAGGACCCTTTAAACGGGCCAAACCCCTAAACCCTTTAACCCTAACTTTTTCAATGGGTATTTGGTGTAAGAATACGACTATACTATCACTTGACGCACATTTTAATGCCGCATAACTTAAGGTTTAAACTATTTTACCGAATTTCGAATCGTTCGCGAATTATCGAGAAAAAAGTGGGGTCCATCGAAATTTTTGGGTTCCGTTTGAATTTTTTTCACGGTTTTTAGCTTTATACGATAGATCTTATATAGAGACTCATAATTCTAGAGGCGGAATCGTTTAAAAATATTTACGTCGTGCGCTATGGCCTGCCAAAGGTGGCAAGTCGGCAATTTTTACAAATTCGTAGCTCGAAACCTATCGATCGTACTTAAAAACGGTCTTCTATTTCGAACTTATCATCGGCTTTAACGAAATTTTACAAGAATCGAAATTCAAAAAGTCCCAAATTGTTTTCAAATAAATTTTTTAATATATATATATATATATATATGCGCTGTCCTTACAATTATGAACACAACAAAAAAAAATAAACAGTCGGTTGAGCAGTCCTAGAGATATGGGATTTGAAACATTTGGTAATTCATTTATATATAACGCCCATATAATGGTAATAATAACAATAATAATAACGGTAATAAAATAGTCATCGAATCAAATTTTATTAATATTCAACTCTTTGACAATTTAACCCTTAGACGTACTGTTTTTAAAACGTTGTCACAGACAACCGGTCATTTTGACGGGCGTGTTTAAAGCTAAATATTTAAGAAAGTAATATTTTATTATACTAACATAATTTTGTAAAATTTGTATACATTAAAAAAAAGTCAATAAATTTGAAGTAAAATTAAATGAGTTGCGCTAAAAGGAAGTACATTAATAAAAACGTTTTATGAAGTTTCAAACATAATTTATGGAATATATTCAATATATCTATAAAATGTGATTAACTATTATTTTTAATTATAAGACGTTGCTAACTAATGTCGATTACGTATAAAAAAATTTAAAATACTTAAAAATAATATTTGGTGTAAAAACGTGGACTGTATTTTGAAATCATATTTTTAGAGCAGACAGTCCTTACAAAAACGTCTTGTATATTCATGTATGCGTCTTTCATATTAAACATGTAACGTTTCTCGTTCATTTTTAGACGGACATATTCTGCAAGTCGTTCTGATTGATAGTTTTCTACTTGCTGCATTCACCTATCTTTAGTATGCGACTGATACATAATCGGACTTGTCGGCTGATACCTGCTGTCTGGAATCTGCGTTTCATTTTAGGTGTGTTATCAAAATTATTACCAACTGTTTTGGAAAATTTTATATATAGTTAATTCAGTAATATCCCTGTAGGACTGGTGTATTACGAACACGGTGATGAAAAGCGAAATAATGTGATTATTACATCAACACGGACAACTGGTGTATTTTCGAGCGGTAGCGATTTTTATATTAAAATAACTCTTCTACAACATACGGTATAAATTCGTTATTTCGAATATATAGACACGATAATAAAAAGCTACTGAGAAGATGGCTTAGCGCGAAAACCCCCAAAAAAAAAAATGCCAAGTCACGTACCGATCAAATTGACCGGTTGTGTCTAGTTAAAGGGTTAAATTAGTGTAAAATGCAACAAAAAAAAAAAACCTACATAAAAATGCACGAGTAATGGCTTATTTATAAATACGTTATAATCATTCTTACGCGAATTACGAGATTATTTAATCAAATTAAAACAAATAAGAAAAAGAAAATAAAACTTTTAACACGGATAAATATTAAAGACAATAAGAATGAGAAAAAAAAAAGAGGGAATTATGATAATAATAAAATGATAACATTAAAAATAAAAATAATATAAAATATAAAGATGATGATGATAAATAAAACCAAAAATTTCTAGTTCAAGTAATAGCTGGTTAAATTCTCGGAAAACGGAATAAGAATGTAGCGTGACCATTTGCAAAAGTTAAAAAGTAATTTTTCCAAATGTAATTTATTCTTTCGACAACTAAGAGTTATTTTATTTCGCGAGAATTGAACGAGAAGACGAAAGTAAATTACACGATCAAAGAGAAAACTAATCTAAAAAAGGAAAATTAAAAATTAAATACTCGTAATAATCGTAACTTACCTCGTTTAGCCCGGCAACGTTGTTAGCCAATTCTATTAAACCGCCAATACGCTCATCATTATTACCAACTACCGCGAATTGGTAGGAAAACCACCTTTTAAAAGAATAAAAGTAAAAATCTTTTCAGTGAAATGCGATTCTAACGTAATAATACCGCCGAGACGCTTATACGGAAAAAATATTATTTTTTAAAGGAGGAACCGGCGGACCTACTCGGAAATCTGATAAACCAATTTTCGCTATATCCGCAACTATTTTCGCTATATCCGCAACTATCCCTACAAACTACGTCGATTTTCGTTTATCATCCCTTTTCAAATTCCTCGAACGATTTCTCTATACATTCTATAATAGAAAACGGAATAAGAAAGTCGTTTCCTAGAAGCGAACATTAATCCCCGAACATAAAGAGATTACCATTAAATGAGCCCCTCCCCGATGAAAAGGGAAAAATTTCCATTACCAGCAAATCCAATTTTTATCATTTTCATAACCGAAGATATTAAAAATTTACTTCATCGTTTATGATCGCGAACTAACTTTTAACCGTGTGTTGATCGACCCGTCGTGATAATAGTAGAACGTCTTTGGAAATAAATAAAATCCGGTAGCCGAATTAAACTTGATCTATAATAAGTTAAGCTAGTTAACGGCGAATCGTGAGGAGCGTCTAATTCTCTAACATCAAGGTTCAATAGGTGTGTAATGGATAATTGTAAAATTAATAAGGGGATATATATATATATATATATATATATATATATATATATATATATATATATATATATATATATAAGAAAGAAAACGTATATTTACACATTATTAAACATTACAAAAGCAATAATTATGATGTACCGTTTAAAATAAACTTACCGCATTAAGTCTAGACATAACAGCAGAAACTTAATTTTTAACAACGTATGTTCAACATATATACAAAATGCAAGGAAAATAAAACAAAACAAAAAACCTGCGATAAAAATATACAAAGCAGACCGTCGAAAATAGCGATAAAATAATAAATAATTAAGATTAAGCCAGCTTATAATAAATTATAAGCTTAATGCGTTTATGTTTATATTTCGTATACATAAATTTTAGCTGCCTGGAATCGTAATTACCGATCGAGGAAACGAATATCATGGTATAAACATTTATTAAAAAATTCACTCGATACTTTTAAATTCCTGATATATGGTAATTTTAAGTGAACATGCATTTTATCGATTTTCGTGTAACGAGGCGCATTTAAAATACATCTTAAACATCTATTTTGAAATCGCTTTCTAACAGAAGATTCGCAGGGACATGCGGAATACCCACTCAGCTCGTGCCACTCGGTCTATTCTGTGGTAAACTGTTATAGCTTTAGCTACTACATCCCGAAGATGCTCTGAGAAATTACCGTCAGAGTCCAACGTAACTTCCAGATACTTCGAAGAAGTTGTCCAGTGTAATGGTTTATTCCCTAATATTACGACAGGTTGACGTTTCCTTTCAAGGGACATATACATCTTCTTCTCTGTGTGAAAGATCATATCTGAGCAGTCCAACATTTTTCAACCGAGTCCGAAAACTACAACACTGACGCGTGCGACGATTACTGAAACGCAGCTGACACACCGCCAGATACTCATCCGATAATGAATCCAACCTAAGGATGTCGCAAGCACGATCCACAACAAGAATCGCCGCCCAAGGACTCAAAGTACATACACATCTAACATCAGACCGAGATACACCCAATATGACCGCCAGAATGGTTCCTGTAAGGGAGCAATCCGGTTGCGCATATAGATGATGAAGCCGTACGGCTGTTTCGAAGAGACATACTTACAATACGAATATTTTTAAATATACGCGTGTCTTTGCGATGAATTTTCTCTTTCATCGTCAGCCAGTGTTCTATTTTGTAGAAAATTCGATATTTTCAACGTGAGAAATTTAATTTCGTTTCTAGCAAAGAATCAATTTCAGGTAATCTTAGTTAACCGATAATTCTTTTGTACGCGTTGTTAATTAAACGACCCGAGGAGAATTTAATAGTACGATCGCCGGTAATACTCGCGGTAGGCAAAATCATTTCGCAGAATAAGGTCATTATTTTGTCTCGTCCTCTATTCCAGAGTGTGGGTCGCCATCATATCGATCGTATATTTTCAAGCGGAAAAAGGCTGACATTCCAATTTCGTCTTTTCTTAAAATAAAATCCAACTGTTTTCTCAGCAGCGGCCCAACAACTTCTTTCCGAAATTTTTCTAGAAATTGGTAGTTTTGTTTGTTTTATTATTATATATTATTATTATTATTATTATTACTGTCAATATTATTATTATTATTATTATTATTAAAGTCTACATTATTATTATTATTATTATTTATAATATGACGATGATTATTACTATTATTTGTTGGTTTAGTTTTATCTACGTGAATGTGTTTACAATAACGACCGATAAAGATAATAACAATTTCGAAATGGCCGTAGGCGTCCGAACAGAGTTAATTGCTTCCAACCGAACCGCGACAGGGGCGGTAACAATGGGCGCGTTATAAATTTTTGGAAACGAGCGTCGCATTCGAAAACGTGTCTGCGCAGTGTTACCGCATTAAAGAAACGAAATATCGATAATATGCGATAAAAAAATTTCAGGCGAAAATCTATATAGATATTTATGGTAGTTCAAAAACATAGTTAGTTGTTGAACTTTTCGTCATTCGGCAGCGGCGCCTCGAGGATTAATCATCTATTTTCAAACCTACGAACAATGCTATTGCATGCTCACGTATTGTATTCTGACAATGTATATTAGAAAGCGTCATTTAGGACATACATATATATATATATATATATATATATATATATATGTATATGAAAATATTACATACGACGTAATATATATATATATATATATGTATATGTACGTATGTATTAATGTGTGTATGTGTATGGACGTTTATGTAAAAACTGTAAGACCTAGGGGAGAAGAAAAAAAAGGTCTAAAGGGAAATAAAACGAAATGAATTTAATCTCTTAGAGGCTTGTACATATTTCATGACGAATTTTCTTATCGCTCGATGAAGTTTCTTTTTTCAATTTTTTTCTAGCTTTTTCCCTCTCTTTCTATTTAATATATTTAAAATCTAATCTACTCCCTCTATAATTTTAGATCGATTCTCGGAAATAATAATGACGTATAGTAATCGAAAACACTAGTTGGTAAGAAATCGAAAAAAATGTTCTCTAGTTGGTCGTTGTTTCATTTAAATTTAAAGCCAACGAAATTCGCCGGTTCGGCATATCACGCACACGCCTATCGATATTATTTATTATCGTTATTACGACTATTCCGATTTTTTTTATTATCGATTTTTCATCTCGTAAGTCTTTGTGAGTTTTTTATTTTGTTTTCGTATTATATCACGTGAAGGTTTTATTCTGCGGCGTATTGTACAAAATAACATCCCTACTCTAATTTCTTATTCTTATTCCGGTGCTTGTTGGTTAATTAGCTATTATGGTTTTGTCCATTTACTGCTCTAAAGAGTTCTGAGGATGTTGCTACAAACCGTATTCTTAAATTCTTGAGTCAAGATATTCGTCTCCCGGACCTTTTCGTCACATTACCATGCTCCGAAGAAATAATTCCCGATCACTTCCATTACTCTCATTATGTGGCCCGAGTATTCTAATTTCTTGTATTTTACTGTGTTTATAGTTCTTTATTCATCTTCAATAAAACATATTCGTAGAATCCGACGACATAACCAAATCTTAAGAGTATTCAGCTTTTTCGACGTGCTTTCCATCAACGTCAATGATTTCACTCCGTATAAGAGTATGAAAATTAAATAAATAAAAAATTTCGAGTACTGTGTTAATACGTGTGGAACACAATGATGTACGGATCGAAAACTTGGACGATCAACCGGTAAATGTATAGAAAAAATAATCAGAACGAAAGTAAATCAGCACGAATAGTCTTCACTAACAGAAGAATTTATCCGACGGATAACATAATTTTAAATAACGTTCCGATTACACAGAAAACAGATGTTAAGTATTCTCGGCATGTTCCTCGATCAACGTTTAACATGGAAAAAACACATGTAAAACGAACTGAATTAAACATAAAGCTTAGACAAATGAATTGGCTATTTAACAGGAAGTCGGAGGTATCAACTGAGAACAAACTTTTGCTTTATAATCAGATCTTAAAGCTGATTTGGCGCTACGGTTGCCCATTATGGGGTTGCTACAAAAAGAGCAACATAGCAATCATTGAACGTATGCAGAATAAAATCCTCAGGATGATTGTAAATGCACCATGGTACATATCTAACTTCATGCATCATGAAGACCTCAGAATAAAGTCAGTTCAGATCCGATGACGCAAAGAATTATGCTCTCCGATTAGAAATGCATCCAAATAATATGGCCATCGGGTTGCTAGACAACTCGCAAGAAATCCGACGGCTTCATAGAACGAAGCTGTTTGATCTTAAGACAAAAGTTCTAATACAACTTTTTAGCACCTGCCGCTGGGTAGGTTGCTATTCAGGCTACATGCACGAAATACGTAAAATTGCTAAATAGCTATTATTAACTCGGTGCAATTTAGCTGGAAAAGGGGAAAAAATATTAGGTATCTGTCGTCATCAGCCAATTTATCCGCACGGTTAGGCGGCGAAGTTAGTATATAATATCGATTATTTTTTAGAATTAACAAATTTTAATTTAAAACGTAGTAAAACAAAGAAAAAAGGTGGGCTGATTCTGAAATTCAATAAACAAGAGAAAAAGCAGACGAAAAGTAATCTGATGCGTGGGCGTTTCTTACATGATTGAAAGATAAAATTCTTCCCACCATTGATCGCAGAAAACAAAAAAAAAACGTGTTTTTTCGATTTGTTATAAAAAAAAAAATTAAAAATCGAAATGCACGCTTAGGAATTATATCGCCTTTTACACCTACATATTGGCCGTACAAATCGTCTACCTGACTTGTTAGACTTTTACTTCATAAAAGTATTAGACAACATGCACAGTTATTTGACTTAATCTTAGCAAGTCACGAAGATCCTCGAGAAGGATCCAGATTTATACAACACCATCTTAATAGCATTCGACTTTGGGGGCTAAAATTGAAAATTTAAATCAACAATCAAAAATCGGTTTACGTTACATTTACAAAACGACGTCAAAATTGTTCACCAGTCATCTATAATGGTCTACCCGATACCACAAGTGCGCCAAATTTACTTAGGGCTCGCTTTAGACCGTGGTTTAACATGGAACATCCGTGACATTAACACCATGAAAAAAATTTCATTACTGACGAGACAAATGTATTCACTTTCGAACCTCTAAGCTGAGCCTAGCAAACATAATAACATATAATACTGCGTCATTGCTCATTGCTCCTGTTTTGAAGTATAGATTCGAATTATACGGATCTACCACTGCTAAATCACATCTCAGCAAAATATAAGCGTTTCAGATCAATATGTTGAGAGCAAATGCGCCCTATTATGTTCGCAACAGCACCATTCACATCGATCTGAATAAACATATAATCGCGACTATATATACAAACACCGGTATAAGAAGATGCATGAAAAATTTGACCACAGTTCAAATCCGCTAATAACACGGATGTCGACACTCAGTCTGCCAGATAACCCTGCAAGACGGCTGGAAAGAAAACAGTGCCGAGATGTCATTCGAGTTAATATTAAATAGTGGCTTGACACTATGACAACAAAGCAACCTACTCCATTGGGACGATTGAAAGAAGAAATTTTAATTTAGACATTGTGTTTACAATGTTCGATTGCGGTTAGATCAGCATTAATGTTGTACACGGTGTCAGAAAAACTTGAATTGCATGTAAACATAGCGATATCATCTACATAGAGCAAAATCCTAGAGCGCAATTGCAGCTGCGACAAATTCAAGATATTACCAAGCCACAGTACGAAGTGTCGGTGTTATGGCGGAAGCAAGGACGGATTTAATTGTACCATCAATTAAGACGTATATAACTGATTCGCAGATCTTCCCGAAACAACAGGCTAAAGGAATGGATGGGGAAAAACGTGAAACGATCGAAAATTCAAAATGACGACAGAACACGATTTAAAGCACATACTAGTTTCTTCGTTGTTGCCATTGCTATGCAAGATGGAAGGAATGTCTAACTAGTCTCTTCATTGTTGCCATTGCTATGCAAGATGGAAGGAATGTCTAGGATAAACGGAATCTTGGACGAGGCATTTCAGATTGTTTAAGAGGGGAAAAATAAGAAATATAAGCTGACCGACACGTTAAGAAGAGCAGGCGACATAGAACTAGCGTAATGTAGGATTAGAATGTTTTTTGTTTTTTGTTTTTTGTTTTTTTTTTTATAAAATCAAAGATTGTAAATTCCTCATAATGTTAAAATAAAAATTAGATGAAGATTTAAAAAAAATACATTACACGCCTAGCAACTTTCAAACTTGTTTCGACTTGTTCTACATAGTGTTTACGCGTAATATAAAGAAAAAACCCTCATATTTATTCTCGTCTCGATTTCATTTTGTACTTAATATTTCGCACGAAGTACGTTTAGAGGCGAGAGAAAATTAGATCAGTCATTTTATGCAGCCTTCGTTAAATTCATCAAACAAACGGATACCTACTTTACGCTTCATAACTAATATCGTATGCTGCGAGCGTAGCATTTCGCCGATTCTAATTCGTATGGTTAGTCAAACGTAGTAGCAGATCGTGAAGAAAGCAACATTCTACGAATATCCGTCATCATCCCATTTTCCGGTAAGTATAATATTACCGGAGATAAGTATTATATTCTTGTCATTTCTAAATTTCTACATATATGAATACATGTAATGTATATTAACGTAACGTGTGTGCGGGGGAGAGATGAAAATAATAAACGAGCCAGATAAAAATCCGCAATAAGCACACACATACACATATATATATGTGTGTGTGTATGTGTATGTACATACGAGCATACAAAATCTCCATAGAACGTACATCAAATAGCGAATGTAAAGACGATGGAACAGAATTTTTAATATCCTACATCGAACGTATAATTTTTTTTCGATATCTGTATATACAATATTGAGTACAATATCGTATTTCCAGACTCGATCATACTCTGGCGCATACGTTACCAACACGTATTGTCGAGAGAAATTTACAGAAATGCAAATTTCGATAGCATTATTGTCGTTCTCTATAGTATTTTGTTTGGTAGCGAAACTTTAGAATTCAAGAGAGCAACAAATCCCTCTTTCCACGTCATAAATCAAGGATCAAAATAAATATATAGCGAAGTATAAAGGTAACGTTTAGTCCGAACAACGGTATATATGTGTATATAATATAGTAAAGTGTTCACCAGGGAATATTGGTGACGGGTGTATTGGCTTTCCTGTTGTGCATAGAAAATTTATTATATATATATATAATACTTATAGTTGACAAAGGGCTATGAGGAATTGATAGTGGGTGTTTTTACCTGTTGTACAGAGAGAAAGTTTTGGTAAGATAAAAAGGAATAATAATAATAAACTTCACTCACTCTATCTCTTTATGTATATGTGTGCATTTACATATATACTATATATATATATATATATAATTTTACTTCTCGATAATAGAAAGTAGACTGCGTGCCACCAGTTGGTTTTTAACTTTTGTTGCTTTTAAGACTTTTATTTCAAGTATGTATGTTCGGTGCTTACACAAGCACACGTGAAATGAAAACCACGGGTGCCACACTTATGAAAATGCAACGCCTGAAAGAATGGTTAAATTTCAAATTTCGCGATATTGCACGCACGTGAGGACTCGTTTGCACTTCGTTTCGTTCTAATCAATGTAACGACCTTAAAAATCGTTATTACTTTTTCCTATATCGCGACAACACCGTTCATTTAAAAATTTTATATATATATATATCTCATTTACGTTCGACTAAAACTTTTAAATTCGCAAAAAGTTTTAACTGGCAAAAGTACTTAATATTCGATTCTCACTCCTCACACCTTATTGATTAGCAAAAATAATTAGTTATTTGACGAACGCGGGTTACATCGAATTTACATTAAAACGTAATAAATTTTAAACGTCGAAAAGAATTAAAATTCTTTGACATTAAAGCTAATTTTTTTTATTTACTAGTTTATTAACTACGTACCGTCGACGGAGTTCTGCAAATATATTTTTATACGTATACATTTCTTCTTCTGCTTTTTTAGCATCTTCCGGTACGTTTGACAGCACGTTCTTCCCCATTTCGTAATTAACATAACATCTATCCCGGTATTATTGACGAAAAACATTCATCATGGCGCTATGTCTTTTTGGTGAACATTGTGGCATTCATTAATATCTTCTCACTGGACTATTCGTATCTCCGTTGTTAACATTAAATAATAATTAATAATAATGATTTAACGAATTTTTTATTTATTTATATATGAAACCCTAATTAGTGTACTCTTTGTAATATTAATCAATAACGTGAAAAATCTAGTATCTCTTATCCGAGTTTAACGCTTTCTACTATTAGTAGGTTTATAAATGTTTATTTATTAAAACGATTTTTATTTATTTCCGCTACCTGTACGCAATTAGAAAATTCGTCGGCGCTGATAAATTTCCAACTGACCTCCAGTTTAACATATGTCGCATTGTCTGTTACAAACTGGTTTTTTATTTATTGTTCTCTGTATCGGCTAACCATTTTTTGTTTATTTATTAACAAGTTACGAATTTTAATTTTGTTTTATTTTTCAGTTACATTCTTTACAGTTTGCTCATTGGAAGTACCGGATTCATTTATAATTATTTGGTTGTTTATTTGTAATTTGTGTAAATATACGTTTTTTTTTAACTTTTTTATTTTTATTTTATATATATATTTGGAATAGGCAAGTATGTATTGTGGATACTGCTATGCATGAACGCATCCATAATTTTCGTGTATATGTATGAGTGTGTATATATGAGCATTCATGTCCGCTTAAACGTGTGTTGTTAATATGTATGCGAGCTTGTAGATGTGTACATGCGGGAGTCATATTTATTTATGCAAGATTATCGCACACCGATGGATGTATATAATTCTCTATATATCGTTTTCAATCTATTGTCTACTAATCCCTCCCTATAATATATATATTCCCCAAAAACTTTTAATGAAAGTCTAGCAAAGTTTAAATTTGACATTATTTTCACTACTTATTATAGGGAGCAGAAAATAAATCGTTACACAATTTTTCAAACATAGCACATTACCAATAATTTTTACAACAATTTGACGTCTGGGATATAATAGACTGGCCTTCGACAAATCGAAATTCGTTTAACAATAATTCTAGTTATAATTCGATTTTTATAAATAATTTATAGTTTTTTTAATAGCTTTTTTCTGGTCGCATTGTTTGCGTGCTACGTTTATCGCTGTAAAATATATATAGGCGCATACATGTCTAATATATTGTATATTTTTTATGCGATGTAAATATGTAAATTTTCTCTAAATCTGCTTCGACCTTATAACGAATAATGAAAAACTTTTTCCAAAATTTCCCCAAATTTTCTGTCTCTAAAGGTATACTCGTTCGTTAAATAATTTATCGTCTTCGTCGGATTTACGATATATAAAACGAACATCTCAAATTCACAATCCAAACGAAACATTTCGATATTTATTTACGAATTATGCAAACGGTTTCTAGGTTTCTACCGACACAGACGCGTGTAGGTTTATCGAACAGTTTTAATTTATCTTGTCTAGTCCAGACTACAGCTGCCTGTCTGTCTCAAATTAACGAGCGAATAAACGATAAAACGCTCATCTGCCTCGCAGATTCCAATCTCTGCCTCGCCTAATTCGTCACATCTTTAAATTTTTCTAAAAAAAAAAATTCGTCGTCGGTGCAACTTTTTTGCAATCTTGGTTTTTCTCGATTTCATCACATCACCATTTTCGATACTCCCACTCAATCTACCTAATTCTATAACGTTCTCGTATCTTTTTTTTACAATGTCGCCATTAAGTTTTCTTAACGCATAAAACGATAAATTCTGACCGATGTATATGTATATTATATATCTTCCTTGGGGCCGCGTGTACTTGTACAGGTGCTCTCAAGAATCCGGAGCTGCAACCGGAACGGGGTGCGTCCATAGGTGGCGGATAGTTGAACGGCCTACAGATATGTAGGTTACCTGCGAATAAGACGTCAGTCGAATAAGCAGTCGCTGACCAACAGCGGCTACTGGCGGAAAACCACGTAGGTAATTCCAGTAGTGACAGGGTAAGGAGACATGAGGAAGCAGAATTCCTGTAGCGATGAAGCATGGCGGTGGGGACAGGTGTGGAATCACTGGAAGTCTTTAGCCATTGCTTTGCATGCAGGCGATAATGGCCTTGGTCGTTTCTGTTCTGGATGTAAGACGACAGAGAGGTCCAGCAGCAGTTATTGTGACCAAGCAGCTGTATTTAGAGATCACCCTGCTTGCTCTACGTCAAGGGACAGACCTAGAAAAGATGGTCTAAAAATGGTTCGTCATAGCTAAAACCTGTCCAGTTTATGGCAATCGAGGGAACCCAATTCACGCGCTCGAAACATTAAAGATAAAAAGTTGAACTTACGGATTGGAACATGGAACATACGTACCTTATTGGATGACGAAAATTTAACTCGCCCTGAGCTAAGAACAGCATTACTTGCGGCAGAGCTCAGCAGATATAATGTTGATAGTGTTGCTCTTAGTGAACCCAGGTTAACAGGTGAAGGACACCTTACAGAAAATGATTACACTTTCTACTGGAAAGTAGCCGATAACGTAAAGTCAAAAATGCACGGTGTGGGTTTTGCAATTAAAAACAGCTTGATTTGCCGATTAAAAGAATCTCCGAATGTAGTAAATAATAGAATGATTACACTCCGATTACAGTTAGATAAAGCGAAAGATTTGACAATGATATCTGTGTATATACCAACTTTGAATGCACCAAATCATGAAAAGGAAAAATTCTACTATCAGCTAAGAGACGTCCTAACAAAAGTACCCAAGACAGATAAAATAATACTACTACGAGACTTCAATGCTCTTGTTGGAAATAGTCACCTACTGTGGCCTGGTGTACTAGGCAGATATGGAGTTGAAAACCGAAATGAAAATGGAAATTCCCTCTTGGAATTGTGCACAGAGCACGATTTTGTCACTACGAATACATTGTTTAGATTGAAGGAAAAATATAAAACTACATGGAAACATCCACACTCGAAACATTGGAATCTCCTGGATTATCTAATTGTGAAACAATCATATATTTAAAAACTTAGACTGGTTTACTGAACACCAAAGTGAAATATCGGAACTACTTGAAAATAAAAGAAAAGCACATGAAGCCATGTTAAACACCGGTAACTAAGAGATCTAATGCAATCAGGAACATGAGTGGAAAACTGATACGACGTGACGAGGACATCAGCATCAGATGGATGGAGTATTATAAAGAATTGTTAAACAAAACCAATGATGTTGACTGGAACATGATTAAAATAATTCCTGATTATCCGATTAACACGGAAGTAGAAGAGACTCCACAGTTAGAAGAAATACGACTGGCAATTAAGGAAATGTTAAACATCGACGGCGGTCTTAGCAACTTAAAACGACTCAAGTCAATGTAAAAGTGCGCTACTTGCTAGATTACGAACCTCAATTATGCTGGCGACTGTGTTATTGCTGCGCACAATTTAAAAGACATACAAGACATTCTATTGTGTTTTAAGTCGATATATGAAGGACTAGGACTGAAGATTAATGTTGATAAAACAAAAATTTTATCTACTACGTGTAATTACTCCGGTGGAGTTAAATTCTATACCTATAGAACGAGTTCAGTGTTTCCCATATCTGGGAAGTTACATATCGTCTACAGCAAAAATGGATGAAGAAATTAACTACAGATGTAACCGAGTATCAGCAGCAATTGCTAAATTAAATAAACGCGTTTTTAACAATAAGGATTTAAAACTTTCGACTAAGATATCCGTGTACAAGGCGGTTATTCTTCCAAATCTTCTGTATGGAAGCGACACATGGGTGCTATGCAGGAGACAGATAAAACAATTGGAACGCTTTCATCAGCGGTTTCTACATGAAAGATGCGATAATCGAGAATTGCAAGAAAGTTCTCATCAAAAAGAAACGAAAACACCAAGACTGGTTCAACGAAAATGACGAGGATATTTCCCAGCTTATAGCTCGTAAAAGGCAAGCAAGTCTTTCTTAACTGGCAAAATAATTTAAGGGATATAAAATGTAAGCAAAAGTTTTCAAAAATAAAGGCAGAAGTTCAAAGAATAACGCGTAATATAAAAAATAAAAAAAGTCGTGCAATTCAATCGTGCGCTGAGCAGGCTACTACAGGGACTTTTTTTTTGCAACGGTGAAAACAGTTTTTGGTGCGCAGCCATATGTGAAACTACCTTTAAGAGACCAAGCTGAAGTCTCACACAGATGGAAATATCACTTCGAAACAGTGTTAAATAACAATACCGAAGTAGGCATGTCTGTGCTGAATGAAATACCAAATTTCCCGGTGATCACGGACGTGGATGAGGATATCAAACTAGATGAAGTGAAGAAAGCTATAGAACAGATAAAATCAGGGAAAACCGCCGGGTTAGATGGTATACCGCCCGATATACTTAAACTGGAGAGTGCAAATATGTTAAATGCGCTGTATAATCTGTTTCCGACGATATGGAAGGATAAAACGATTCCTAAAGAATTTCATCATGCAGCCATAATTGCGATCTTTAAAAACAAAGGGGATAGATATGACTGTAATAATTATAGAGGAATATCCTTACTTTCGTCGGTCGGTAAATTATTCGCTAGGATTATGCTGAATCGCATTGCTCCAGTCCTCGAAACTATTCACCCTGAGACGGAGAATGGCTTTATCCTAGGTCGCGGAACTATAGATTCTATATTTTCATTAAGACAACTGCAGGAAAAATGCCGCGAACAGAATGTATATTTGTACGTCATCTTCATTGATATTAATAAAACGTTCGATACCGGTACATAGACAGCTACCAATGAACTGCATGTCTTCCATCATTATTTTCGGTATACATGTATTTTGTATACCACGTAATATTCAAGATGTTGCAGACTAAAAAAAAAGTAGAAATGCGGTGCCGGTTGTGATGGTGAATTTTTTAGCACTCGTAGATTTAAGGCCTGTACGAAATGTTCAATTATGGAACTTTTTGACGTACAATACGACGATTGTGCTGTGGTGGCATACACCCTACAAAATCGACAGGACGCTATTGATGTACTAGTAAGAGTATACAAAAAATTTGGCATATCAATGAACCCGAAGAAAACAAAAATGCTACTGCAGCTTTCACTAACGAATAACGTACAGAGCGAAGTTGTTTTAAAAATACGTCTTCCCAACGTTGTTGTATGGTTCAGAAAAATGGGCACCATATAAGAGGAATATACGAAAATTGAAATTCCAGCAACGTATTTTGCGAAGAATATTACACATAAGCTGGCAGGATCGGGTGTCGAATATAACCGTGCTACAACGAGCACATGCTACATCGATCCATCTCCTGCTTTACAAAAATAATTTGAGATGGTTCGGACATGTAGCAAGGATGAACAATACCACCAAACAAATACTATTCAGCCATGGCGTTGGGTACAAGGCATATTGGACGTCCTCGCTGGAGGTATAGGGATTATGTGAGACTTGGTACTCAGTGAATGCGGTATAGAGCTCGGCAGTTGGGAAAATTGGCTCAGGATCGAGCAACCTGGAAGCGTTTAGTGAAAGATGGTCTTGGTATCGCCAAAAAGAATATAACAACAGCGGCCGAAAATAAAAAGCGAAAACGTCAGCATGATGCCGCGGAAAAGTACTACGCCAAAATTGGACTTATCAGCCAACTTAGAAAGCATAGATAACGATGCCCCATACTCGATACCGAGTGGGCTATTGAATTAATGAATTATATATATATATATATATATTCTTTCCTAGTATCCTCCCGGAAAGAGGTCCGCTTGATAGCACGTTCTTCTCCATTTCTTGCGATCCTTGACGTCCTCTATATTGGCACCGACCGTTGTTGACATAGTTTCCTCCAGGGTCGTATTCCATTAACATCTTTACAGGGCTGCTGTCAGTTTTTCTCATGATATAACCATATCATCGGAATAGAGCTTCTCGTAATTTCGACTATATAGAGCCTAGACGCTCTCTTATGTCATCATTTTTGACATGGTCAAGGCGTGTGTGGCCAAGTGACCAGCGTAGCATTTTTATTTCAGCCACGTGAAGCTTCTGTTACATTTTTGCAGTCGTCGGCCAGCATTCAGTCTTATACAACATTGCAGGTGTAATAACAGTTTTGTAAATCTTCCCTTTGAGATGAGTCGCAATCCTTTTGTCGCATAGTACCCCAGTTAAACGCTTCATTTAATCCACGATATTTGGATTCGAGAGTCTATGTCGCATTGTTTTATATATGTATGTATATATATTATCATTATGATGTAAAATTTGCAAAAACTTTTATTATCGTAAATTCATAATTTACATAAACAACGTGCAATCATAAAATCGGCTATATACTAGCTGGATGAAAATTCGCCGAGTAAATAATACGCCTTTAATAACTAAAGCTCGGCAGACATAATAAAAGCTCGGGCGTTTGCATTAACGCGCGAAGAACCACACTGGCCGAAAAACCTCAGTTAATACCGTTAGGAATTCATTAAAATTCGAAGGCATGACTTTAACCAATGTCATCCGTTTTTCATTCAGCCGACAAGTTCGAACTAATGTAATTAACATATTCAATCTTATCCACACGCTTATGTAACATATAACTATATATATATATATATATATATATATATATATATATATATATATATATATATATATATACATGTTTGTGTGTTATATATTCATATATATAGCCATGCTACTATGTTAAAAATGCAATACATTGAGAAAGACAGAGATAAAGAGAGAGAAACATTTAGGAAAGACTGAAATATGTTAATTTACAATGTCGTTATACTATTTGTAATCGAGAACTAACGAAATAAAATTACTGGTACACCGGTAAAAATAAGTGTTGTTGTGTAAAATAATATTAAATCGCTCTGTCTTCTTTTTTTTTTCAGTCTTGAAGAAACCATCCTCACACGAAATTGGAAAAATTTTTCAACAATTTTTTTATTGTCATTTATATAAAGGTCGCCTTATACGGTTTCATTAACCTACAGGTAATTCCCGTTAATTCTCGTTAATAGGCGGATTTCAACTTTCAGGTCGTACAATATAGACGCACAATTGGTATTCTAATCACCTTCCTATAAACACATTTGAATTCGTCAATTCGCCCGGCATCTGCATATTTCACACTTGAAGTTTCCGATCCGTATGTCGAACTATCCGAAGATTAGTAACCAGTTTTAGGAAAACAGAGTTTTATAGACAGTTCACATCCTGTCCCTCTGCTCCTTCATACTTACTACCTTGTTGCTGGTGGAGTCGTCTGTTTGGAACTTTTTGTCAGTAGCCGCTCTTGGTCCACAACTGCTAATTCAATTCACGTCTTATTCGCATTATTCGCAACTAACCCACATATCTACAGGTCATTCCACTATCCGCCATATGTGGACGCGCCCCGTTCCGGTTTGAGCTCTTATTTTCCGGAAAATAGGGACGGATTGGCAACATGAGCTCATTGTTTCGTCGTGAATCACGAAAAAATATTCCACGTTCTGTTGACCACGTGATACTATTAGTACTAACACGTTATTGCATTATTTATTATTACGTAATACGTATAACAAATTAGAAGTCAAACCGACTCGGCGCGGCGGCTCGTTTGGTGTTCAGCGTTCGTCTATAATCCCCTCCATTACCTCCACAACTGTTGGTATTTATTATTCAGAGATCAGCCACTCTTTCCGGTTAACTGACCAACTGACGACTCAATTGCCATAGCACGTGTATTGAATGCTTATTGCATCAGATAACCTGCTTTACTGATTGATAGTTCAGTGATTGATATTTTCTCCTTCCATTATAATTCTACGAAAATGAAGAATTAACATGCCGATGAAATTATAATTTACTGTGATACCTCAAATTATTTTTATTCTAAATGTTTGTTTTCTGATCATCAGTGATCAGCGTAACATTTGACGAAAATGCAGAGGAAAACATCACGATGCGTTATTCGGATTTTAATTTGCGACATTTTCGATTTTACGAATTATTACATATTTTTTACTGAATCAGCAAGTAAAAAGAGAATAATTGGCGGCGCCGAAAAGCAGAGGATAAAAGCAGAAGAAGAACGCGAAAAAACGTCAAAATTAGACACAATGTTTAAGAAGGAAATAGTCAAAGAAATTATTTCTATACGGGCATCTCTATCCCTACCGCATCAATGACAATGGACCGAATGTCCAGGCACAAACGAAAAAGTGGTATTGGATTCTGACAGCAATAATATTGAAAATTCGAATTTTGTACTATCGGCTTCCATCAAGAAATCCGTCTAACTATGGTGAAACTAATCTCACTGAAGCTGATTTACCTTTACAAATAAATGATGAACAGAATTTTGATTATTTCAAAATTCTTGATCCGCAAATCGTTCTTTATTTTTAAAATAACATCCGCAGCAGCCTATAAATGAGAATTTTATAACGGGGAAAAACTTTCTACAATAAAAACAAAAAAAGAGCGTGGTTGACCTATTCTGAAAAAAACAAAGTTCTTTACTGCTTAGCATGCATGGCTTAGGTAGCTGTGATAAATGTTCCAACCTTTTTGTACGCGGTTTAACTGATTTTCAGCGTAGACATTGAAAATAGTGCCGAGCAGCTACTTAAAAGAATCACTGATGTAATCACTCATTGGAAAATGTGGTCTTAGCTATAGGAGTAAAAGAAAGGAAGCAATACCTGCTTAATCACTCAGAATTGGAACCTTCTGCTATTAAGAAAATACGATTCTACGTTAAATTTACATCTGACTAATGTTAGCTGAATCAGAAAAAAAAAACTGAATAAAAGTGTAAACATAATGGAAAACATGTTGCAGGTATATAATATGAAAATAAACAAAATAAATACCAAAATATTAGTATGCAATAAATATAATAATGTAAGAAAACAATTTAATATCAATATTAAAGGAGAAAAAGTAGAACAAGTAAACGAATTTTGTTACTTAGGAAGCGTAATAATCAAAGATGGTAGGAATAAAAGGGATATAAAAAACAGAATTGCCCAAGCTAAAGCAGCGTTTTATAATAAGAAAAGCTTATTGACATCGAGAAACATAGATCTAGCCGTTAGGAAAAGACCGCTGCAAGTATATGTATTCAGCATTACCCTATATGGGTGTGAAACTTGGATAATGACGAAAGACGAGAAACGAAGACTGATGACATTAGAACTCTGGTATTACAGAAGATTATCGAAAATAAAATGGACAGATAAGGTAACCAACGAGGAAGTTTTGAGAAGAATTAATGAAAAACCGACGTTGTTAAAAATAATAGTAAAAAGAAGAAACCAAATGATAGGCACTGCGACACGAAGGGCTAATAATTCGTCTAATAGAAGGGATGCATCCGAGAAAGAATGTGATTAGAAGGCCGCGAATAGATTACATTTCACAGATACTCGAAGATGTGACGGCGTCATCGTATGAAGAACTGAAACGGATGGCACAGAATCGACAGAGGTGGAAATCAATGACAAACCAATCTTAGGATTGAGCATATTATGATAATGAATGTTATTGCTAAAAGTAAGAAAGCCCACGATGATAATAACAAAAAAAAAAACTAATTTTCTAACTTTCATTTCAAAAATTACCTTGAATTATGTAATCGAAGCAATTAGGACTCTTATGCAGAAGGTGATTTGTGCCGAAGTCAACGTACCTGGTATGTACTGATACAGTTGGACACTACTCAGGACACACCTGTCAAGGATTAGTGCGCCATTGTAGTTCGATATGTAAAAAATGCAATTGTTTACGAAAGACTTTTAGATGCCGTTTAATGCACTTCATCAACTGGTCAAAATATTCTCGAATTATTTAAAAACGTGATTCTTACAAATTGTAAAAAAATATGTAGGTAATTTGACAGATTGAGCTGCAAACATTGCAAGATCATTGCAATGGTTTTTCCGAGAGTCGTACCAAAGAATGGAGATTTGGAGAAACATTACTGAAAACTGCAAGAAAACATTATCCAGAATAAACGATGCTAGATAGAACAGTAAACATACAATATTAGGAAAAGTTTTTAGTGAATTTAGAAAGCGTGAAAATGCTTTGTACATTCCGTTAATTTGCCAACGACAAGGGCAAAACTTACAATTGCTCATGATAAAGCGAATAGTTACCTTCAAAGATTGTTAATATTTGGAACAATCGTGGCCGTTCATGTTTATCTTCGAATTTTTGAAATTTCAACAACATTATCTATATACCTCTAGAGTACAGAACTCGATTTAATGAAATGCAATAATTTTGTTCGGCATTTTAAAAAGAAAATTTCTGCGTTCAGTCGAGATTACAAGAAAGTTCAGAGAATTTCGATTGCTGAAAGCATGAATGTAATGTGTGAGGAAAAAACTTCGATGCGGACATTTCTGTGAAGACAGAATGTCCAGTAAAAATAATTCAAAAAAAAAAAAAAGATCCGACGAATCGCCTTCAACACCCAAGGATGAGTTAGTTAGATTTAGTACAAGATGCAAATCGTAAATCTGAAATGTAGATATTGGATACTGCGCTGACGAAAATAGTTTTCATGAGGAAATGTACCGATGTTTCGCTTATTTTCTAAAAAAAAAAGGAAAAAATATTACCTCTTAACGGTTTTAAAAAATTGAGTGAATTATTCACCAAACTTGACAGCGAAGCGACACCTCAAAATTTGAAAAAAGCATTAATCTATTTTGCTCAAAATTGGAGAATCAAAAAAAAATATCATAAATGTATATTACGAAACAGATTTAAATGATCCAAATTTTCCAGACGAAGATTTGAACTTGACTAATCAAGAAGAAGAAGACGAAACGCCGAACATTTTAAACCTGAAGTATGCGGTTCTCGTTCTTCCAAATTGTACTACGAAAATTGCATATTGTGTTGTTGGTGTCTTTTAGAAAAATATAGCCTGATATCTACATCCTATGGAATGATAGGTTTGGCATATAAATATTTCGCTACACAATCCGTTACCCAAGTTGCTTGTGAAAGAAGCTTTTCAAAACTTCTGTTCATTAAGAACCGATTACGTAGCACAATCTCGCATGAGTTACTTTCCACCTTTATGCTTATGTCTAATCTGTTGAGGAAGACGTTCTAGAAAAAAAAAAATCAATAGTGATCAAATTATTGACTTAGTTGTTAGCTTTTGACCGAAAAACTTATTTTTTTTAAATAAGTATTTTTATTCTTCGTTTGCTCTTTAGTTTTCAACTAAACAGTTGACGTACTTTTTTTCAAGTTCCGTTTGTATTTTTCAAGTAATTTTTTAATATTTTATACTTATTATTAAGAAATCCATTATAGTTCATTCAATCATACATTGGGGAAAAAATTGGGGTACACAAAATCCAAACTTGTTCTTCATTTTTTTAATTATGAATTAAAATCCAAAGTATTTTTTCATTATTAATATTTTTTTAAATAATTTTTTTAATTGTGAACTAAAATCCAAACTATTTTTTCATTATTAAACTGACACCGGTATACGCTATGCCCGGTTAACTCTGATTATGCACCCATCTGCCCCTCACGGAAAGAACAAAGTGCCGTCCGCAAGGAGATAGATATATATAAATCCTTGGACATAAATCATTTTTTACATATCATCACGGTATTTCTGAGGTCTATAACGGTTGGTTTGTGACGAACCATTTAATATTAGCATGTTCAGGAGGCTTCGTTTATAGGTTTCGCAATCAAGAAAATTATGTATGAATAGATGAATATTTACGCGATTACTTATTTATAATTTTGAAGTAAAGTACAATAAAGATAAAAAATTTATTCTATATATGTATGTATCCATATGTATATAAATACACGTATACATACATCTATATGAATTCCATTTGGGCCTTCATTTTATAATCAAGTGTGTATGTATCCCATATATATATATATATATATATATATATATATATATATATATATGCGTGTGCTTATATAATATATGTGTGTCTATGTGTATGGGTGTTGTGTGTGTGTATGTAGATAAATAAGTTTAATTAGATATATTATATGAATAATATTTATTTAGTGTAATTTACATGATTACTTATTACTAATTTTAGGATAAAGATAAAATGTATTTTACATATATATGCGTATATACATATAGGAGTCCTGATTTGATAATCAAATAATATCCTTAATATAATTTCCGTTTCTCCCCCGAGAATAGCACAATTTACAATTTTTTCCGCGTTAAACTTTTCACTCTGCCACCATTAAGGCGGCTTGAGTTACATTTTTTCTCGAATTTTAAATTTCTCGTCAGAATTTTACTGGCGTCCTTGAAGACACGTAAGTACGAACTCCGAGTAAAACGAAATCAGAGTAAATAGCTACCATCGAAGACCCGAAAGATAACTAAGTCGTCCGAACGATATAAAAACCCGTTCATCATTTTTCAAGACGTACTTTTACCGCCAATTAAGATTTTAATTAAACTTTTCTCATTTCGACGTCCGTCTGTCCCTTGTTTCAATCATTCTCTCTCTACCTACGTTTCTTTCTCAATTTTGTCGTACCCGGTTTTTTGGGGGTTTTTTTGTTTATTTTTGTTGCTTTTCGTTTAGTTGTAAACCCTTAGGATTTTGTACAAGTGTAAAATAATACCCAGCTTTTTAATTTTTAGAAAAACGGAGAACGAAGATAAAAAAGAATTAATTATTTTTTCTCCCCCCTTTAAATTTCTTCTTCTTCTTCTGCTTCTACCGTAATCATTATCGGCCATTGGTTCCGAATTAATTCGTTTCTACAATCGTTATCTTATTAGTTGCAGCGTGGAGAAATAATAATTCTATCGAACTACTGGAGAAGGTTTTCTAAGATGTCGCTGGTGAGCCTCTGTTTTTTATAATATTGATCTCCATTACTGATTTGTATTTCATCAGATTTTATATAACCTGTCCGAAATAAACTATAATATTAAAACATTTCCTAATCAAGAACAAGACTACTTCCAAAACCTGGCAAAGATCCATCTTTGGCTAACAGGTACCGTCCAATTTCACTTCTAAATTAGATTGACAAAGTGTTCGAAAAGGTTGTCCTAAAATTATTACTAAGTGAGGTATCCAGTAACAACCTGCTTCGCACAAATCAATTTGGTTTTCGGACTGGACTCTCTTTGGAGGGTGCAGTTTACAAACTTGTAAAAAAATTAAAACTTCCAATCAGGGCTGGTGTCTCTGCAGTTGTCTCCTATGATGTCAATTGTAGATGCCATCATTAATATTATGAAGTATAACAACATCAACCCTTATTTAATAAATATAATAATTAATTAATTTAAAGATAGGGTGGCAATTCTTGAGCTTCGAATCTCACTCTCTCAAATGGTGGCTACCTGTGGTGTTTCTCAGGGGTCAGAATTAGGTCCTACCCTGTGGAATCTGCTTTATTCAGTAGTTCAGGTCGAGTAATTCTGCCTTAAGATAAATAACAAATGTGAGTTAATCTCATATACCGATGATTTGTGTTTAGTTTTCAATACTAACAAAACTACCCTTTCAAACAGATAGAAATTGTTTCCAGGTTTCTAGAGGGTACTGTTGGTGACCTTGGGCTAGTGTTTTTGGTCGCCAAGTTCTGCTATTCAGTGGTTAGTGATCGAAGCATTGCCGGCCATGTTGCTGACCTACCTCTGTTATGTGAATATCACACATAACTACTCTTAAGTATCTAGAAGTTATCATCGATGAAAACCTGACATTTATTCTACACTAAAATATAATAACAAAAATATGACAATCACTTCTTTATACTTGCTAGAATCCAGCCCAATGCATGGGGATTGGCTTATAGGGAGCGGCTCACACTGTATAAGCTTGTGTCATTAGTGGCGTTCTTCCATTAGATCTATATTTAGTTGGCAGAGCGATGTTTAGTGAACACAGGCTTGTCAGTGTAGTAGTTACACATATGGGGTCGTTAAGGTGGTTAGATAACAATTTTACAATACCATCACAACACATATTCCTAATAACATTTTTAAGAAATATGTCAATACCTTAATTGTTGATGCTTGGCAGAGAAGGTGGGATACAGATGCTATTGATAGGAAAACCTATGTTTTACTATCGGATGTCTCTCAAAGATTAAAAATCAAAAATATGCGAATTAACTTTTACAAATCGCGTTCAGGTTTAAGCTAGCCATGGCTGACAGCTCAAGTGTTCTAAGGATGCTGTTGATGATACTCATAATTTTATCTTTGCTGCGTGACGCTTTCAATATTCACAAATATAAAAACTCGCTTATCGTGAACAGAAAGAATCATGAATTTGCAGAGAAAACCATGCGTTTCAAATTTATAATTACAAATTAATCATTCAAACGTGAAACCAATACCCCTATCGCTCCTGGTGGCATAGTCCCCTCACGCCAATACTTATAATTCATTTCTAATTTACCTGACTATATATTATTAATATGTATAAATATGTAATGATGTTCATAAATGCTTTAAATTTAAAATATTTTAATCTTGACCATAATGTAGTATGTTTTTCTTTTAATGAAACAAAGGGATAAATATAAACGGGATGAGAATATCTAACTTAAGATATGCCGACGACATAATTCTCCTTGCTACATCATTTGAGGAGCTAGGACAGATGCTTTCAGAACTGAATGCAAGAGGGGCAACTGCAGGTCTATCCATGAATATTAAAAAAACTAAAATATTAACAGAAAATACAAATGTCAATAAAGTACAGTTAGATAGCAACTACCTAGACCTCGTAAGCGAAGCAACGTACTTAGGACAGTTATTATCATTTAGGAATCAGATGGAAAAGGAAATAAACGTAAGAATCACGAGATCGTGGAAAAAGTATTGGGGTTTAAGATATATATTTAAAGGTCCTTTTAGTAACAACCAAAAAAGCCAGATTTTTAATATGTGTATTATACCGGTATTAACTTACGGTTGTCAAACTTGGGTGTTAAATTCAGTGACAATTAACAAGCTCAAGGTTACTCAGAACGCTATTGAAAGATCAATACTGGAGGTTAAGAGAAAGGATCATTTTAAAATAAAAACACTTAAGCATCTGTTTAAAAATAATGTTGATGTAATAAGCTACTTTAGAAGGAGAAAGTGGGAATGGGCCGGCCACGTAACTAGGTTAAAAGATGATCGATGGACCTATAGGACTACTTTCTGGTATCTCTCGCATCACAAGAGAAGAATTGGTCATCAAAGGGGTAAGTGGAAGGACGATTTTAATAATTTCCTAAATCAAAAACATTTCGAAAAAGTAGCTATAAATAGAAAGGAATGGGAGCGGTTAAAGGAAACCTTTGCTCTTTATGGGCCGAGGAAATTTAGTTTATAAGTTATATAGTTAATAATTCATTTATATTCATAAATCCTCAATAAAGGTATTTTGATTTGATTTGATATTTTTCTATCTTTGTTTCTGAAGTTCTATTTTTTTTCTATATTGTATATTTATTTTTATTATTCATTACTACTATGCACTCCACAGACTCCTTTCTTCATGCATACAGGTAGTCAATGGGACTATGTTTTTCATTTAAGTACACAAGTAGGGAACTATCACACACATGCTTTACTTACTTTTCAGCTACACTAATTAATAGTCAGAAAATTCTCATATTTGCTACAAACTCCCGCATGCATTAGAATTATTTTACATAATACACGCGGTTGAGAGAAACATATACAATTGAAATTTACAATAATTACTTAGTTACATAACCAAGTCTTTTGATGTTACGTGCATATGACGCAGAAACTTACAGAGACGATATATGTGAACGGACCATCGAGTAATGGAAATCTAGAACGAAGTACGTGGAAAGCAAATTTTCGGAAATTTTGAGCGATTAGTTGTTCATTGAATTTTAGATTTCTTTCGTTGAAGTGTCTTATGTTTTTGTAGTTTAGACATTCGAAAATAATATGTTCAAAACAGTTTCCCTCAATCCGCAACAGGAGCATTTATCATCTTTGCTTAAGCCAAAACAACATAATTACCTCTCATACCAGAACTGTATATAATAAGATTATTAACAAAAAGTGAAAGTTAATAATTAATTAAAGTGCATTATATTGTGGTAAAAAAATAACAAAAAACCCGCTAACAAAGACATAGAATCCGTTATATATATATATATATATATATATATATATATATATATATATGTATCTCAATATAAAGGTTAGATGCGAATAAGTCAATGACGAATATGCAATCGCGAACCATGAGTGGTGATGTATCAGAGTGCAGTGGGAAAGACTTGAGAAAGCTTTCCTCAAAAAATACAGCATAAACCCGTCAAAAACATCGTGTCAAAGCGAATATGGCCGCTATAAGCCTACAACCCAATTAAAATCCAAACGAGTCAATCTTCAGTGGAGCGGTTGATGGTCAGCGCCAGTTCTCCAGGTTGGAAGCGTCTGTTTAAAACACGGAAAGGAGAGGAACCCTACCGTAAAAAAATTTCCATGAAAACATTATGCAAGACAAAAATAATGAAATTAGTTTGCCAGGTGATCCGATTGGCGATCGGCGCAGTATGAAATGGACGACCGGCCATAGGGAAGGACCGCGAGTTCTCTATGGAAAATATGTAACTGGTACTGAAAACAAAATGAAAAAGTATTTGTAAAAATATAACAACAAAAATAGCAACGTGGAACATAAGAGGCCTGAACCAGCAAGGAAAACTATGTGTATTAGACTAAAGAAATAGCGATAGTTGGCGTAGCCGAGACGCATTGGAAATAGAGCGGACATTTCGTATCATCCAGCAGAAATATGATAGTATGTTCGAGCAATCAAAATTAATCAGTAAACGCAGTTGCGATAATAATAAACTCAATAATATCATCTGCATAATGGGATATAAAACAATCGCATTGTATCAGTGAAAATAAAAGGGAAGCGGGTAAACATAATTATTATTCAAATATACGCCCCAACAACTCGAGGATCAGATGAAGATATGGAAGAGTTTTATGACAAGCTGTCTATTGCGATAAAAAGGTCCCGAATAGAAAGTTACTGCTAGTAATGATGGATTTCAATGCAAAAATTGGAAATACTGAAAACGATAACAACCCGAGAACTATCGTATGGAAATATGGCTTAGGAGAAAGTCGCGAATATTGGAAAGATGACGTCAGTATTATTAAAACCTCCTGCATGATAATAAAAGAACCGTATTAATACAAGACTTCGAGCTTGAACCTCCAATTATGAGGGAGAAAATAGAAGTTGCATTTAAAAAATTACGAGAATCCTCGCGTTTTTATAGTGATTAATAAACCTTTAACGAACAGACTCACAAAGAGAAAAAATATAGGAAAATAGCGAGAGATTATCTGGAGCATAAATGAGCAAATGAGAATGGTCTTAGGTTGATTGAAATGTGTCAGAGCTTTAATCTGAAATTAATGTCAACTAATTTTAAAAAGTTTCCCAAAAAACAGAAACGGTGGTGATCACCGAATCCGATGCTGGGCGAATTTAAGGTTAGAAAAGGAGATATTGAAACGGACCATTATCTAACCACGATTAAAATAAGATTCATACCGCAAACAGTACGAAGAAATTACCGAAAACATATTTGAAGAAAGAAGAATAGCAAGTAAAAATAAATAAAAACATCCAACAATATATCAGTTAAATGTTGAATATATTAGAGAGTAGTGATTTTATAAATTATAAACCAAACAAAATATAACACAGTTTAATCACTAAAAGGTTTTTTTATTCTAACGCTTTTCGACAGTTACGTCATTTTCAAGCATACACAATAAATATTAGATGTAATATAACTGTCGAAAAGCTTTGCAATAAAAGAAAAAACGTTTAGTGATTAATGTTGATTTATTGGAGAGTAGTGATTTTATGAATTAACAAAACAAAATCAAATCAAATCAAAGTTAAAGTGATTAACTTTGATTTTATTTTGTTTTGTTAGTTTAGTGATTAAACTGTGTTATATTTTGTTTGGTTTTTAATATATCAGTTCTAAGAAGTATTGTAAACTTAATTTTACCATTGGAAAACTTTTGCTTTTTTTTTAATTATTTTTAATTTTACTGGCTATTATGTTTTTGTTTATGTAAAAAAATATATATATTGTTCGATGTTTTTATTTTATCAGCTCTAAGAAGTATATTGTAAACTTCATTTTTATTTGGGACTTTTTTTTTATTTTTTTATTATTTTTTATTTTACTGGTTATTATGTTTTTAATTATAAACGAACAAAATAAAACACAATCACTAAAAGTTTTTTAATGAAGCTTTTCGACCGTTACGTCATTTTCAAGCGCGAACTAAAATTATTACATCTTTTTTAATATATGTGAAAAATCAAAATGCTTATATAACAACAACTTAAAATTTGATATGCATATTTTACCAATTTTGATGAAGAATTTTTCAAAAATCTGTTTTATAAATGAAATTTATTGTAAATTAATCTAAAATTGAAATTATGTTTGGCTAGTGAAATATGCATATCAAATTTTAAGTTGTTGTTATATAAGCATTTTGATTTTTCACATATATTAAAAAAGATGTAATAATTTTAGTTCGCGCTTGAAAATGACGTAACGGTCGAAAAGCTTCATTAAAAAACTTTTAGTGATTGTGTTTTATTTTGTTCGTTTATAATTAATTAATAAAATCACTACTCTCCAATATATTCAACTTTTATTTTTGTTTATGTAAAAAAAATATTTATATATTACTTTAATTACAAAAATCAGTTAAAATCACTAAAACTTTATTTTCTTTAAATTCACAAAGCTTTTTTTTTCTGGCTACTGCTTTGTAAATTTTATATTACTGATATTTGATTGTGTTGTGTCCCACAGTCACCGTCAGATTGTTTTAAGTATCTATTCTTCGTTTTATATTTATAAATTTGTGAACTTATATTTAAATTTATATTTTATGTTTTTATTTTTTAAATCTTTATTTTTATCTAAATTTAAATATCGCTTGATAATGGCGTAATTGCCGAAAAGCTTTGTGAATTTAAAGAAAATAAAGTTTTAGTGATTTTAACTGATTTTTGTAATTAAAGTAATAGAAAATCACTACATTCGACAATCTAAAAATTATTAATATATTGTTGGCTGTTTTTATTTATTTTTACTTGTTATTGTTTATATATAAATTTCATATTAGTGGATCTTTTTGTTTATTTTTATTTTAATTGTTATTGTGTTAATTTTTATGTATAAATTTTATATTGCTCATTGTTGTATTTCTTGTTTACCACATTCACTATGGGATTATTTTTAAAGTACTATTTTATCGCTATAATTTCGGTAAATGTTGTATCTAAGTAATATTTTTTACATTCATATATATTTTTATAACTTTTTTGTGTTCACTTTTATAAAGTAAAATTTTTACCGTTTTATAACTCATTTTTGTTTATATATATATATATATATATATATATATATATATATGTATGTGTGTGTGTTGTGTTCTATTTGTTTTTTAATTTCATCGGTAATAACAATGGTCAACAAATCTAGTGATTTTAACTACTTTTTTTGTTACTTATTTGTTAGATTTATTATTTTATAAACAAAAAAAAAAAAAATGTAAAAAAAAAACTAATTTTGATGTACAATATTACAAAAAAATAGCGAAGTGGAAAAACAGTTGTTTATAAAATAATCTTATAGTGTTTTTTTACTCTGATATTTTTTGTAATATTGTATGTCTAAATTTAGTATTTTTTTACATTTCATTTTATTCGTTTTTTTTTTTTTTTATTTTTTTATAATTTTATATATTTTTATATTTTTTAATATGGCTTAATAACCGAAAAGCATCGTGGTTTTTTATTAACAAAAATCGAGTCATTAACTACTTTTTTATTACATTCGCGAATTTTTTTTTTTTGGGTGGTGTAATATAAATCATGTCAATTCTTTTATTACGTAACATTTCGAAAACAATTACAATTCATGAAAACGGTTTTTTTTTGGAACGATACGTAATTAAAAAGTTGACACGGTTTACGCCAAAAAAAATTGTGAACGTATTGGAGATATCAACCGTGAAGTGTAGTTTTTGCTGTTTATTTTTTAAAAATCACTAATTCCACACTGTTCAAAAATTAAGGAATCTATCGCTCCGACGTTTCAGTTGCCTGTCTATCGACGACGAATTTTGTCCTTTCGAATACAATCCGGAAATTTGCAAATTCAATTTTGTTCGTTAAAAAAAAAATTATTTGATTTACGCCTAGTGTAAATAACTTTTTTCGGGCGAACGCTCTGATAAGCCGTGGTGGTAATCATCTAGCATCGCATTCGCCTTTACGGTTTATTTTTAAGATAATATAATAATAATAATAATACCGAATAATACCGAAACAAAGCTTTACGTAATTTTCGTTTGACGAGAAAAAAATTAGCCGTCTCGTTTATAGGACGAAAAACAGAACAAATCTAAAAACCAAAAAAAAAAAAAAAAAAAAAAGAAGATTAAGTTGCCGTCATCCGTTTTTCCGAATAACGAGAAAATCCCTGCCGATGTTATTACAATGCAAGAGTCGAACGACAAACAAAAGCAGATCCTTTTCTTAGAAGAAGATGACGCTGCTGCTGCTATTGCCGGAAAAGGGATTACCGGGAAATTACTTTAGCGCTTACTCGTGATAATGATAATGATACAGGGCCGTTCGGAATTTTCCATTTCCAGCACTGCTGGTGGGTTCTCGTCGTTTTTAGTTGTACGCAACGTGTATTTTTAGTAGTTTAAACTTTAGATTTACATCCGGATATAAGTACAGCGTGGTTTCGAACGAGTGTTTATAAATTACATATACACATACGCTTGATGTTGTCAGCCGAAATATAGCATTTTATAAAGCTGTCCGATATAATAATACGAAGTAACTGAAATTTCGATCAATTACATCATTATTGTACGTATTTATATATATATATATATATATATATATATATATATATATATATATATCACGATTAGCTTATTTATACCCACTGCTGTATGTAAGCGTTCGTCTTTATCTCTCATAGTACTCGATTACAAGCATCATTTGTCCACATTACTCCGGATAATTTTTAAATGTCGTCTTACCACCGCGTGCACGGCCGACGACCACGGATTCTACGTCTTTCCATCATTTTAATATTGCTGCGCGTTTTATTATGTTTACCAACTTGATTTGCTGTCATTTCCACGTATCGCGTTTAGGATCCAGCCTATCGACACCCAGCATTGCTTTCTTATGGGTTCTCAGCATTACGGCATATTTTTCTGACCATATATTTTGTAAGGTACCACGTTTTTCTTCTGTATGTGAGCACTGAGAGGATGTACTGTTCATAGACTTCTTTTTTAAACAGTTCGGTATGTCTCTGTTCTTCAACGTATTCAGCTTTCCAAAGGCTATCCATTGAAAGCCTATATGGATATATGTATATATTAAAAAAGTACATGTAATATTTCGATCCCATTGACCGTTAAAATTATAACGTACTTGTTAGCATATCTGCAAAATCTAAAAAGATTTATTATCAGCGTCGTTCTCACGTTATTGGTTTTTTCAGTATTAACAAAACTCAATTTTAAACTTTTGGATATTTTGAATTCGGATTTCAATTTTATTTCCTTACGCTTGTTCGTCGTATGTGGAAAATAAATGAAACCCGTTTGTAGGGTTTAGAATTATACGAAAAGCTGTCGCTAAAATTCGCTTCAACAAAATAGAGTCGTAACGAACGAAGATGTCCAGTATAATTATTACATTCTTAATTCTAAATGTTCTCTCCCTCGGGTTCTAGATTCACCACGAAACATTAATTTAAATTCGTTAACACTTTCAATGACGATGCCCACACTAAATGGTGCGTGACATTTTAATGCTAAAGAAATTTTTTATTTTCCGCTTGAAGCGAAATATCTCAATTTTAAAAATATTTACAAATACATCGAAAATTATCCCTACAGTTTACCTAGGAAGGGACACTGCATAATAATAAACGGCTATATAAAGTTTATAATTTTTTAAACAATTTTATACTATATTAACGAATATCGCTTGTATGAAAAATGACTTCCGTATAATTCAGTTAGAAAATTGAAGAAAAAGCAACGTAGAGGAGACCATGCGTTAAAATAATCTGGTGCTAATCGAATAATGCAAAATATCGACATACGACAAAACGGTTTCATTCATATCCATCTGGAACTTCACAGGAAAACCGCAGCTTTACGAGAATGTTCAAAATATGAACCATATCACACCCTACCAATAAATGGACACAAGTTAAAAAATCAAAGCGGTTAAGATCGAGGAAACCAGCCTGTACGACAGTGCTTATCGCAGAAAATTTTCACGGGGAAAAAAAATGGCTCCAACAATTTTTAATACACTCAATCCAGACAAAAACGCGCTTGTTACACGCCCTGCCCCAGCGGTGAAAGGTTTTGACTCACCCGACAAAGAACGGGTACAACTGAATCGGACTTGTACTGGACAAGAACGTTGCAACGCGCTGATGAAAAATAAAAAATGGCGCAGCTTAATCAAACCATCGAACATATTGTTCGGGGTTGTTCAAGTGGAACCTTTAAGGACAGCATTATCCTGGCTACAGAATTTAAATATTATAAGTATCTTTCCGTATTAAGCTATACCATGAGAAGAAGACGATCTATCAGGATATATCGTTATTTAATAAACGTAGTTTTAATTATCACTTACGTCGATGACGTAAGAATCGGCTTATAAATAAAAATTAAAAATTATATTTCGTATTTTTCGATTTACTTTAGTCAAATCTTACCAAATCATAACCGCCTACCATCGATTTCTCGTAATTTTACGTTTGTTATCACCGTTATTCCTCTAATCCGAATCTTCCACATCATTTCATTACGAAATTCGGAATTCTTCTTTCGAGTACAGCTTTATTGCACTATACACTTTTACGAGGTGTATTATTACGCGTTGTGTAATTATATTCGATTTAATTAACCTTTCGGGACATATATCGACTAAATGGGGGCATTAACTTCTTAAAGTAATTATCTATTTTCATTATAAGGGTACTTGTTTGACATTGAACATTTTAATTCTAAAAATATTTACACAAACATTAGAAATTATCTAGATCTAAAAAGCAGAATTATACTCAAAATATTACTTTAAATCATCACCTCCTGGAGTCACACAAAAACGTAAAATTTTACCTAAAAAACTGGTTCATTATTATCGATATTCCGTTTTTTTTGTTTTTTGTTTTTTTGTTTTTTTTTCTATTCCTGTCCGAGCCAATTATAAGACAAATTAAATTAAAATTAGAGTAAATAAATTTATATGAAATCTTCATTTCGCTAGTTTTAAAGTACCCTCGACTGCGTCAGTTACATTCTTCATATATAACGCCAGAAAATCCGAATCCAAATAAATGTACCATGAGGGCTGTATCTCGCCGCATTCGCGTCGGTCTGCTTTTTCCGGGCACATTCCGATCTCAGTTAAGGTTCTCCATGTCCGCCAACTTTCATTGAAACCTTGCACCTGATTTCTTCTTCACTGCTAAATTTTTTGTACACACCGGTTAATTCGCTCTCTCTAGTATTTAATGGTATTCTGCTGGCACAATTGAGAATGAATTTCAACCGTCTTTGCATAGGGTGCCGAAGATCCCGAACTCGCTTCGTCCTCTCTATACCTGCGGCAACTTTTTTTCTTATATGTGAGGGTGCAATATCAACTAGTAAATTTAAGTTGTCCACTTTTTTTGACCTGAGGCAGCCTGTTATAATGCGTATTGTTTCGTTTAGGGCTACATCAAACGTCTTAAGATGAATTGACTGGGACCATCGCCGAAAAAAAAAATCAATTTTTCGCCTTGATTACTAGAACGCACGTTTGAATTTCCTTCAAATGACGCAAAATGTACGTTTTTCTTCAACATGTTTTGGTTGAATTTGTTATGGCCGTATTCATATCTTAGCACAATCCTAAAGGATAATTGTACCTAAAGAAAAGTGATCAAAACAAGAATATAACAGGCAGAAGAATCTTTGTATTAGACAGGAGCTAAATGTCGAACTGTAATGAAGAATGCTTCGCTGCTACATATTTTCAGTTTTATATTATGGATGCGAAACATGGACAGTAGACGCGACCTTGTTGAACCGCATACTGGCGTTTAAACTTTATATATACCGTCGCATGTTACGTATCTTATGGATAGAAAAAATCACTAATAAGGAGTTGCTCAATAGACAGGGCAAGCAACCATAAGTATTGATCAACGTGAAGGAAAGAAAACGGAAATATTTGGTACATTTGATGCGCGGACTAAAAATACAGCATGTTGAGATTAATCATTCAAGGAAAGATCATGGGAAAGAGATCTGTTGGCCGGCCACAAAATTCGTGGATGAGGCACTTACACGCAGCTGGTTCGACTGCTCGTCAGGAAAATTATTCCGGTCAGCCGTTTCAGCCTGTCAATCATCAACCTCCGTGTAGGAGATGATGCATGAAGAAGATATCGAATAGCGAAATTATTTCACTTCTATAGTTTGCTATCGGGTTTTTATGAAAATTAATTTTTACAATAGAGTCTCACTCTCTCTTTAACAATTTGTAACAATAGAAGCCGGTCAGGTAATAATCGGAATCTGATAAAGCTATTGATTATTCACACTAGTCGGTATATCTAATGCTAATTTCATTATAAAGCACCTATGCATTAGTCTAATGCCAATTTACCTCATACCTCGTAGTTTTAGTTCAAAGTTATTTAAGTCACCGATCATTCTATGTTCTTATTAATGATTCCGCCTCTACAATCGAAACAACTATAACCGGCGTCTCACAGGGGGAGCATCTTGATCTCGTTCCTATTCTTCTTCTACGATCTGCCCAAATTCCCTTTTGTCGAAACCACTCTCTTCACGAATGACACTGTATTATACTGCTCCTCATATATACTATCCGCAATCATTCGCAGTCCTCTCTATAAATCGTCTTATACGTTATTTCACCAGACGGCGAATCGCTATCAATCCCGCAAAAACTAATTTTTCCATAGGGAACTGATCTATCTGCGAGTCGTAAATCACTCGTGGAGATATTGCGATTATGAAGAATCCATTTGTTATACAAGATACCGTCATAAATCTCTGATGTGTGCTATCCTCACAATGTCTGTCTATCTTGTAGGAACATAACCGCGTCACCTTTTCCCTTCTACTATTCCTTTAAGAATTCTCGTTCTGCTCTCATTATATGACCGAACTGTGTTAATATTCTTCTGACCAGGATAATCTTCTGTTGTTGCGTCAACTTCTTGTAATATCGATTAATTCGTTTTCTTGTCCGTCCACGGAATTCTTAACATCCGCCTCTAACAATACATTCCCAGCGCATTTATTTTTGGTCGATCACATTTCCGTAGTGTCCACGTTTCTGCTCCGTAGAGAAACGCCGAGAAGACGAGATTATTGACTAGTTTTATTTTCACTTTCTTCGATATTGCAGCATCAGTCATATACATATTAAACGCACCATAAGGCTTTTTGTTATGTTTACTCGATGTCTCATGTCTGCTTCAGAGATTTTAGAATATCGAGCCTACATATCCACATTGTTTCACAATTTCCACGCCGTTAACATCACGTAAACTCGTTCAACTATCGTTCTGTGACAATCATAATTTTCGTCTTATCTTTGTTAATTATTAAACCATATTCAGTTCTGTATTTTTCCAGATGAATTCGACTTTGCTTCATACTACTTAAGCTATTAGTTATGAGAATTGTGTCGTCTACATTCTTGAGGTAACTCGTCCAATGTAGAACCCACTGTGATTAGTCTGTAAAAACTCAGCCTTGTCGTACGCCGCGTGATGGGTAAAAATCTTCCGAGTGTGTACCTCTTTGTTTATTTGGACATTAGCCTCGCTATGTTTGTATAAATTTATGATAAAACACAATAAATATCACGGCATTCCCATTTCAACTAAAATTGGCCAATGTTTGCTCAATTGAACACGATCAAATGCCTTTTTGTAGTTTACAAGCAGAGTACCAAGTGTTTTTTCTGTTAGGAGTCGAATGTTCGAAATCTGCATATCCAGATAAATTAATTATTTATAGTTTAAGAATATTAGGCGGTCTGACTATCCAATGTCTACGCGTTCTTCTTAATAAAAGGTTGAACTTCTCAGAGCTTTAAACTATGCAACTGTTAAAATTAACAAAGCGATATGTTCTCCCGATGTTTAATCGCAAATCAAATTTAGGCATTCAAAATAGGTTAATATTGTGTAAAGTATTGATTCGTCCCGTCTTAACATATTCTTGTCCAGTCTGGCGTTCTATCTGCGACTCCAAGTACAAACAGCTACAATTAACCCAAAATATATGTTTGAGATGCTTTTTAAATGCCAGTCTGGTCACTGAAATAAAGCGCATGCGCGATAAGCTGCAGAGGATTCCCTCGCTTTCCTAACATTTCTTCAATAATTTCTGTTCGGGTGAAAATAATTTGATTACCTATATATGTGTGTGTACACATAGCTGTGCGCGCGCCTATGTGTATTACGAATTATCACAAAAAACGAACGGACAAATTCAAAAATAACAACTTTCATCTCGGGTTGATTTTGAGAGGTGTAGAAATTTCGAAGAAAATGGAAAGAAAACAGATCCGTTAATTATTATTATCGTAAGTGTTAATATTATCATAATTATTATTACTATTATTGTTGTTATTGATTTTGTCTTAATTTACTAAGTTCACATTTTTACAATTAAAAATAGAAATATATTTGATTTAATTTGATTATTATTACTCAATAATACTGAAATTTATTAATATTGTTGTTGCATCATTATTATGAAATGATTATTGCCGATTTAATAATTACAACATAACAAAAAAAAATATCTTTCCAAATTTATAAAAACTGTCAGAGGCAATTTTATTACAGAAAGCAATTAAAAATTTTAACAACGTCAAATCTTATCGACCAATCCGCGTACTCAACATGTTTGGAAAAATATATATATATATATTTTTTTTATATTTATTTTTTTTTACAATCTGACCCCCCCTAGGTCATTTAGCAAAATTTTTGACCATGTAATAACGTGACGGAGAAGTACCCAGTGGTGCTCACCCAGCAGCTGCTACCTTAAACAAGGTCCAGTGGTTTATTACGCTTCAACCTCCTGGTGTCACTGGAGGTGTTCAGCAATCTTTGAGCCAAGGTATTAGGATGACCTTCCAGTCTAAGTACATGTCTTTGAGCGTACTGCTTTATAACATCGGACACATATGGAATATTCAAGTCTCTATGTAGGGTTGTGTTGGTTATGTACCAGGGTGCACCTGTCATTGTTCTTAATATTTTATTTTGAAACGTTTGTAGCACCTTTATATTTGTTTTTTTTGCACAACCCCATAGCTCTATTCCGTAGGTCCAGACTGGCTTTATAACTGCTGTATATACCAAACGCTCATTGGTCAATGAGAGAACACTATTCCTGCCTAAGAGCCAATTCAGTTTTCTAACCCGTATGTTAAGTTCCTTCTTTTTCTTGTCTATATGGTGCCGCCATGTCAATCGACTGTCCAGGTGCATACCTAGATATCTAACACTCGGCTGAATAGGCAGTATGGGGTTATTGATTCTAACAGGTGGAACTATAACCTTCCTATTTGTGAACGGAACGTTAACGGATTTGCTCTCATTAACACCTATCTTCCATTTTTTAAACCATTGTTCCACTCTGTTTAATGATTCCTGTAGGTTATTACTGGCAATGTTCGGATCTGTGTTACATGAGAGTAAGGCAGTGTCATCTGCAAAAGTAGCCGCGTGTACATCTCTAGTAACGGGGAAGTCGGCGGTGTAAAGCAAATACAGTGTAGGCCACAGGACCACCCTACGGTACACCTGCTACAACAGGATGAATCTCAGAGAGCGCGTGTTCATAACGTAAGTACCGATCTTGCATATAAGAAGTAATCAGAAGATATAAATTCGGTGGAAGTAATGATTTCAGCTTTAACAATAGGCCTTCATGCCACACCTTGTCAAAAGCCTGAGCAACATCGATAAACGCCGCCGTACAAACCTTCTAGACTGTTTTCAATTATATTTACTACCCTGTGCAATTGATCCACTGTGGAATGTTGTCTCATAAAACCAAATTGATGATTCGGTATTACGTTATTAAAATCTAAATAGGGGCGTAGTCTGTTTAATATTAATTTTTCCATTACTTTTGACAATATGGGTAACAGAGATATAGGCCGATAAGAGGACACACAGTGCGGGTCCTTCCCGGGTTTCGGAACCATGATGACTTGAGCAAACTTCCAATACATCGGGAAGTGATTTAAGCGAATTATGGCATTACATATATATGTAAGCAACACTAGAGCTTTTCGAGGCAATTCCTCAAGCAACTTCGCTGTTATCAGGTCAAAACCTGGACTTTTGTTGCGCTTTAAGGACTTTATGGTACTTTTCACCTCTTGAGGTGACGTAAACTTAGTCGTATAGTTAAACTGCACCGATGAGGTAAATTGCATAGACGAGCTTATGTTATCAGTATCCAACGTGGATTTTCTTGGATGGAGCGCCTGTATTGGTTTAAAGACACTCGCTAAATGAGTAGCAAATGCTTTAGCTTTTTCATTCGGGTTCCTGGCCCAGCAACCACCACTGTTAGTCCTTATCGGCGGTATGTTTGTAATCGGTTGTTTAATATTTTTACAACACTTCCACAGCGAATGATCATCCACAGGCAATGGCGACAAAGCGGATAAGAAATTATTAAAGGTTTCGTTTTTGATTTCCGAAAGTAATCTCTTCAGGTGTTTCGTTTTTTTATTAAACAAAGTTTTATCTTGCGGATATCTAGTTTGAAACCATTTTTTTCGTAATCGTTTTTTCTCCAAGACAAGCTCCTTAACTAATTTAGGATAACTATTATTAACATTTATGTTTTTTCGATTATTGCCGGGTGTATTCAAGGTAGCTGCAGTCTGTATTTCGCGAGTAAGGTAACGTACAGCGTCGTCGATGTGCTCGTTGCTCTTTAACAGAATTTTTAAGTTTAAGTTGGACTCTAAATATTCCCTATAGGCTTCCCAATCTGTTCTAGAGTTATAGAGATTTACCGGAGTATTTTTACGGATAACAGTGTCGCTGAGGGTTAAAATAACTGGCGAGTGATCCGAAGAAAGATCGAAAGAAGGGCTGATATCTTTGTATTGTTGTGATATACCTTTGACGATGTAAAAATTTAGCAGATCGGGTAATTTACAAGGATCAGTTGGCCAGTAAGTTGGTTCCCCTGATGAAATATAACCCACATTGTTATTATCTAAAATATTTTTGAGTGCTCGGCCTCTGGGGTTAGTAAGCCTAGAGCCCCATTCTGTATGTTTAGAGTTCCAGTCCCCACCTGTTATAAATCTAGTACCTAGTGAGTGAATGTACATAGACACTCCTAAATTTGTTAATTTGTGGCGCGGAGGACAATAGACAGCCGACAGAACCAAGTCACCAACGGCCGTACTTATACTGATGGTGGTCCACGAACAAATAAACTCGCAAACTATTGTTCCAAAGCCGCCACCGATATTTATACACGGGGTCGAAAATTATCAAAAAATGAGACAAAAAATAGATCAAATAATTCATAATTCTGGTTATCATGTGAAAGCTCTGTCAGATAGAGTCGTTAAAGTGAATGTGCACTCACCAGAAGAATATAGAACGTTGACAAAAGTTTTTAGGGAGGAACAGGTGATATTTCACACATATCAAATGAAACAAGATCGCACATATAGAGCAGTTATAAGACATCTTCATCATTCAATAGACCCCGCGATAATTGTAGAGGAACTGACACTCAAAGGATTTCAGGTCCGAAATGTCCATAATATTCGTCAGCGTCATACCAAATTACCGCTTCCTTTGTTCTTCGTTGATTTGGAACAGACAGAAAACTGTAAAGAAATATTTAATCTAAAAGTGCTATGTAACACCCTGATTAAAGTATAGAACCACCTAATAAAAAGTCATCGATCCCTCAGTGCCAAAACTGCCAAGCGTGAGGACATACTAAGGCATATTGCACTCGGCCATCGATATGTGTCAAATGCGGAGCAGGACATAAAACTGCGGAGTGTAGAAAAGATCCAAAGCTGCCGGCTAAGTGTACTATGCGGAGGAGCCCATCCGGCAAACTATAAGGGTTGCGAAATTTATTAGAAGCTGATTCAAGTTAAACAGGGGTCTACGAAAGAAAGAAGAGACTTAGCTCAATCTGGTCATCGTCAGTCAGGCCTTAGCTATTCCCATGTTACAAACAGTAATCCGAATTCAAATTCAAAATTACACCAAAATATTTCTAGCATAAAAGTACCTCTTGCGAATTTAAATAAATCAAAAATTATCGCCAATTCTGTGTCAACTAATCTTAATATGCCAGAACGAAGTTCTAACAATGAGGCAGCGGAACTGTCCACAATTTATGATCAACTTACGAGTTTTCTGTCAGATTTCAAAGTTATGTTCCAGCAACTACTGTAACAAAACAGTACAATTCTGACAATGTTAACGACTGTCATTAATAAGTTAGTAAAATGATGGCTGGGTCATTAACAATAGCTACGTGGAAAGCAAATGGCTTAAAAAACCATAAGGCCGAAATTGAGTTATTTTTAAGTTCAAATTTCATAGATGTATGCTTAATTTCCGAAACACACTTTACTGAAAAAGATTACTTCAAAATTAATAACTATTCAACCTACTGCTGTACACATCCATCAGGCAGCGCCCGAGGTGGATCAGCTATCTTAATAAAATCAAACATAAAACATCATGAACTTATTCATTATAGAGAGGAGTACCTACAGGAAAAATATATGAAAAATTATTTTTAAAATATCTGTGCCTCGGAGCGCAGGGAAGAAGTGAAATTAAAGACGTTTTAACTAAATTCGATACCCAGTTTTTTTTTGAAAATTTTTACGTGGGTGTATATATAAAGGCACGCGCACACACACACACATATATATATATATATATAAAAATAAGCCTACGTATGTGAATAAGTCGATGCGCCTAACCCTACACACCGTGCTTTAAAATACGGGTGTTGGTAGTGCGATACATGCGAATGATTTATATATATATATATACACACATACACACACACATATATATATCCATCCATTATTTCGATGACAAACCTAACGCAACAAAACGTAGTTTGATACACGGAAGTTGGTAGTGTGGTACATTCGAACAGGATACGAATATATATATGTATATATGTAGATATATATATATCATCATCGTCATCATGTTTCATCTCCTTCAAAGGAGGTTGCGCATCAAGGACGTTGGTCTTCTCATATTTTCCTGAATCTTGCTGCAGCTACTACTTCCTTGACTCTGTTGAATCCAGTGTTTGATGTTACATATTCTATTCTTTTCCTTCCTCTTGATCATTGTCCAAGTATTTTTCCTTGTACTACCAACATAAACAGCCCCTCTTCTCTAAGTTTATGACCTATATATTTCAATTTTCTTTTCATGATATCTTGTACTATCATCAGCCAGTCTATGTTGCATTGCTTTAACAACTTTTTGTTGGAAGTGAAATCCTTCCATGATATCCTTAACAATCGTCAATAAGTCCACATTTCGAACGCGTCCAACATCTTTTTGCATTTTGCGTTAATAACTCACGTTTCGGCCGCATATTTTAGCACAGGCCACACGTAGCATTGCACAATTATTTTCCTTAGTTCCATTGACAACTTCCTGTTCTTCAAAACGGTTTCCAGGTTCATGAAAGCTTGTTTTGCCATTGCAATTCTTGTTCTTATTTATTTGATATCCCTTCTATTATTTGTAATTATTGCTCCCAAATATTTTAATTGAGTTACATTTTCTATCCATTTGTTGTCGATTTTTATTTTTGTAACACTAATACTTGTCTTTGTAAATTTCATTATTTTGGTTTTTCTTGTATTTATCTTCATACCAAATTTGTTTCCTTCATTGTTGATTGCATCCAGCATCTTCTGCTTCTGTCCCTCTGTTTCTAAAATTAACACCCTGTCATCCGCATAGCTTATGCTGTTGACTACTTTTCCATTTATTTTACAGCCAGTTTTCTGTAATACGACATTTTTCATTATTTCTTCAACATATACGTTGAACAAGCATGCCGACAATGGGCATCCTTGTCTTACCCCTTCTGTATTTTGATCCTTCTTTCAGAGTATTTATTTTTGATTTTAATATTCACTGACTGTTCCATATATTTTTTGTAAGATATTTATTAGTTTTGCATGTCCAACTCTATCAAACGTTTTTTCGAGGTCTAAAAAGCGAGCTGGATTGTGAGGAGCCTTTCTTAGGAATTGGTATGATGTTCATTTTAAAATCTTCCGGTAATAAACCATCTTCATAAATTTGATTGAAAATATCCAGCAATTGCTTCTTTGCTTTGATTCCACTGCATTTCAGCATTTCAGCAGTTATTCCATCTTCTCCGCTTGCTTTATTTTTTTCTAGCTTTTCGTATCGCGTTATTTAATTCCGACATTTCGATCTCCTGAGCATCTTCTACTTTTCTCATATTCACAGTGTCTGGTCTGGTATCATCTTTATACAGCTCCGTGATATAATCCGTCCATGTATCAAGTATTTCTTCTTCGTCACTGCACTGTTTCCCGTTCTTATTTTTTATATTCACTATCCCATTCATTGCTTTGTTCTAATGCTTTTCATCATTTCATCATTGCCTTTATTTTTACGTGCATTTCCCTGCTGCTGTTTCTTTTTTCGAGATCTTCTATCTCTTTACATTTGTCTATATACCAGTTATTTTTTGTTTCAATGCATTTCCGCATTATCTGTTTGCTTGTTTTTCGATACGTAATGCTATGTCTATCTTTTAATTCCCTACGCTGATGCATCATGTTCAATATTTCATCCGTTATCGGGTTTATTCGTGCGTACGTTTTCTGTTCTTAGGTTGTTTTCTGCAACCAACAAAACTTTTGCTTTCCAATCCTTCCATTTATCTTCAATGTTTCCCTCGTTCGTGTATTTTGTGTTCATTTTCCTATCGAGTTCTTCTCTAAATTCTTCCGCTACTGCTGGATCATCCAAAATCCTGACATTCCACTTCTTGTTGTATTTAATGCGCCCCATTATTGTCTTCAGCACAATTTTACATTTGGCCATGAGCAGGTCGTAGTCTGAATCGCAATCGGCACTTGGGTAAGTATGACAGTTTTTGACTGTATTCTTATATCTGTCATTGTAGTCAATTTGATTCCAAATTGATGTTGCACAGAAAAATCAATTAATCATTGACCCCTTTCATTAATTTGTCCTAGCCTATGTTTTCCGACTGCCGTACTGTGCTGTCCTTCTCCAACTTTTGCGTTGAAGTCGCCAATTATATATATTACGTCGCTCCATTTCGTGTAAAATATTAGGTCTTCTGTTTCATTGTACATCCTTTCTACATCGGTGTCACTATGTTCAGTTGTTGGAGCATATGCTTGTATGATAACGACTGATGTCGGTTTCGCATTTATTCTTACATATAGCAACCTTTCGAACTTCGGGATGATACTGGTGGTCATCTTACTCATTGACTTTTTCATCATTAATCCTACACCGTGTTCTCGTCTGTCTGATCCAGTAAATATAAAATCATATTACACTAATCCGGCCGTTCCCTGGCCATTTCGTTTCTGCTATTCCTAGTATGTCGATGTTCAGTCTTCTCGCTTCGAAAGCTACGTTTGCTAACTTGCCAGTTTGGTATAGTGTTCTTAAGTTCCAGGTCGCAATATGAAGCTGCTCTTTTTGATTCCTTTTTAACTTGCTCCCAATATTCCTTGATGAATCTAGAAATTTTGTTCTCGAATTTGTAACACGTTTGTTCCCACCTGTAGAGTGCCGTGCCATCGTGGGTACGTGGGAACTCGAGTCATCTTCCACTACTGAAAGCGACCGCCCATTGCCTAATACACCATTTCTGGCGTATCCCATGGATGCAGCATACTTATGATTTCTTGTACGTGTCATGTTATTCGAGAACAAGAAGTACGGTGGTGGTTTCTCGTTGCCTTCCACCGGATTTTCTATTAGGGTTTACTCCCTTAGCCTTTGGGTGAAAACCCTTTCCACAAGGCAGTAGAATTTTTTCTCTGTCAGGGTAGTCTCCCTTAGCCTTTGAGCAAAACTCTGACCGCAAGGCAGCGGGTTGTTACTGAGGAGGTAACAATTTTGAGGTTTTTACGGCGACCTAAACCCGCCGAGAGAGAGAGAGAGAGTCCTAGGATTTTTGCAGACTTTTAATTGACAGGTCCTCAAGCTATCCATCTGCATTCTCGTATCTCCTTGCCCTGTCACTACTGCAATCGTCTGCCAGAAACTTTCCGCCATTAGCCGCTCTTGGTCCGTGACTCCTTATTTGACTAATGTCTTATTCGCAGCTAACCTATATATCTGTAGGCCATTCCCCTATCCCCCACCTGTGGACGCGCCCCATACCAGTTAGAGCTCTGGTCTCCAGAAGGTACAAATTACCCACCGGGATATATATATATATATATATATATATATCCGTCAGTTATTTCGTGTTATAGAGATATATATATATATATATATATATATATATATATATATATATATATATATATCCATGAATTCGGCTCGTTCGATCGTTCGTTTTTCGAGTTAACTCCCCATATGTACCGCGCCAATAGAAGTTTCACTTCAAAATTGAAATCTTTTAGTATATAAATAAACAAATATGGTTTCTAGGAGGGTTTATCTGCTGAACACGTGGAAAATTAAGTCATATTTAAAATTAAAAAGCGACTAAGTAATAACAGATATGTCATTGCTGTTGGTATCGGAACGAAAGAACCATTTGATAATTTTCAAGAATTTCAAAACCTCCTCGTAGAAGATTAACGTTTTACATCGTCATTCAAATGGTAGACAAGTGAATGTCAGAGTACTGATAACTCTGTATATCGTCTGTCTTCAGGGAAGTAAAATATGTTATTTAACGGCATTTTAAAATTTCTGTATAACGATTGACAAGTATATTTGTGTGCTTACCGCGGATGATTTTATGTTAATAATAAACGGAAATGTAAAAATTGAATTACATAAAAACTGCTAATGATACACTGTACATGCTTGAAAATTGGGTAAACGACGTTAAATTAGAGTTGTCTGAAGAAAAAAAATTTTATGTCTCTCTTCACCAAATCGTTGAAGTTAACAAGGAACAACATTAAAGTACAAAAGCTTGAAATTAAATGTTGCAGAATCATCAAATCGCTTCCCCTTTACAAGAGATTGCGTACATCTTTTCTCATATGCTGGGATTTCTGGCGTCTTTAGTGATCTCCGTCAGGGTTCTGCTTGGTGAGCCAACCGGTGGATTTGCCGTCGTCAACTCCATCCGCTTTCTTCCTCTTGCTGGTTTTTCCCCTGTATTTTTCCTTGTACTGCCAACAGAAAGACTCCACCTTCACGGATTTTATGTGCTATGTATTTCCTTTTTCTGTTCTTAACATCATCTACCATGTTTCTCCGTTTTTCTCCTATTTTTGATGAAACTGCCACATTGGTTATGTAATCTTTCCATGAAATTCGGAACAGTCTTCGATAACACCACATCTCAAAAGCAGCAAGTTTCTCTTCGCACTTCGCGCTCATAGTCCACGTTTCACAGGCATATTTCAAAACGGACCATACATAACATTTCATTATCCGCTTTCGTAGGGTGAGGTTCATCCATCGTTATTTATCAGCGTGCCAAAATATCTGAATTCATTTACATTTTCAATTTCATGTGTTCCAATTTTGATTATAACGTTCTTATCGTCATTCTTTGTAAATTTCATCACTTTTGTTTTACCTACATTGATTTTCATTCCGTATCTCAAGCCAGCTCTATTTATTCGGTCGATCATCTTCTGCGCTCGCGTTTCTGTTTCAGCAATTATTACCTTATCGTCTGCGTAACTAATTTCATTTATTCGTTCCCCATTGATCTTCAATCCCATTTTTCCAATTCGCGCTTCTTTAATCATTTCGTCTGCATATATGTTGAACAGCTTTGGCGGGAGAAGATAGCCTTGCCTGACTCATTTCTGTATATCGCATTTATTCTTTGAGTACTCCGTTCCGATAGCGCTTTGACATCAGTACAGATTATTGATAATTTTAGGTCCTTATCATCGATATTGTATTTCTTTAGGATTCTCATCAATTTCTCGTGATCGACACGATCAAATGCTTTTTCATAATCAATGAAGCACACAATGAGTTCCCTATTAGTATTTAATGTCCGTTGAATGATTACTTTCAGAAGGGCTATTGCACCTCTCGTTCCTTTTTTTGCTACGAATCCGTACTGGGTTTCATTTAGATTTTCATCTAACTTTCTTCCAATTCTGGAATTAATGATTGACAGTAATAATTTAAGCACATGACTCATTAGCGCGATGGTTATATATTATGAGCATTTTTCCGCATTATTTTTCTTTGGTAATGGCACGAGGTTTATCACTTTGAAGTCCTCGGGCAGCGTTCCTTCATCATATATTTTGTTCAGTATCTGCAAAATCCCTTTTTCATACGTCGGTGTTATGTGTTTGATTAAATCTACAGGAATAAGTTCTCAGCTCCCACACTTCAATTCGTGGTGATTTTTCTGCAGTTGAAGTTTTAATTTGAACAGGCCGTGTATCGTCCCTGTAGAGTTCATCTATGTATTTTATCAAAATATCTTCCTTTTCTTGATTATTGACATTATACTTCCAGAATACTTGAAGTATTTAAAAGTAATGACTGATACCAAAAATTATCGTTGAAATATCACATATATTAACTAACAACAAAAAACAAAATATCATATACCGTCATTTACGAAACACGCGTAGAAACATACGGGTATTTGATTTTAATTATAGAATAGTTTTATATAAAGCACTGGTTGAAAACGCAATAACATACTGTGGTTCGGTATTTGTAGAACGGTTAAAAGTGAGTTATTAAGTGAAAAAATTTCACTGTTCACAGAAAATTTTTGATCAATGTATCGCAGAGTGCTGTAATTGCAATAGTATATGTGCTTCCTCTGGACTTACTAGTATTAAGCAGAGAAGTAATAAAAATTATCATTCGTTTCCTTATGTTAACAATATTATACTCGATCAAATGAAATTCTCATAGCCGTCGTATTGTTCGTTGCCGAACATCCTAACTAGCCATTGTAGATTTACATACAAAATGGATAAGACACTAATTATATTCAACATAGATGCGCGCGATTTGATGTTATACGTAAGTCAAGTGCCTTTCTCCGTGATAATTAAAAATTATTGGATGATGAAAAACTTTATAAACTTTATGCCGCCAGGTGGGATCGACCACCCCTATCGTGTATTTGATGATAGTCTTATGCCACCGCGACATATATTAGACGATATAACCTCCACAAATTACAGCAAAAGTTACATACACCGCATTAAAAGATTGACAAAACAGACGGAAGCAAAATTCAGTCAGAAGCAAAACGTACACCATGATAATTTATGTAAGGAGAAAAACGAGAGATTAATTTCAAAACCTGATTTTTACACAACCCAAAATACTCACGAGGACACGGCCTTTAAACAAACTCCGACAAATGTATCTGCGGTAAGGTCGAAACAGCCAAACACGTATTATTCGATTGCCCCTTATATAATAAGAAAAGAAACTTCTATCTAATTTCGATTAAAAGAACAAAAATCCAACGGAACTAGACAGTTACAGACCTATTGCCCTCACATTTGTTCTCGGCAAGGTCATGGAAAAAATAGTCAACCGTCGTCTCCTATGGATACTGAACAACAAGAATTTTTTATCAAACAAACAGTGCGGATTTCGCTCTAAAAGATCCACAACTGATCTTCTTTATTACCTTCAAAGTAATATTTTAGAAGCCTTCACCATGCACCAACATCTGCTCCGCTCTTTATTATTACTATCAACTCAATGCTGGCGGAAATAAATCCAATGATCCGAAGATAGACACAAACATCAGCATCCGTTCGCGAAAACTATACTAGAAAAATCGTTTACCTATAAGCGACAAATTGTACTTGCGTGGATACCTGGACATCGCAATATTGGTGCAGACAATGAAGCTGACACAGCGGCAGCAGATTCATGTAATATAACGCCGGTTCCGGTTATACGAACGACATGTAAAGATATGACGATCCATATCTGGAACAAGATGAAGTCGATAGCAATGGAACGATTCTCCATCCTTCCTTATTACGATCGTAGCATCGCAAACCCAATAATGCCAACATCCAGACGGAAAGATGTGGTCCTCTTTCGCGTTCGGTCCGGACACACACGTCTTACGCACCATCCTGTTCACCAGGGAAAATCGGCCTACCTGTCCTGCATGCAATACTCCTCTTACCATCACTCACATCCTAGTTTCCTGTCCAACATATACCTTTTAACGTCAGCTTGCTGGCCTTCCTCTCAACCTTTCCAACATATTACAACGCACTTCATCCGCCGAGACTAAACTTCTCCTCTTCCTCAAAATCACAAACATCTTTCCTTTAATCTAGTTTCTTACACCTTTCCTTCCGTGCCTCTAGCCTAAGTAGCAGGATACGGTACGGTCACAAAGCAAAAAAGAAGAAGAAGAAAAGATATATCTTTGAAAGGTGTGGGGGTATAACTGTATGCGTATGCATGCGTGTGTGTGTTTATTCGGTGCTTGCCTGATACAAATGCATGTAGTAATGTAAAGATTATATATGTCTAGATAATTATGTGTAATGTACATAATAATTATCTATAAATAAAGTCTCGCGTGATATCCGCTTTAAATATACTTTTATGTTATATAAGTTTAATATTCGCTATCATTGTATAATCTGCGTAAGTATTTAATTTTAAGTTAAATATATAAACTAGAAATACTTGCTTCTACATATATAGCGGATATCACGCGAGACTTTATTTATAGATAATTATTATGTACATTACACATAATTATCTAGACATATATAATCTTTACATTACTACATGCATATACATATATATGTAAGATGTAATCATTTTAATGAATGTGTGCGCGAATGAATATCTAGAAAATATACAGTCGCTATGAGTCAGACGGAACGTGTGGATCTACCTTAATTTATCTTTTTTATATAAAATAATTTGTATTTTAAGGGGTCGCTCTACTGATGCTATACTTTAAAAGAAGTAACTAATTTATATATCCCGAGAGGGGGGGGAAAATAAATTCATTAATTAAAAAAATTCTATTATTATTATTATTTTCATTATTTACGTTTGAGTAAGTTGCGTGTAACAATTTTTTAGAATTTTTTAACCGATATTATCTATTTAAAGTTTAAAGTTTCATACTGTCTTTACCAACAACCTATAAGGACGGCCATCTAACCCTCAAATACTTCATTAGTCGTAATTGGGAACAGAATTGGAACCCATACCATCATAACTTCTTTCTCGCTATATAACACAATGTTGACTTCTAGAAAGCACCCCTTAACTTGTCCCGCTCCAACTATATAGCACTCAAAATTAGATACAATAATTTTGGAACAATCTCGTGCAAAAAAGAAAAAAAAACAACGATTTATTAATAAAAATAAAACGATATATTAATAAATCCGAGTTTACGTTTTAAGCAACAAGCGGTGCCCATCATCAGAACTAAACATGTTCCTTAATCCTTACAGCAACATTTCGTCCTATTTGTCCCACATAGCTACGACCACGAGAGCATGGTATTACACACCCGCTACTTCCCTGATAACATCCTGTACATTTTTCATCATATTGCACAATTTTATGTACGTGGCAAACACCGGCCTAATATTATTCCGGCACAATATTCTGCCCAAACGATCTGTAATGCCCTTCCTAAATGGGAGGCAACATTTCTTTGTCCAAACTAGAATTCTTTACATTCACACATTTCTTCCGCTAATTTTTTCAACCAGAATATGTGCTTTCTTCTTACCACACCCATTGAGAACTATCACTTGCTCTATTCTGTTCGATTCATTTACTAATTTTTTTTTTTTCTTAAAAAGTTCAATAATTTATATATCTCGCTAATACTACTGAAATAGATAGTGTTAATATGAAGAATGTGGTTAATTTAACAGATACACAATTGGATAATGATGTACTAAATGTGTCGGTGATTGGTCAATTGAGAAGCAATCAGATGTAGTTTTGTCTATTTAGTCTTGTTATGACAGTGTTAGTTTAGTTCTGATGATCGGGGCGAAATGTTTCTTGAAACGTAAACTCGAGTTTATTAATATGTCGTTTTACTTTTATTAATAAATCGGTTTTTTTTCTTTTTTGTACGCGGTTATTCCGAAATTATTTTATCTAATTATCGACCGCGAAAATAGTTTTAAAAATTATATATCAACAACCGTTCCCTTTGGTCTACACCCAAATCCCTCTCTTATTCGCCATATTTTACTATACTGCCCTACACTCTATCCCTATCGACCACGTATCCATCCGCATATTGGTTTCCTCTCCAATAGTCCTTCAACTATAATTATACGATTCATTTCCTCCTCCAACCTGATTTACTACACCTAACAGCTAAGTCATCAGTACCGTAATAATCTCGGCAGTTACACACGCTACTATGAAAAATAAATAAACACTTAACGATAAAATAATAAAGTTTAAAGTTATACGCGTAGTCTATTCGATTTTTTTGCTTAAACTTTTATCGACTTCCGGGTCCTGTTAAATACGCCGACTTATTCACTATATAGAGAGACATTATATATAAATATTTTGAAGTAAAAAGTGATATTAGTAAGAGATGCAACGAATTAACCATATTACTGTCGACAGTAAAATAAAACGATAGAACGAGAATTTGAATATTATTTCGAGAAAGCAAAATATATATTATGATATATTAAGAGGAAAAGAAATAAGTAAAGAATCAACTAACGGCTGACATGTTGAGGACGGTAAAACGAACGTCCACGTCGACATCGCACAGATGAGAGCCAAATGGATTTAAATAATTCGTGTGGAAATACAGTTGCAATAAACTTATGTATCATATTCCGTTTGATCGGAATATCGGGCCGGATAGATTTAAACTTGTGGTCAACCGCAATACTTCCTAATACGTTTTATGAACAGTGTTTATAACCGTAAGTAGATCTCTATACAAAGAGAGTATGGAAAAAAAAGGAGTTAAAGAATATATTTCTTCGACTAGAAGCTGTTCGTTATTTTTAAAACTATATTTTCATCGTCTCCATATTATCATTTGTTTTAATCTATTCTCTTATAAAAAAAAGAATTTTGATTTTCGAAAATATGGATAAACTTTAGTTCGGTTTGGAAATGGAGATGCAAGTATCTCCGATTAGCTATCTATATCGGGTGATAAATTTAGACGCGGAACGGCTTCTTGAATCGTTTAGAAATTAATGTTCGTTTCGGTTTTTTTGTATTAAAAAATTTATTAATCCACTATGAACGACGACCGAATATACGTATATTCGATAATTTTTTATTTTTCACTTTAAAGTTAAAAACGAGTAGACGACAGGAATCAACGTACACGAAAATATGATGAAGCGTGCGAATGTAGGCGAAAACACCACCAACGTTTGTTTGAAAAGAAATTCGCAGAAATATTAGAAAATTTTACGGAAAAACTTTTTCATCGCACCAGAGAGCATCAACGATAAAGAACGAGCGATAGAAAACTTTTAAATTAGTTCTTGGACCGGTGGTACACCAGTCTCCTCCCCGATGACTTTATTCGTTCGATCACGTGCTCGCAAAGTACGGTCTTTTAAGTGAAAAAAAAAAAAAGTTCAAAATATTTGTATTGCTATCATTATTATTAATATTATCATGATTAGCGTTATTATTATTATTATTGTTGCTATTGTTTTATTATGGGGTGGTCGCCGTTTTTGTTATTGTTTATATTGCAAAATTATACCCGCAACAACATAAATATCACGTACGAATGTACGTGCGTAATGTTTGCGAAAAATTGAAAAGTTTATCAAACTTCGTCTAGAATTGTTGCGAACATCCATTTGAGGAAGTTTTAAAAACAGAAAACAGAATTATAACAATCGTAAAATAGTGAATGAAATTTCTTACAAAATTAAACCCGAAAACCAGATATCGAAAAGTCGATAAATCGTAAATTTATTAAATTTAAATAATTAATATTTACATAATTATTTATGTAAAATAAAAATAAAAAAAAATAAATAAAAAAATATAAAAAAACCGAAGAAGCGATAAATATCGACTAAAATATTCAATTCGTTTAAAACGTCCGGTATTAAATCGAATTCTTTAAAGAAATATAGACGTGGGTTTTGTTTTTTGTTTTGGCCAGTTTAATAATCGAGTTTTAAATATATAGACATCCTATATTGCAGCATCCTTCATAAAGTGATATAAGTGTACACACATTCTCCGGACAACGGTTTTATTATAGTATTCGAATATCAGCTAACGGCAGACATTTTAGTGTTAATAATAATACTTATTTTTTAAAAAAAGTATAACGTTATTACTGGTTAGAACTTGTCACATTGCTATATCATGGACAATTCGTAAACGCCATAGGTAAAATGGTGTTCGGTGATGTTCAAAACGTAATCTGCACACTCAGTTTTTATGTAGTCCCACCCTATATTTTTGTCTAAGTACCATATGGAATATGTATATAGGTTTTCCCTTCTGTTGTATTTCTACTGTATACATTCGTTCTCATTGTTGATACAACTGATCCCTTATAATAGCTGTAATCTCATTTTTCCAGTCCAGCTTTATCTGTTTTATAGGTAGGTTTATGTTAGTCGTATTGTATGTTGTGTGTGTGTGTGTGTAGGTATATACATAAATTAATATAATATCTTAAGCTTGTGTTAACGTATATACATATGCACGTATTATTGAACCATATGTCAATATATTCTTGTGTTTCTTATACTTCTATTTAATTTACAGGCAAATATGTGACGCTGATTTTCCTACTTACACTTGTTTCTTTAACTATTCATCCGTATATTATATATATATATATATATATATCTATATATATATATATATATATATATATATATATATATATATATATATATATATATATAGATAGATAGATAGATATATATATATATATATATAAAATCATGTATAGTCCTCACCCTAAATAGAGTATCGTGATTAACAATCGGTCCCGTGTTTTCCGCCACTCATCTCTATCCACTGCTTGGTGTACGCATTCGACGAAAGACAGGCCTGTCGTTTTCAGTATAATATCCGTCCATCTCATGGGTGTACGTCCGGGTGGTCGCCTTCCTTTAACTTTTCCCATAATCATGCTGCTTCCAATACCTTGTTGGTTACGTATTAAATGACCGAAGAATTTATTTACGACAATCGCTGACAGCCTTACCGGAACGCCAATTTCTTTGAACACCGATTCGTTTGTACGCCTTGCCATCCGAGGAATTCGAAGGAGTCTTCGCCAGCACCATGTTTCAAAGCTGTCAATTCTTCTTCTGTCCATTTTCTTTATTGTCCATGTCTCCGCCGCATATAACATGATGGAAAATATAAGCGTTTGGACAAGCTGTATTTTCACGATTTTCGTAATGGCGTTATCCTTCCAGATGTTGTTCAGTTTCATCATGGAACTTTTGGAAATTTCGATCAATCGTTTTATTTCAGCATGAGAGCCACCTTTATTCTCTATAAGTGATCCTAGATATACAAAGTTTCCAACAGTTTCATAGCCGGTTAATGTCCTTTTATCGTATGTTATTACGTTTGCTCGGTCAATTGTCATTATTTTTGTTTTATTTTTATTTATATTTAATCCGTATTCTGTGCTAATATCTTTCAGTTTATTTAAAAGTTTTTCCATTTCATCCATATTCGCAGCTACTAATGTTGTATCATCCGCAAATCTAAGGTTTGTTATTCTTCGTCCTCCTACCAATATTCCACCACTCCATGCTTCTAGGAATAATCGCATTATATGTTCAGCGTATAGATTAAAGAAGATAGGTAACAAAACACAGCCTTCTCTAACTCATTTCCGAACATTAAAGACTCCAAATTTTTCAACTCCAATACACACAATGTTGTTATTATTTTCGTATAGTTTCTTTATAAGATGTAAAATGTGCTTTGGTGCAGCACCCATTTCAGTTAACACTGTCCAGAGTTTATTCCACTGGACATTATCAAAGGCATTTTGGTAGTCAATAAAGCACAATATTACAGATACTTCATATTAAGTATTTTTCTACCACTTCTCTCCCTCAAACGGACCATTCAAGTATTTCCAAGTATTTTAATAATCTTCCCATCTTAATTTGTGTCGTCCATTTCGAAGATTAGGATGAAACTGAGTTAAATGTAATAAGTACAACAAAATTTAAAAAAAAAAAAAAAACGAAAATGGAAAAACGTAAACTTTACATCACGCTAAACCGCACATTTCTTACCCCTAGTATTTTTTTTCTTTATTTATTTTTTTTTAATCCATATCGGTCCACTGCTGGACGTAGGTCTCCCCCAATCGATAAATTGGGGGGAAAATAGCCTAATCTCCCGTGCGAGCCAGGCAAATTGGGATATACCAACAACACACAACGCACTGAGTATATATTTACAGTAGAAGGGGTAAATTAGAAATTTAAAATAAATTAATTAAAATATAAAAAAATAAAATAAACATAATAGTAATAATAATAATAATAAAAAGTACGTAGATTAAAAATAGATACACAAATTCGTATTTTATAGTATTATAGTCGATATCGATAAGAACCAAAGCTAGGATATATCCTAATAGGATAGAAATAATAATAATAATAATAAGAGACATATGTAACATTAGAAGTTACTCTCACGGCTTCGCCTGTGTAATTATTTTTTTTAATACAATATCAATGCCTCTTTCTTTTAACAGGTTTATTTATTAGCATGGGATATATAAACACACACACACACATATAGATATATATCCTTCCTTTATTTCTGCCACGCCCCTAACACAACAAAACGTGGTTTGTATTGCGTGTGTCGGTAGTGAAGGTACATTCGAAACGGAGAACGTGTTAAATTTTAAACGATTTGGCAATATCATTGTTTACTACTTTTTAAAACTTTAAATTATTTTAAGTTCTGTTTTATTTGGTAATATCAATAAGCTCAGAACCAAACCAATAAACTAGGCAATAAACTGTGTGAATTTAATCATTATTGCTTTAATATTTTTTTAGTTAAATCGGGACAGACAAGCATACAAAAACTTTTTAAAAAAAGATTTTCTGTTTATGTGTGATAAAAATAGCCCAATTCAGTGATTATAATGAAAGTATGCGCAAATTACAGACACTACATTTATATATTAGTATAAATATAGATACAGAAGCATAGATTATACAGTAATCAATACTGGAATAAGGAACATACCAATGTACCTGTTGTTGATTATTGGTAAATTTTATTATATACATATAGGAACAAATAGATGTATATCGGAGTAGCCGACCAGGCACATTCTTATTATTATAGTTAGTTTCTCAATTCGGATATTTGTTTCATTGATACGACCCGCTTCAATTCACACGTTGTCGTAATACACTCTTTTTGTAGTCGATTTTACGAATCAGCAAGTTTCAAGTAAAACAAATCTAGTCTTAATAAAAATTGTATATAGTCTACTCATAATAAAGAATAATGTAATAAAATATAAAATTTTTGAAAGTTAAATATACCTTTTGGTGAATTTATTGTAAAATAATTACTGATTTTACGATTTTTTTCCTCATAAAATTCTATAGGTTAGCTGTAACAATAGATTGGTATTTTTTTATACTTGTTATATGTCAAAAGTCACCACGGCCACTAATATAATTATTAATTTCGTGACAAATTTGATTCCACACGACGTGATGACAAACCAATAAAATTAATTAATCCATCCTATCATGTATTCTTAATAATCCATAATAAAATTTGGTTATTTCAAAATAATTTATAAATAAATAATACTTATAATCACTAATTTCGCAATAATTATCCCAACTACTACCGGATCCGTTTTAAAAAGACGTCGTAAGTGCAGCATATAATAAAGTAAAATACTCAAAAATAATACACCTAAACTAAATTCATAATAAATAAAAGTATTTTTCATAAGTATATATATATATATATATATATATATATATATATATATATATATATATATATATACTACAAGTTACGCCTGTGTAATTATTCTTTTAAATACAATATCGCTGTCTCTTTCTTTTACTACACGAAAGCAAAAAATACAGAGCGGACGGATATATATAATATGTTCGATTAGTGAAGGATAGACGTATATATATATATATATATATATATAATGGTCATTATCAGATTTTTAATATTTATTTTCATTTTACTTGTAGAATTGTGTTTTTTAAAAAATTTTGTGTTCGTATATTTTTATATTTTATATTTTACTTTTGGACATCATACATCGCAACAGTAAATGAAAAATTTAAAATTCCACCAGTATACAACTTTTACAGAATCCGGAAAATAGTATTGAAGAAAAAATTAATATAAAAAAAAGAAAATTAATAAACAAATATGTTGATATTAAATTTCAAGAAATCAAAAAATAGACAGAACAGAAGCAGACAGAATTTTTGGAGCATATTTTCACAATCACCATCGCATATTTTTAAGTAATTATATTTAATTTATATTTTTAAAATTATGATGTTTTAAAATGTTTCACTTGATAATGGCGTAAATGCCGAAAAGCTTTGTGTTTTCTTTAAGAAAATAAATATTAGTGATTTAACTAATTTTCAATTGATTTTTGTATATGTATAACTTACATTTTGATACATTTATTTTTTGTAATAATAATAATAATAATAGCAATAATAATATCGGTAATAAAAATTCCATTGAAATATAATTCTAATCATAATAATAACATAATAACAATAACAATGTTATACTTTAACAACCTTCATCATATTAATAATTGTGTGTGACGACGCGCAAGATTGTATAGATAGACGGTGTAGAGTGTCGTCACAATATATATATATATATATATATATATATATATATATATATATATATATATATATATATATATATATATATATATATATATGTATATATATACTTCTTCTGCAGTCCTAGTTCTACGAAATGGATATAGTGATCGAGATAACAGGTTTGCAATCATTCACTACCAACAATGTCAATCAAGGACACCATGGACACATCGTGAAAATGACATTTGTCGTCGCGCGATAAAAACGAAGAATTTCATAACACGTGTTAGTCTGCTGGCATGCGTTAAGCCAATTTCTTTCGAAATAAACGAATTAGTCTTGGATTTTTTCATCCACGATATACAAGCCTCAACAACCTTGTATTTCAAAACTATCAATGCAAATCAGTTGACAACATCGGTGCAGCGTGTAAACATACATAAAAAAAAACACACAAAGAGATCACGAACTAAACCTTCACATTTTTTACGGTTGCAAACTCTTTCCAGTCTGACGATTACACTCCGTATCAACTAGTTAGATGTGCACGTACATAAAATTAACGTTAATATATTTGAGCACATAGATGCACGTGGAGACCAGGGTTTGTGTATGATTTCGACAATATTGTCGTATTTGCTAAATTTCTATAAAGCAAAGCATACCGAATAACGGTTGTAAAAGGGGGCTCTAAACGCATCTTTACCAGAAATTATCAGAAACTAATGTAAATTTATTAAATTATATATATATATATATATATTAAATCATAATTATTAACAGCTGTATATCCCTTCAATCTGTACATGTTATTATTTTTCAATGATTGCATAAATTTAGATAAATATTTATCAGAATGTATGTTTAAGTCGATATTCAAAATACAGGTACGCATGTAGAAACCTTGGTGTATCTATTAATTTAAATAGAATAAAATTCTAAAATTTTATAAGTCAATTTTAAAAAGTAAAACATCTACATTTCGCATTTATATAAATATCACATTAATGCGAGTAAAGTAAATTATTTTATATGTTTAATGTTAATCCCGACAGCCATTGTAACGTGTTATTCGTGATGTTATGCACATTGTGTCTATTAATCATTCAAGATTTGAGAAAATCTTACAATTATATAAATGGTCCAAGGTTTCTGGGACTCGAGATCATTTTCCACTTGTTTAAAGTGTAGACACACCTACCTTGTCTCGTGCGAAATCTGTTTACTCTGCACCCTACTCCTTTGGCGAGTTGAGGCCGCCTCTGTAACTATGTCCCACACGCTACATTCCCAGTAATAAACCGCTGCCATGCGGTAAAGATATTGACTAAAAGACTAAAGGAGTAAACCCTGACAGAAAACAGGAAGCAACCCCAAAACAGGCCTTCACTGTAGATCACATACATTTCATTAAACAAAAGTTATAGAAAAATGTCACAAATTCAGACTACCTTTATCGATAATGTTTATATACTTTGAAAAAGCTTTCGACTCCATAAAATTAAATTGCATACTGGACGCTTTGAAAAATTCGAAAATAAATGAAACATACATATCACTTCCTGGGGGTACTTTGTATCTTCAGGGACCAGAGCTCTAACCAGTATGCAGCGCGTTCACAGGTGACGGATAGTGGAACAGCCTACAGATATGTAGGTTAGCTGTGAATAAGACATTAGTCGAATAAGCAGTCGCGGACCAAGAGCGGCTACTGGTGGAAAGCCTCAAGTAGGTGATTCCAGTAGTGACAGGGTAAGAGACAGGAGGATGTAAATGGTCAGCTTGAGGAACTGACCATAAAAGTCTGCATAAATCTTATGGCTGTCTCTCCCTCAGCGGGTTAAGGTTGCTGTAAAAACCTTACAACACTGTTACCTCCTCAGTATCAAACCGCTGCCTTGAGGTTTGGGTCTTTACCCAAAGACTACGGGAGTAAACCTAAACAGAAAATCATGTGGAGAGCAAGGGGAAACCACCACATTATTATTTTCCTAGTAAACATGCCGCTGCTGGCCAGCAGAATGACTTCATCTAAGGCTTGAATGAGCTATTCACAAGCGAAATAACTTATTAATTCCCATTCATGCTAAAAGAGATCTACCCGGAGCAACTAGGATTTATGCCAGGCAAAGGCACAAGAGAACTAATAATAATAGCTAGACAGTTAATAGAAAAAGTTCGAGAGTATAACATATCAACGTATATGTGCTTCATAGACTTCTATAAAGCATTTGATTCTATTAACTTGGAGAAATTATGGTTCATATTACAGGAGATGGGAACCCCAGAACATCTCATATATTTAATAAAGCAATTGTACAAAAATAATTCGGCAGTCGTGCGTGTAAACAACATAAGAACTACTAACTTCAAGTTGAGAAAAGGTGTTAGACAAGGATGTCTGTTGTCACCTTTATTGTTTAACATCTACACAGAATATATTATGCGGCAACTACTGAACAATTGGGATGATGGTATTTCAGTGGGCGGCAAAAAAATTAATAATTTTTTGCGCTACGGTGACGATATTGTCATTATAAGTAGCTCGGAGGATAATATGTCAAAGTTTATACAGAATCTCGAAGATCAATGCAGAGAATATGGATTACTAATAAACAGAAACAAAACAAAAGTCACGATAGTATATAAAAATGGTAATGGCAAACGGAAGAAAGTATGTAGATTGGATGTTGTGGAAAATTTCACGTATCTTGGCTGAATACTGACAAATAACGGTAGCTGCTTACCGAATATAAAGAGGAGATTATTTATTAGCGCGCAAGATTATCTCCGATTTGGAAAGATACAGCATTGTCTATAAACGCAAAGCTTAAACTGTTGAACTGTCTGGTGTTTTCAATTGCTACTTATGCTTGCGAGACTTGGTCCCTCACTGTAGACTGCGCTAATAGAATAGACGGGTTCGAAAGTTGGGCCTACACGAGGTTACTAAGAATATCATGGATGGACCGGAAAACTAACAAATATGACTTCCAAAAACTAAACATACCTGTGCGGCTGTCATGTAGAATAAAGAAGAGATTACTGGGAAAGTATGCGGGAAGAGGAAAAGTGGAAGACCTCGGATGCGGTGGGTTGACCAGATAAAATCACTAACTGGATTAAATCCACATGAAGCATTGTTGGCTGCTCAAGACAGATCGGATTGGAGAAGAATAGCATATGCGGCGGCCTCATAATATCACTACACCCTTCCGAGGCTCCAAAGGAAGAAAAAAAACATACAACTTATAAAATATATAACGCTAAGGCTAGTAGATAATCAGTACGTGGAAATCATATCGCTAAGAAAAGGAATCAGGCAAGGGGATGCATTTTCTCCAAAACTATTTTCTTCAAGAAATAACGAAAAGCTTAAATTGACAGGATATGAGAATCCGGATAGGAAACGATAGATTAACGCACCTAACATACTCCTAGGAAAAAACGGCCAGGAACTAGAAAAAAAAATGACGAATAAACTACGATTAATAAATGAGAAGAACGGTCTTAAAATAAATGCGGAAAAAACAAAAATTATATAAAATAAATATGCTAAGAAAACTGAAGAAATAAAAATAAATAATGCAACTACTGAAACAGTGGACGCATTTATATACTCAGGGCATAACATAATGACGCATTTATATGCAAATTGGATTGAAAAGACGCATAAAAATGACACGGGTCTTTTTTGGTGAATTGAAGAAAATATTAGAAAGAAAGAAAATACCTATGTATTTAAAAAGTAATGCGTTTAATCAATGTGTTCTGTCATTAATGGTATGCAGGCAGAAACATGAAGCATAACTAAAGGTAACCTAGAACTAATTAAGAAAGCACAAAGAAGAATTGAGAGGAAAATGTTGGGGATAACTTTACAAGATACGATAAAAATATTTTAATTTTAAAAAACAAGTAGAAACGGGCAGGACTCGTAGCTAGATTTAATGACAATAGATGGACGGTCAGATAAACTAAATGTCATCCAATGAATAAAAAAGTAAGCATTCGACCACGCACACGGTGGCAAGATGATATTACAAAATAGCACGGACTTGTGTACCAATGCATCAAATCGAAACGCATGGAAACATAAGAAAGAGGTCTACATCCTGCAGTGGATTCACAATGACTAATAAAGAAAGAAGAAGGAAGACGAATATATCTATATATTATATAAATGTTGAATATATTGGAGAGTAGTTATATATATGCATGTATAAAGAGATACAGAAGGAAAGAGAGGATTTAAAGTTTAACCCGGATAGAAAAATCTATCAGCACATCTTATATGTAACTATATATATATATATATTATATATATATATAAAATGCACCATAAGCACAATGTAATATATATATATATATATATATATATAAAATATACTTATACAACTTCATATCAAATTTAATATATGTAACATCTTTTTTAGATAATTAGGTCTCATACTTTTCACACACAAGCACAAAGAATAAAACTTTACACCGAATTACGATGATCGTGTCGGAGAATGAGCATTAAAAGTAATATCAAATAAAATAATACAATAATATTTACAAATCTGGTTTACATATATGTAATTATATTATTGCTAGACATTGGTTCTTGTTGTTCTGAGAAAATTTTGCAATTCTGAAGACGATATTATGGAAACCGTGCAAATAGCATCGAAATGACGTCATTAAGTAAAATATATGTAGCGTATGAATAGAACATGAGATGCCGGAATGAAAATCGCAGGATTATCGTTTCGCATTCAGCACGTGCTCGTAATAAAAACTTAATTATACCAGTACCAACGTTCACAAAAATGTATAACACTTTCACGTCAAATCGCGACTGCCTAGCGAAGTTGTGTATTCGACTAACATGTGTGTTTGTGTTTGCTTATTTTCTTTGGCGAAACATGTACGCAAAAACAAACATTACACACAAAACTATCTTACCCTTTGATTACCTTTAACAGGATAGAATTTCATTTTTTCGGTACATTATTAAATCCTCTATTGTTTGCCTTTTTTTTTTTTTTAATAGGCTTGAATTCAATCAAAAACATGGTGTATACTCACTTTTGCACACACATATATAATAAACTTCAAAAATTATTTACTATGATCTAATAATGGGAAAATACGTAACTAACTGGTTGTATAATTTACTGGAGTATGTGGAATATTTCAAACATTCCGGCAATATATATTATCCTCATTATTAATCTCGTCGAAATGAGTCGAATGGGGACAAAATAATTCAAAAATCTTGTTTAATTAAGAATTTTATTTAAAATGTGTACTTTTTCTTAACGAATTTTTCTAAATAAACCTTTTGATAAAAATCAACGCCTAACCGAATTCGTGCCGTTCTTTGCTAATCATAATTCGTTCTATGCGTAACCTCCATTTTTAAATTATAGTGACGCGAGCACACACACATATACATATATATGTAATATAACTTCTTCTGAGACTGGTATTTGTCGTGATGATCCATTTTCAACACTTCCGATTTAACGCAGCTATTTTTAATTCTTTCTCCCCTAGCTGCCGAGTCCAATAAAATCGTTATAATGAAAAATCTGAATATTCTACATTCTCGATTTCTCCACAGATTTTACCTTTAAACCCATCATTAGGTAATTTCGCGTATCTTAGAACACGACCCATCCAATTCTCAACCACGCTCTCCGTATGCAGTCTACTGTACAGACATATATTAACTAATAAAGTTATTAAAATCATATTCTTTTACTTTCCAAATTTATTATTAACGCTGTACAACAAATTGTTACAACTCGACATGTTCCCGGACATTTGTAAATGTGCTAGTATTATAATGTTGAATAAACCAAATAAAGATTTAAGTAAAGTAAATGGATATAATATGTTTATTAAATCCGCTTAGCAAAGTTTATGAAAAGATTATTTAAAAATGTTTAAATAATGTAATTAATAATACATCCGTACTTGATGCATATCAATATGGTTTTAGAAAAATGTTTTTCTACAGAACTTGCTATTGCGAACAGACAACTTACTACATAATAAACAACGTAACAATTCATCTATTGTCGTGTCGTTTGATACGGAAGACGCATTTACCTATTGTGATCGCTAAGTAATAATCGACACTTTAATTTCATACGGTTTTAGTTTTAACGTAATTTGTTTAATACATGATTATTTAAACCACAGAAGAGTAAAGTGAATTTATCAAAATGATAATATCGAGGTTGAAAATAACTTCGATGTTCCACAAGGATCTGTTCTTGAACCGGAGTTTTGTGGAATATTTTATATTCTAATGTACGTGCTAAATTAAGAAATATGTACGAAGGTCTGAAATTGTACAGCTACGCTGACGACTTACTTTTAGTGTACAATTTAGATATATGCTCTAAATTAAATCTTTCGACTCGCATAAATAGATGTAATGAAGTAATTAGTACACTTAAAATAATAGCGGACTCTTTAAGTTTGAAATTAGGAAGTCTCAAATTATGATTGTAACTGGTCGTGATCAAAATCTTGTACAAATTTTATGTAATAATCTTAATAGTCATGTTTCCAGATGCGCTAACCACAATAAATATTTAGGTTTTATTATAGATAATCAACTGAAATATAATAAGCATAAATGATAAGGTCGATAAATATAATTATATTTTTAAATCACTCGGCGGTAAATTATAGGGACTATAATTCAAAGTTAATACTATATAAAGGCTTGGTACAGAGTTTATACTCATATTGTGCTGGTATCTACTATAACCGCTTAACCGAACAGCTAATTCATAAATTCGAATTGCCGAAAATTTTTGATTGATTTAACATTCTCATATGTAACTACTTCAAATGTTGCTATCCAAACTATCGCACGAGTATTACCTATCGATTTTCATATTAAAAACGATCACTTATTTTTGAAATTAAAAGAGAACATAATGGAATTATAAACAAAGAACATCTTAAACAACTTGATTTGCAGATTTTTAATGAATTTAAATGAATATATGATGTTCAAACTAATGGTAAGTTAATTAATAAATGTTTTCCAAATATAATTAAACGTTTTAAAAACAAACGGTTTAAAGTGAATTTTTATATGACACAGGTTCTTACTATGGTACTATCGGATGTTTTTGGAATAAATTACAAATCAATAATGAAAATGTCGTAATTGTGCAACTAATGAAATAGAGTATGTCCAGCACGTAGTATACGCACGTAGTAAATATAACCGTCTAAGAAAATTGTATAATATCGATTGCTCTCTTAAAAAATTTCCTATTTTTATCTCGGAATTATTTAAGATTAAACATAGATATTGATAGTCACTACCGATAGCCATAAGCTACTTTCGCAGGCTACTCTATATATAAAGAAAAAAATATACAGACATATATATATATATATATATATATATATATATATATATATATATATATATATATATATGCCATCATGATGTTCTTTGCACCAGCCTATTTTGTACGTTGTTTTTACGTATAAAATGGGCCATCATTCCAGTATGCAACGCAGGTACGCGCGCATATTATGTTACACGGAGTGTGTATCGCTTTCACTTTTTTATATAAATACGGAAGTCATCGCGGTACAGATTGAAATAAAACGGGAAATCTATTAAAGCGTTACACTCGCTATTTGAATAACTAAACTGAAATGGAAAATATTAAAGACGCTTTCTGAAAAATACAAATGACGTAATAAATTATGGAGACCTAAAAATCAACTCGAAGGCCACTCGAGAAATAAACTATAGCACCGGCTTAAACGTAATATTAAAATGACGATATTAAACGAGAAACAAATAATAGTAAAAATATTAAAATTTACTCTTTTGGGATTGCTCAATCCTCTACGTGCAGTCTCTACATAGCCCAGACGAAAATAGTCGACAAAAAATAATCTACCCCGGCAAGATACTAGTCGCCTATTATCGCAGTCCGACAGGCAGTCTAAACTTAATTCATTAATTTCAGATTGTAACTATACTTTCTGGAATAGTAGCGAAATCGACAAGTTTGCTCGAGTTCATTTTGACTGAGAGAGTGAGCTTAATTCGTACAATCTAACGCTTACCATAGATAGAGATGAAGATATAAAGAACCGAAATTCAGGATAAGGGAACGAATCGACGACTTAAATAAGCTTATCTTTGGACTCGTTTAGAACTTTTAAATAAAAATCGACATTCCAAAAACGCAACAATACATATATAATATACATTACTCGCGCGAGTGGGCTGAAATCTCGCTTAGTGAAAGTTATTTGGTAACTCGGCAAAAGTTTTACAACCTCCTCCACACACACACATATATATATATATATATATATATATATATATATATATATATATATGTCCATGTGCATTACGTGTGTATATTTGAGGTATTATTCAAAAATACCCATTTCACGTGGGAGGTGATAGAACTTTCTTTTTATATTAAAAAAAAAAAAACGAATTATTATTAAAGTTTTTTTTGGCTAGAAAAACGATAAATTTGCTCGGGACAAAGTTTTTAGCTGCTCGATTAAATATGGACGAAGTTGCGTTAGAATGGATGGATCATTGTCGTTTTCGATTTCTTTATCGCCGTTTGACCGAAGTAAAAGTTTACAATTCCCGAAGGTTTTAATCGTTGCCTTAATTGTCGGAAGTATACAACATTTCGGAAGACTAACCGGTAAAATTAGAGATGAAAGAATCACTTTTATAGATCTCCAAGGAATATGGTTTTAATTATAACGTTTTTGACTATCTCTAATTAACAGTTCGTTATAATTTAAATTAGCGAACCTGTATATGTATAAAGTTGTTGCATTATTTCTGTGGAAAGCACAAAATACTCAAATACGTCTATATATCCGCGTTATAAACGGATATATATATATGATATATATATATATATATATATATATATATATATATATATATATATATATATATATATGATATTAGTAATTTTCTTCTTCCAATAAATATTACTAAAATATATTATTCGCTAGTATGGAGCAAAAAATGCTTGAACTAGTAGCATGAGTGGAGGCAGCGGGCAATAAAGCGGGTTTAAAACTGAACAAACAGAAATGTTCAATGCTGATCATTGATAAAGAAAATACAACAACCTCTAGCTATATTACGAGATGCAGATATTAAAGATAAATTAATCTATTCGCGGACATGCATATCCGAAGAAAATGCTGTATTAGAAGATGAAATAGGGTAAGCATTGATAAACGTTGGGATTGAGAAATTCAATCGCATATATATATGGAAAGACCATAAGATCGCTAAAATACCGGAATTTGCGACTTTTGAAAACGTCGGGTTTTCCCATAGCGACATACGGTTCTGAAACATGGACGATTAACAAAAGTCGACAGGAATAAGATCGAAGCTTTCGAAATTTAGGGATGTAATTCCAGTCATGCCACAGACGGCTAACAAATGATTCCGTTTTAAATGAGCTTAAAATCGAAGCCAGGCAGCAGTTGTTACCAACTAGTAAAAGACGCATGCAAGTATTTTTCGGACATACAGTACACGCAAACGGACTAGAGAAAGTGATCCTGCAGCGAAAGATCAATAGAAAATGGAAGAAAGGTAGACCCGTTATATCGATCAAATCGTGAAAGTCGGTAGATCTAATTTAGAACCAATTATGAATCTAACGCAGGATCGACACAAGTGGCGACGTCTGGTAGTTTGCATTACATATACGGGGGAGTCGAAGATATATATATATAATATGTATATATAAAGAATTCATATGTGCACGAAGGATAGCAGAGCTTAAAAAGAATACCGTCAATCTGTAGATTGATACCGAATTACGTCGACAAATATACTAATTTCAGTTATGCGAGTAATTATAAACTAAAACTTAAATTACGTATGATGTAAAATACATCGTCCGAAACGTAAGCGACCTCGCTGTATATTACGCGGATGAATAGGTTCAGTATTTTTCTACCACTTCTCTCCCTCAAACGGACCACTCAAGTATTTCCAAGTATTTTAATAATCTTCCCATCTTAATTTGTGTCCTATTCATTTTAATTTATTACCACTTCACCGATCTTTCTCAGTTTTCGTCCATTTCGAAGATTAGGACGAAACTGAGTTAAATGTAATAAGTACAACAAAATTTAAAAAAAAAAAACGAAAATGGAAAAACGTAAACTTTACATCACGCTAAACCGCACATTTCTTACCCCTAGTATTTTTTTTTCTTTATTTATTTATTTTTAATCCATAATCAATAAATTCGGGAGAAAATTGCCTAATCTCCCGTGCGAGCCAGGCAAATTGGGATATACCAACAATACACAACGCACTGAGTATATATTTACAGTAGAAATTTAAAATTATGCCGAAATAATAGACGGATATATATATATATATATATATATATATATATATATATATATATATATATGTATACGTTAAAAGCAAACGAATAAATGGGTTTGAAATGTTCTGCTGGAGAAGGATGCAAAAAGAACAAACGTCTCAATCCTAAATGAAATTCATCCGAAAATTCGTCTGTGCGATTGAGACGAAAGTTACATACTTTGTCCACTTCTGGTAGGTATGACCGAAGGAAAAAGGAAACAAGGAAGAGCGCCCATAAGATACACGGATGTAATTTAAATAATGACAAACACCACGTCGATTCACCGGGTTATTCAATACGCGGAGAACAGAAACGCATGACGATCCAAAATTAAGGTTCACGATTTCACGATGCTGAAGAAGAATTAAAACTTTGAATTATTGTAATTTCTGTCCTATTTGTGATATGAAATAAAGCTGAGAACGAATTCGATAATATCGGCTACAAGCTACACGAATTTCATCATTATTGCTTTAATAGTTTTTGAGTTAAATTGGAGCAGACAGACAGAAATACAATAATTTTTAAAAATATATTTTCTGTTTATGTGTGATAAAAATAGCGGAATATAGTGATTATAATGAAAATATTCGCAAATCACAGACATTACAGTTTTATATATTAATATATAGATATAGATATAGAATTAAATAATATAATACAAATTTATAAATTCTTAACAAACATGTGGGGTGGAGTCAAGACAGACTTATTCAATAATACTATATAAACTTCAAAAATTGGTATTCTCCGAGAACGAAATTCGTAATATATATATATATATATATATATATTTATATACTTATTTATTTATAAGTGTGTGTTTACGTCCTTAACTTCCATTTAAAATGACAAGGAACGCAGTTAATTTTGATAATTAAAATGAATAGGTTTAGTAATTAATTAGGGGGCCGTGCTAGGTAACAATTCGTAAAACGTTAAAACATCGCGTGCCAAAAAATGCCCTACAAAATGATATAAACATTTACTTCCTATACAACAGTTGCCTAGTTACATTACGACGCTGATTATATTATACGGATGAACTTAATCGTAATAAAAAAAATAATTATAAAGAAAAAATTATAAATACAATTAATCTTAATGTCGAACTATCGTATTACCGAGATAGTACCGAATTAGGAGATCGATCGCTATTGCAAGAATTATTTTTGATTACAATAAGTGTTTTAAAATTCGAAATCAATTATTAAAATATCCTTTTCACGCCGCACGCGATAGTAATAGTAAATAATTCTTGTAGGTTTATATCTGTTTTTACACTTCTACGCGCGCGCGCTCACAAACACACTCATATATATATATATATATATATATATATATATAAAAACTCGGCGCTTCGCGCCTCGCAAGGGGGGCCCTGCCCCCCTTGACCCCCCTGGGTTTACCTTTTCTATACGAAGCAAGCTTCGTATAGTAGAAGACTAATTTGTGAAGCAATTCTTAGCCACCCACATGTTCATGAATGTAATTCTGTTGTAAAAAAATAAACAAATTTAAACACGAATGATTTTTTTATTTTATTGTACATGATCCTTTCGAAAATGAAACGCTTTTAAAAAACCCCAAAAATAAGTAACGATTTAAATAAACGTTTAACTTTTGATAACAATCGGTCGGACGAATTTCGCAACAACGTTATTATTTATACTAACCGAACAGATTAAGACGAAATAATGCCGGGTGATAGAATCTGTTATTTTTTTTTTGGCTTACGTTTATAAATGCACCTACACTTACATTCAGAACGCACACACACACATACATATATATATATATATATATATATATATATATATATATATACATACTCAGTCACGAATATGTATGTTGTGTATACCCCACTCTTTGTAACAAGGAAGAAAGGAAGCACATATACAATGTTGCAACGGACACTAAACAACGAGTTCGGCCAGAATTCGACACCGCATTATTATTATTATCATCATCATTATTACTATTACGATTATTATTATTATTATACCAAGTATTTTAGAAGGTCAATCTGGACCCGGACAAACCGACATGACTGAAAAATGTGTGCAATTTTCTCAATTTATAAGCTGGTTAGATGAGGTCAACACTCTTATTATTACCGTAACAAAATTTCGTTACAGATTTCGTTACAGATTTCGTTACAGATTTCGTTACAGATTTCGTTACAGATTTCGTTACAGAAAATTGGGACAAAATTTCTAATAGGGGTCGGGCTAAGAATTGCTTCACAATTAATATATCATTATAGTCGTATGCTCGTTTCCAGCGTCGTGAAATTATGAATCATAGTTTTTGCGTATAATTGATCGCCATGTATCTTCGGTGCACGTAAAATACTGAGTCAATGATAGCGATAGTTTTAATGTTAGCCGTGTACCGCGTTAGTGGTCTTCCTCTTCATCAGGAGCCTTCCATCATTCCTACTGTGATTAGTTTCTCTAGGATATTCCGTCGAATATTTGCCCAAATAAGGTGACTAGTCTACTACGTGCCGTAATCGGATGTTCACATTAGCTTCTTTTAATATCGCCAAGTTGGTTCGTTTTACAGTCCATGGTACTCTCAGTATTAGCAATATATTTCAAATGTGTCAATACTCTGGATGTCTGTTTTATTTAGCTTCCAAAATTCCGACGCATAGAGCAATATCGAAGACTCAAGGGTTTTCAAGAGGCGTACGTTTACGTTTATTATTATGTCATGGCTTTTTCGTATTTCGTAAGTCGTGCTAATGCAATTTTTGTTATTATTATTAAGCGTTTGATATAACTGATACCAAGTATACGAATTTATCGACAATTTGCAGTCCGTTCAGATGTTATATATATATATATATATATATATATATATATATATATATATATATATATATATATCATCATCATCTCAATTCTACGTAAGGACGTGATGACACCATGTATTATTATGGAAATATTTTTTCTCCATAAATCTCTATTATTGGCAGTTCGAAACGCCTTCGACATAATGTGTCCTGTTGATGCCTTTACTTGGTCAATCCAGCGTGTATGACATCTTCCCTGTGGACGTTTACCGTTTACGATACCTTGTATTATTGTTCGTCACATCGGGAACAACAAGAAAGATTGTACGTCGAACAAATAAAGAAGATAGACAAGTATTATCAGATCATAAAAGTACACGACCCATAACGAGGATTTCTAGCAGATAAAAGCTATTCTACATAGAATAGATAAACAACATAATGAAACGTTGACACCGATTTACTTCGTGTTACGTTACGCAAGTTAGACTTAAGACGTATATATTATTTTTCGATCGTGTAGACGATTTTCTCGCAATACGGTAGACAGCAAAAATTACAAATAAATATGTTATGGATCGGATGTATAAGGACCGTGAACTGATAAAACTAATGAAATGGAGGAAAATTAACTGTCTGGATCATTAAATGCGAGGACCGAAGTACGAGCAGGTGTTCGTTCGAAGTGTTGGCCGCAGAAGGAGACGTCATAGATTTCTAACATCCAAAAGCGGATGGTTGGTTACCGACACTGGAAAACTTTTCTGCGACCGGCAAGTATAAATCAAAGAACCGAAAGATGTAGACGCCAAACTTCAATAGCGAATTTTGAATATAATTTTGCCCATCCCGCTCCAAAAAAATAATAAAAAAATTCAAAATTAAAATGTTGCATTTTACAAAACTTTATTAAAATCCCGTCTTGATTCTTAATTTGTATTTATAAGTAAACTAAACTATACTAGTCCATGAAAAGTAAGGACACATTTTTTATACTGATATTACGATTTCATCCAACAATCTCGCGTCATACATCGTCGAATTACCTTGTAGTCATCGTTAACGGTCGGATTATTTATCTTTATTTCCGTTATTTATTTTATTGTAATAAATTTCAGTTAATAAATTATGTTACTTTTCGTGTAAATATTAAAATTTTTATTAAATGATAAATGGATTCCACGATACCGTATAAATAAACGAAACAACAAAAACTTTAATATTTACACATTGAAAGTTACGAAATTCGAGAGCAAAATAAGAAACGCGAGAATCTAGTAATAAATTTGGGTTTTATTTTTTATCAAATCATTATAAACTATTAGTAAGAATTTTGAAACATCGTTCATACTAACTTGTTGTCAAATCTAAAATTATTTCAAACTTTAATTTCCTTACAAACTGTCTATTAAATAATAAAACTCCAAAATGTATCTTTATCCTTGATGAAATGACGATCATTATTAGAAAATTGGCAACCACAAGACGAGATTTACTTTTTAATATAAAAAATTATTTCAAAAATAGATAGCAATTACCGAAACAGGATTTTGTTTCTATTTATTTTAATCGTTCTAAAAGATATCTGACAACCGGAATGAATGTGATTATAATACTCTGATCCGTCGGTACAAGCTAAAACAGGAACTAGTAAAGTTAAAATCAACGAAAAATAAATATAAAAACTGTATAAGTGGATGTATGATAATAGGGAGAGAGTCCTGGCCCCTAATGTAGAATCTAAGACCAGATTCGAATATGTTAAAACCAAAAATTTATCAGGCTACGGGTATCGCTTAATACGAAAATTCTAGTAATGTTATATTTATTCAAAAACCTGTTATAATATGAAAAAGCAACCAATTCGAACAGACAACAATGAAATAATGAACTTAACTGAAAGCGATAGAAATGTGTCTGTATAGAAGAATTTCACGGATCTTCTAAGTGGTTTTAATATTAGATATAAAACTACTAAAAAAAAAAAAAAAAGTGGAATCAAGACGACTACTCGAGCAAGAAGTAATGGAAAGGAAGGGGAAAATACTTTGAGTATTTAGCAAAAGGAAACAGACACGAAATGCATCGAGTTATTTTGTAAAAGGAAGATTCCCCATTAAGAAGAAAAGGAAGCAAAAAAAAAAAATTGAGTGTCTGGACAATATGAAACAATTGTTTTTCATGTCGTTTAAAAAGGATAGAAAACCAATTAGCGATGTTTGCGCACCATAATGATGACGATGATAAACGTATTACATAATGACAACACTTTAGGTTGTACGAAAAGAACATTGTAAAACTTGTTCTTCAAAAATATCATTCGCTATACGAAGGTAGATGAATCATGATATAAAACATTAATTTAACCCTACGGTTTATAATGTTACTAATAAGCGACAAATTCTATGTTTACAGTGTTGTGTAGACCTAAATGAAAATTTTGATTAACTGCAACCCTGTGTGTTTAACTATAGATTTTCTGATTATGATTCGCATGAATTACGTACATAAAATATCACGCAGACATACATACATACATATATATATATATATATATATATATATATATATATATATATATATATACTCGGTAAAAGTAACCTTTTTAAAAATCTTTGTGTACTATTTAACGAATAATGTTGCATACATGTAATGGGATGCCTTAAATATTAAATTAACATCACCGCGTAATTTTAGTGTTCAATTATTGTATTTAATTAAAATAATTTTACTAAAAAAGAATAAAAAATTTATACACCGCAGGATTAAAGCCACATTAATATATAGTGTACAGCAAAGACACTATCATATTTAAAAAAAAAAATCCTTACGTTATTTTTGAAAAATACCCTCCACCAGCCGATTTGGGTAGTAGTTATTATTCTAAGAAAGTCAGAAGTACAATCTGTAAGTTTACGAAGGACAATCAAATTTCATCTAATATTAATTATAAAAAACCTAGTTACGTTTATGATTGTATAGAATGTTAATAAAAGAAAAAAATTCAGTAGGTAATGATATTATTTCCTCTATTTTAATTAAAAGATTTCCTGTCGAGGTTACCAATATATATATATATATATATAAATATTTATAATTATTTATTATAAACATGTTCAAGTAAATGTTACTATGAAAACATCCACATAAGTGTGTAAAAATGTTTACACGCAAATGAATACATATTAAATCACAACAATCTCTCCTATAAATAAATGCATACATATAGAGACATATTCATAAATTCGAATTTTACTGCAATTTGTTCAAAATCCACGTTTAAGATCCGTGTTATTAAATGCATCTCGTTATAACGGAATATATGCGCCGCACGTTAAATATTCCGTATATTATAAATTAGCGTACAATTTTTTTCAAAACTACAAGCAATTGCCAACTACGATTCCGGGCAATTTACGTACATAAACATGGTCCTATTAAAAACATGTTATAATTGCTTTATTATATTATTTATTTATACATTTAAGTGTTATTATAATTTTGTCTTTGTCGTACGCTTTGAAGCGAATTTATTGTTTCATATTACATGTAATTGTTTTACGCGTTGATAGATTTGTTCTGTATTTTGTTCGAGATACGCTTAACATGCGCGTGTAACAAGTCATCTCTAAACCTTCTAGACGGCTGCTATTAAACTCCAAAACTCTGAAACGTACTGAAATATCAAGTCTATTAACATAGATGTTTTATTTATTCTATTCGATGGGCCTACCATATTTTGGTAAGTTTGTCTAAGACGTTCTTATTATAATTTCCGTCTCACATTTTCCATTATTGGCAATATAGGTGCCAACCTATATCATTCCGATATCAACGAGTTGAGTTTTTATTTTTTGCATTATTGAACGATCGCAATGATTTTCAACTTATATCCAAAAATTCTGTCGTAATTAAAGAGAAAACTAATCGATCATATTAAATTCGTAGCTCGTAAAAGTTGTAAGCCTAATTTAATTCATTTCGATCACGCATTATCAGTTCTTTACGTGAAATTAATTATTTTCAAAAACTTTAATAAACGAAAATATACAGTAATATTTCCCGTATAATATGGTCATTCGAACGATTAGATTATATAAATATTTCTAGAAATGTCCACCGAATGTCGTATTAAAAAAATAACGTTAAAAGTTTCCGTATAGAGGACGTGTGATTGAAAGGTTTAAATTTTACGCATGAAGTTATAATTAGTTAAGTAAAATAAATAAAGTAAAACTAAATTAATAATGACTACGCTTGCTAATATGTTAAAAAAATTATTAGCTTTACGTAACTTTAAGCGAATAACTCTAAAAGTTATTCTACCAGCCTGAAAATATTATTCTCATCATCATCACCGAAGTCGGCATTTTTATACGGCATGCTATTATCATTATTATTATCATTATTATTATTATCATTATTATTATCATTATTATTATTATCATTATTATTATTATGATATTATTATTATTATTTTAATTATTATTATTACTAGCAGCAGTAGTAGTAATATTATTAAAGCTATTAACATCATGGCGGATGTAGTAAAATAACTTTCCCACGCACTCCAAATATAATAAGCTTATTTCAGTCGTCCAGTCAAAATGGTGCCTACCGTTTTTAATACGTGTTTCCTCAAGCGATTTTCTTAATTTCCTTTGTATACGCTGTATCCTATATTAAATACGTGGGTTTTATAGGGGGTAATTTTGAGGATTATCAGCCGAACAAGCCTACGTCGTCTTAACCTAGATGATCAATTTTTACTTCATTTCATAGACCTACTGTCTCTATCTCCGATTTGATTAAACATGTAAAATTTTTCCTTCAAATTTCGATTTCATCTCATTTCGTTCGAAATTATTTTCAGACAATAGTCGTAACAGGCGACTGTACGTATTTTATGTACTATTACATTTTGTAGAAATTTCGACAATATTTTTTCCAACTATCAATATAATCATAAAACACGCACACATGTATATTTCCTTTTAGTTCTTTACTACAGAGATAAACTCTGAAGAACTAACAATGTCAAAAGAGTCGGGACAAAAAATAAAATGTACTAAAAATTTTAAATAAGACACATACACATATATATATAAAATATTAATAGTAATAACGCAACAGTCTATACCAACATTATCGTGATTAGTTCTCTCTTAACGACTAGATAATGTTTCGTTAACTTGAGTTTTGAATTTTAAATTTAAGATTATCTTTCGCGTCACATTAATTGTTTTGTTTTAAATTTAAGTAATTGTGAAGCACGCGTTTTCAGTTATGTAATAATGAAGTATTTTATTCTATATCGGTATAAACGAAGATGTATAATAATAAGAACAAATTGAAATTAACTAAATAATAATTTCAAATTTATTTCAAAATTACCATTTGTACGTTACAAAATATAACCGTCGATATAACGTACGAAAAAACAAACTTTTTTGTAAGTTATATCGACGCTTGTATTTTGTAACGTACAAATGTAATTTTGAAATAAATTTGAAATTATTCAAACGAAATACACCGTCTTAAATTATGCAATCTTGAAGAACATTCTGATCGACAAATAAGACGATAATTCATCATCATCGTCATCATCATCTGGTGCAACAGTACGTGGACTATGCTTGTCTTTTTCCATTCATATCAGTTATTGGACATCATTCTTTTCAACTGGAGCAGTCGGAATCCGTCTTCAGGTTATCTATCCAGCTTAATCGCGATCTATCTCTTATTCGTTTTACTGGGATATATCCTTCAATTGCATCTCGCAGCAATCCTCCATGTCGTAACACATGACTCATCCAAAACGGTTTTCGATTTTTAATCTGGTACAATACTTCTTGCCTTTCATTGACCCGTTTCAAAAGTTCTTGGTTTGTTATTTTCTCCGTCCAGCTTACTCCATACGCCACATTTCAAATGATTCTACCCTCTCCTGTTCTCGTTTTGTACACGGCCGAGATTCCGATCCGTAAAATCCAACAGGCCACTCGCATGTTTTTATAATGCCCTTACGGAACCCTATGAGTGTCGTTCTGTTGGTTATTATATTTTTCAGCATAATGATAATTACAAAAATAAATAAATAATGTGATAAATTAACTTGTGTTTATATGTATACTATACTAGCGTTGATGTAATGAATATACAAATATATGTATATATATATATATATATATATATACATATATATATATATATATATATATATACGTATATACGCATAACTTAAAACGTAGATATCTTTAATATACCAGAGCACACTATTTTAAAGTGCATGTTCAAAATCAATAAAATAAAATATAATAAATAAACAAAATGGTGACCAGTTATGTTCGGTCTGCGCACGATACTATAAACAAACAACTTATCTTATTAAATTAGCAATTCTTTTATAGTAACATCTCAGCTATCTTATAAACGACTCTAACGAGTTCAATGAAATTTTGTACATACGTGTAATTTATGAAGTAACTAGGCCTGTATGAAAATGAAGAATTTGAGATTAGTTGGGAGAGGGATTCCTTTACTTATAATAATACGTGACAGGAGTTTCGATTGATACATTCTATAATAACTGCAACTGAAAAATAGGTGGTTTCCATCGGCAATCTCGTCTCCATCGCAAGGATGGGTACAGAATGGCGAAAGAGCTATTTGTGTGTGTGTGTGAATAGAACGTATGGAATGTTGTCGACGTTAAGACTTAGGCGACACATAATACGAATAAACGAAATCCTGCTTTCTATGTTGCTGGGAAGATTGAAGAACCACAAGGAATTACTGAAGTTGAAAGTTGAATATTCCTGAATTGTCTGCTTATATTATTTTATATGTTAATAATAAAATTATATGTTTTCGATGTTGATTTTTTTGTTTAATCCCTCTATACAATTTTCGCTCATTTATCGTTCATTTATTTATAGAAGATTTGTATATATTAAACGCGTTCTGTTATATTCTGTATAAATTATTATTTTTTCATTTTAGTTTATATGTTTCCTTTATAGAAGATCAATATTTTACACATTTACTTTTTGTATCGATTAAAAATTATGTTGTCTACATCATTCAGTTAAACCCTCATTGTACTATAAGGCTTATTAATTACAAATTTACCATTTACCTGTGCTCGTGCATTTACAGTACCGCTGGGTGTAATTTAATTTTTCTATTATTATAAATTCTTAATTACTACCACCCAAAAGGCAACAATTAATTTTGCTAATATTTATTTACGTAATAAATTTAGGAATTTGGACGTAATGGTCCATCCTGTCTACTAATCTAATATGTCATCTAACACATGTTTTCTCAATAATCTTCTTGTTGTTGTTTGGCTATTATCAAGAATGAATATTAACTTCAACGTTCGTATGTTGGTCGAGTCACCGTACGTGTCTGAATTCGAGTGTATTCCTGATTTTATCTGCGTATTCTATTTCACGATGAGAGCGGATACCTTTATTTTCTATGTACCAGGGAGCGTAGGGTAACTGCTCGGAGAACTTTATTTTAAAATCTTTGTATTATGTTACGATTAGAAACGCTAGCCGTGCACCATATTACAAAATCGATTTTATTATCGCATTATATAGTACTAGCTTGCTCATTATCATCCAGTACATTTTTTATATTTAAGTTCCATTTGATTTTAATCAGATTTTTTTCCTTGTTAACGTCTTATCAAAATTTAGTTCTAGGTATTTGACTACTTTTAGGTATGACCTTGTTAGTGAGCATCATCGGAGGACAGTTTGAACGTTTTAAAGTTAGTATTTTATTTTTAAAATTAATTAGTATCATCATTACGATTCTCATATTTTATTGTAACAATGTATTATTTTATACTGATAAAAATAAGAATGTATAAATTAATTCGAATTGAATTTCATGGTTGTTGTTTTTTATAGCTGTTGTCTTCTATCGTTATTGATGATGAAGAGAATAGCATTAGTACGAAATTGCACTTAAGTTCTGGCGGTGTTCTTATTTATGTAAAAAAATACATTCAATATTCTAAGGAATTTTCAATGATTTCAGGCAATGCGTGTAAGTACAAATAAAACTAAAAAATTACGAGTATATTACTTTTTGAGGGATTTACCGTTTTTGTGGAAATAATTATTCAGATTTTCTGGTTTATCTGGAGGAATTGATAAAGTATTCAGACGATGAACTATCAGTTCTTACAGGTGATATAAATATTGATATTTTGGATCAGTGTGAAGCAAGTAGATATCTTGATTTTATGTACTCGTTTGGATTATCGTAAATCAGGCTACTTATTATCTAGGTTAAGAGGGTTATAAATCGTGTTTAGATCATTTGTTTGTCCGTGGGTTACACAGCAATGCGATAAAACTAGACATCAAGTGCGAAGTTATTAACGCGGATTTCACAGATCACAATGCATTATCTACAGAGTTTTCATTTGACAATGTATGCCGTGCTCCATTTAATTAATTAAATTATTATTTTGATAAACAACTTTTTGAAAATTTATTAAATTCGTGTTATATATCGTACCTTTATACTAGTCCAGCTAATATAAATGAGAAATTTGAATAAAACACAGCGAAAACTTTACCGCAAACGATCAAATTGGGATGAAGTAATTCGACTTACTCGAGCAAAGTACGATATTTATAAACTGCACAAAAAACGTCCTTGTAGCATAGATTTGCTCAACAGATATAAAATTGTTTTTAAACCCGTTCAAAAAGCAGTCAGGAAATCGAAATCTGAGTATTATACAAACTTATTAAATAAATGTGAAACAACAAAGCAAAAGCAATATTGGTCCATAGTCAATAATAAGGTAGTTGGGAAACGGAACGAGAAAATTAAAGAAATGACATTTTAGACGAATCTAAGATACCAGTGGATGGAAATGAGAAGCGGGTATCCGATGCCTTTAACGATTTTTTTCAACATAGTGTATCCCGTTTATTATGTACCCGAGAAAACTTTACACAATATAATATTGGCGGTGGTTGTAATCCAGAATCATTTGTATTTATGGATTTTTCCATTGACGATGTTAGAGATGCGATTATGTCTTTGCGTAATAAATCCTCGTTCGGTTTTGACAAAATGTCGATTCTACTTATAAAAGAAAATGTTGGACGATATTTAGTTTTGATATACGCTAATGATGTTTGCGATTTAGATATTTCGGAAAGAATTTTTAGTTATGCGACGACACAGCAATAGTCATCGATTCCCGTTTTCGTGATATTTTACAAAATTTAACGCAAGTGAGCGTTGATCGAGTATCAAAATGGTTGACGAATAATCGATTAATTGTAAATCCTGGAAAATCCCAAATATTTAATATATACTTATCAAGCGCCTAACTTATTTGAAAACATGAAAATATGTCTAATAGTTATGCGATACAGAGAGCATATGAAATTAAATATTTAGGGATTACATTTGGTCGCAAATTAACGTGGGATAGATAAACAGATGATTTATAATGCTAGCGAGGTACGGACGTTGAATTATATATTTTATTATTTAAATTTCTCTCTAAACCATTTACATCGTTTGTATATAGCTTTATACCAACCTGTTCTTACCTACGGCATTATACATTGGGGAGAAGCAGCAGAGTACAACCTAAATCCATTGTGTTCGCTGCAAAAAACAGTTCTTAGGAGTATTTCTAGTAATATTTCCAGTACATCCATTTTAAATGTGCGGCAATTATACGAATTGAAAATTCTAAATTTGATGATAAAATACTTCAATGCAGCAAGTGTAAGAGAGAAGACAAGAACTGCTGAACTGCTGCCACAGATAAAAAGTACCGCGCTTTAATAAGTCCCATTGTCGCATGCAGATGTGACTTACAATTTAATTGCGGAGTCTGTAAAAGTAGACTTGATTAAACGTCGACGTCGTAAAGTCTTCTTGCGTTTTGAATAAAAGTCATAAAAAAATATTTTATTAACTTTTTTTTTTTATAATTTCGAAGGTGATTGTATCAAATGAATTTGCGTGTGTGGGTGATTTTTTTTTCTGTAATTGTTTTAGAATTGTAATTTTGTTTTATAATCTAGCTTTAAGTTTTTTATTTCTAATTGTTACTTCTAACTTTTAATGCTAATCTTTGTATTATAACTCAGTTCGCGTTTTAGTTTCTATATTACGATAACATCTTTTAAGTTACTACACGGCAGTAGCGTGTATATGATCACATTTTAAACTATCCGGTTCTCGCGCATTTCATAACCGAGATTTCTTGTATTTAGTTATCTATTATCTTTATAGTTCTGTTTCTTACTACAAAATTTTAATGTTGTAATTATATTTTCCAATATTATTATTATTATTATTATTATTATTATTATTATTATTATTATTATTATATTTTTTATAATTAAGCTGCTAATATTGTAAATATTGTAAACACTTTTGAAATAAATTTGATTTAATTTGATTTGATTTCACGGTCGTTGCTTTTATCAATATTATAAAAACCGATAAAAAGTCGAATAAATAACTCTACCTTTGTAACGACATTAAAAAATATATCTCGCTTGTACCAACCGGTAAAAGTTACACTTAGACGTAAATTATTTCGAAAAATAAACGAACGAAAAAACGCCGGAAAAGTACGAGAGAAAAAAGAAAACTCCCGACTGTCTGAACGTAAAAAAATAAGGCGTTATAAAAGGAAATTATTTTTATTTATTGAATCGAATCGAATTAAATTAAATTTAATTTAATTTAATTAATTAGTTAATTGACGGACGTTCTTCGAGTGCGATATTTTACACACCGACTGATTCACTTTTGCTGTTTTCCTTTTTCATCCGATATTTATTTAACGCTAACGAAAGAATAACACTGCCTGTGCATCGGTTCGGTTTACCGGCTGCTTTTTCATTTTGCTACAGTTCGCTTTAATTAACTTAACTTTTACTTTAAGCAAAGTTTTCGCTCCGTTTTCGATTCGTCTTCTTTTTCGTGTACAGTTTCATTTTTTAACATTTTTTTTTTCATACGTACTTAATTATTCACACTTCAAGCAGATAAAACGAAAATATTGTCCGAATAAACACTAACAAACAAGGATCTTCAACTACCGTTATAAAATACAATACCGTATAAGTAATAGTGCGAAAAACATTAGACGATGTAATTCCTACAAATGTCGCATAAGTCAAGGGGGGTCACTTTTCGTGACGGATGAACGGACAAATTTTTAAAATAATACCAGTTCAGACCCCTCCGATAAAGGCCATATAAAAAAATTATTCACGGTTTTAATAGTAAGCTTTTAAACTTTTTAACGAAATATAGGGGTTAACATTTAGCGAATTTCACACGTCGATATCTCCTAAAAGGATATTTATTGAAATTGTAAAAAAAAAAAAATGTAAAAATTAGCGAATAAAGAAACTTTAACGAAACGACTTTTAACGTTCCAGTTCGAAGTTCCTGTTTTCAATTTTTGCACATACGCATCCAGCTGCGACGAGCTCACATACACCGCGTACGTATATTATTATAATTATTATTAGTATTAATATTATTAACATCGTTATTAATATCAACCAGCAACGAAGAAACATACCGCTTGTTAGTCAAATTATTTAAAAGTAAGTAAACATCACGCTACGATCACGATAAGCCTTTTTCTATCCACTCCTGGATAAAGGCACTTCCACCCACTTCTATACTATGCATTCCTCAACCAATTTTTCCCACCTATCTTTGCTATATCATTGTGCCACCGCGTTATTAGCCTTCCCTGTTTCTTTTTTCTGTCCATCGGCCACAACCGTAAGATCAGCTTTTATTGTGTTTTCGTCGAGCCACGTGGCTAGCCCAACTCTATTTTGTTATAGCCATCCGCATCCAACCGTGTTTGTTCACGTATCTATGCATTCTTTTCAATATATATAATCTAGTGTAAAGTGGACTGGTCACATAATAAGAATTCACGACGAACGTATTCCGTCGTCCCAAATTGTGTTACGAAGATGTGATCACTGCAACAATTAGGACAAATGAAGTAAATCTAAAAAAGGACGCAACGTGGGAAATGATGGCTAAAGACAAAACTGAATGGAGATTGTTTACAGACGTCGTTGTAAATCAACGGTATATCGGAATGTAACAAGTCCTAAAAACATCAGGTCAACATTGCCGGGATGTTACAACGTATTTTCAAATTAGCTTGAACTCGCACAAACAGCACAAACATTAAAAGCAACATCGAGAACAGTTGGATAGTGACACTAACACTCGCAACCAAGCGAGCTAGAATAATAATAATTATATATATATATATATATATATATATATATATATATATATATATATATATATATATGACGACAAAAAGGAGTTAAAATTACTAAACTTTTTTAAATAAAAAATCACAAACATTTTCGGCTATTAAGCCATTATCAAGTGAGCATAAAGATAAAGTACAAAAAATGTATAAATATATACAATGTAAAAAATACTAATTTAGACATACGATTTAGAAAAATTAGCAAAAAAAAAAAAAACAATATTTCTAAAATAAACTGATAGTGAATGTAGTATACAACATAATCTACAATCAGCGATACAAAATTTATACACAAAAAAAGAACATAATAGTACACAAAATGAAAATATACCACATTCGCTATAAGATTATTTTATAAATACAGTCGTTTTTTTTTTATTTTGCTGATTTTCGTAAATTATATATCTAAAATAAAATTTTTTGAATTTTATATTTTCTATTAACATATATTCATACATTTTACATCTAACTTTTACGTTCGCTTGATAATGGGTTAACAGCTGAAAAGCATTATGCTTTTCTATAACAGAATTTTAGTGACTTAAACTCCTCTTTTGTTGTTTTTATAATCACCACATTCCACATTTATATATATATATATATATATATATATATATATATAATAATAATAACCTTTATTTAGTAAATTAACAATTTTACAGCTAAAATCAATTTCTAAAATTAATTTCGAATGCAGTCATAGTAGGCCCTTTAGAACGAAGGTATCTCCAAATTTTTCCCAGTTGCGTTTGTTGTGTGCCAATCTATACAGAGCGCTTCTGGAAACCAGGAATTTTTTGAAGTCGTCATCCCAACGTGTAAACGGTCGCGACTTTTTTCTCTTGCGGTACGCCAGGAACCATTCCGTTACTTTCTTCGTCCACCGCTGATCTCTGTATCTTATGGCATGCCCTCCCCACTTCTATTTCAGCGCGCGGATTGAAGTTTTGACATCCCTATTATCACCCATTTGTTCCTTAATCGTTTTTAATTTTATATATATATATATATATATATATATATATATATATATATATATATATATATATATATATATATATATATATATATACAGGCGGAGCTGCCATTGTGTCGTGACAATAAAACGATTCCAGTCAATTCTTCTAGGTTTTTGTGTATTCTTTAACTGCGCCAGCGCCATATTATAATTAAACGATTCCAGTCAATTCTTCTAGGTTTTTGTGTATTCTTTAACTGCGCCAGCGCCATATTATAATTGCTTTGTAGGCTATTGACACTATACAAAATATGTGTAGGTAAAAGTAGTTTCATAAAATGCTCACCAACCTAGCGGTTGAGGATAAATGATGATTTATATAATACGCAAAATTAATAGCGAATTTATCTAAAGTAGTAATATTTTGGGACATTACGGGAAAAATTAAAATGAAATTAGTAGGCGTAACACGTCTGAGATCAACTTTGCTTAATACGAAAAATTTGCCGATTCGGTAGTGGAATTTACAATTACAAAAACGCTTCTGGTTTACATACCGTCGTACAACGTAGAAATCGATTGAATCCTTCAATGATGTTAACTTCTCCTACGGCGACCGTGTAACTAATAAAGTTTAACACGATGTCGAAATTAGCTGAGAGGCGCCGTGTATAATCCGGAAAATTAAATTCGTAAACTACGGACGTGTACGCAGACATCGTTTACTCGCTATACAAAATGTCTAGTAGGCGTTTAATTTTCCCAGGAATCAGACGCTAGTATATCGTACGAAATGTCAATATCCGATATTCATGAAGCATCCAAAAATACACAGCTATGACAAAACTAGCGTAACTAGAAGACGACGAAAAATTAATAAAAGAAATTATATTTATGCATCCCGAAATAAAAATAAATTGAATATAAAAAATATCATTATTATTATTATAGGGATTATATATAATTCGAATATTTTATTAATGCTGTTCTTCATTTTGCTATTTTTTATGAATTGCAATGTTAAATTAATATTTTTTCGTTTTATATTTTTTAAATATTCACCACTCGATAATGGCCTAACAGCCAAAAAGATTTGTGATTTTTCGTGAAGAAAAATTTTAGTGATTTTAATTTCTTTTTTGTTATTATTACATGTCACATTCTTCAAATTATATATATATATATATATATATATATATATATATATATATGTATATAATTCAGTACTTATTAATCGTTAATAAAATTTATTCGGCTTTCACGATTGTGGCTTATTTTACGTTAGGAGGAAATTCTGTCACCCGTATTACATTATTAACTCGAATTACGTGTGTCGAACACTTTTGTGTGTAATTTGGCTCGGTGTTTTTAGTATTTTTTTCTTTTCAAAGCACATTTAAAGTCTAAAGTTACACGCTTAGTCGATTAAATTTTTTTGACTATGCGCGACCAATCAGTATAAGAGCACGAGTAGGAGAAAGTAAGAAAAGCTTTTCTTAAGATGAAAAACTTGATGTCTCGGAAGGATTTTACAACTACAGATACGTCTACTCCGATCTTATAGTCAATACTACTCTATACGGTATAGAGAGCTGGGGGTTCTCGCACAGGCTTCGGAGAAGAAAATCGAAGTTTTTTTTTGGTGTGGGCTGGCTTAGTGGACATCGCTCTAAAATGAAGCTAGAGAACAAGCTACTAATATATAAAACTGTTATACGTGCAATATGCACTTGCAGAATACAAATACGGGGATGTATTAATGCATCGAATAGAAAAATACTCCAAACAGCTCGAAATAAATTTCCTCGGATGATCACTAATGCTCGTTGGTTTCAACGCAGCACTCCGTGCAGGTCTACAGATTAAATGAGTCAATGAAGTAATATACGATTATGCTCGAGACAGCGTCACAGAAACGGCTTTTCTATCATCCAGGTCCGAAGACATCGGCACTTTTGTCTACTGATGTGAATCTCAGAAGGCTGAAACGTATCGAACCTCATTAATTGATCGTTACCCCTTAATATAATCAGCGGGGTTCAGTCATTGGGCTAGTCCTCTGCGCATGTTACGCTATTTATGAGTACTGCTTATTATTAGTTTAGATCTAAGATTGCAGAAATAAAGAGGCTATCTCCTTTTCAGGAGCTGTATTAAAAAAAAAAAAATACAAGATTCGGTAATTATAAAAAAAAAAAAACATAACGAATATACTTTAAATTTTAAAAATAGAATTAACGAGTAATTTTTCTTCAAGAACGCAATTCCTTTATTCCACTGGAACCACTATTTTAAGATAAATTTTAAAAGCGTAGGACTACGAATTTTAGTTTACGATAGAAATTTATCATGAATAAAAAAATAATAATAATAATAATAATTGCTAATATACCTATTTCGATACATTACGTAGACGGATGCTTTTAAAGGGGGGTTATCGAACGACGAATTTAACGAAGAGAAAGCAGAAGTTGATTAACGGTCATAAAAAGAAGCCAGACTTAGAACGTAATCATCTAAAAGATTACCAACTCGCTAATCCGGGGGCTAGGATGTACGAAACATTATGATCCCGTTTCCGTTTTACGTACGTGTTAATACCATCACCATTTTCGGCGTTTCCTCTATAATCTCTACTTTCCGTCGACGTAGGCTATCCTTTTCTAATCTTACCCCTACATTTCTTTCTTAGCCCCTACAACGCTATCTAACTTTTTGGCATTCTACGAGTCGAATTTTTTTTTTTATACTTCAATACAAATACATAGACAGGGCCTAATATACAACACGAGCAACCCGGGGCTTTATCCCATATTTCATTTTTTTTTTCGCAACATCCGTATGAACTACATTTAGAAGTGAATCCACCCATTCACCTCCAGAATAAAACGGACGAGTAAATAATAGCAATTCCGATTCTGGGATATTTTTCAATAAAATCACCATCCCATGCGTGGCGTAATCTTCGCGTCTTTTAAAGGCGAATAATTAAAAATACGTGCCTAGAGAAATTTCATTATTTACAAAGGATAACGGAATTTAGAGTGCAAAAATTAATAATAGAAAAAAAATTAGAGAAAATTTAAAATTAAATGAAATATTAAAAAAAATATATATATATATTTTCCAAATAATCATGGTCGAGAACGAGAGACGTAAGTTAATTTCAGCGCTTTGTGAGGCTCAAATTTTTCAAATTACCCTTTTAATTTTAACTGACA